>CM056994.1:104488954-105088954 GCA_029891345.1 Dryococelus australis
AATCAGGCAACTTATCTGCTAACAATTATACAGTGATAAAATAAACATCAAAATTCTTGCAGACTTTAGGCAAGTCCCGGGTGGTAACAACAAACAAATTCCATTTGCCTGGCTCACTCATAACAATCTGAGCGAGATTGTGAATGTGCTTGAGGCAACTTTCTGCCAAACAAAGACTTAAAAGCGCCGTCTGTGCCTCAGACATCTTGTGGCTGTGAGAATTCAACATCTTCAAAAGCAATGATCAGACAATAAGAAGAAATTACGATGGCAGCCAAGTAACTACACTAACGCAAACCAAACCATGAAAATTGTAGTTGGTATGAAACAAACCATGATTGCAACTGCTGTCAATAGCATTCTACGAAAAGGCACAGAACAAAGTCGTACGGCACTAACTGGAAATGCCTAAAACATTTTTTAATGAGTAAGCGCATGAAACAGTATTAAAAAATACAAGCATATGCAAAATTACACTTTGCAATGAATGGGTCAAGTGAACGACTTCCAAAATTGTGTGATTTTTTTGCTAGCTGCACTCACCACTCAAAACAAGTGTATACTTTAACAATATTTTGAAAGACAGGAAAATACGAACGAGAAACAGGAACAAAATCTTGGAAGGAGCAAATAACACTAGCGCCGACATGTGGACACAATGGAGATAAAGAGAGACAGCGCAGACACGTGCACATAAAGGACCACTGCAAACGGAAAATAAAAAAATAAACCCCAGAACTTTGACTGTTCACTTTGTCTGCGGGGTCCACAAGGTATCTTCTTAAAATTTGTTTTGTATTGTTCTCTATGCACACACATGCCAAATACACTGTATCACGCATGTGTTTTGCCACCAACACAAAGAGCAATAACAACGTAAACACGCACTAAGATGACGAAGCTGGAAAATATCCGGCCCTGGAGGACCAAGAATGTTGTGGTGAATTTAACACTACTAAAAATAAATGTTACTATTGGACTGTACAACAAATTTCGACGAGAAAACTACTGACTGGCAGCAGCTGCACACGACTCAACTTACTGCCATGATAGCCAACTTGAAACTGCTCTTCTTCCTGTAGCTCAGGACTGCCAACCCTTGCGACAGCGTTGACAAATGAAGAATGTGCACAAAGTTACATGGGAAATTTAAAATGGGTCCCTCACAAGTATTAAGGGGTCAGTAAAGTAAACTACATAAAGTTCTGCTGAGAAATTACTACTAATCTAAAATACTATCTAATCCATATTTGCAAGGCACGAAACCATATTTACACAATCACAAGTCCAAGCAAATGCAGAGCCCAGTTATATCATATACAGTACAAGTGTTTTCTCGGGGTTATCCTGTTTATTGATGTATTCGTGTAAGGACGTCATGGCAACCAGAACTCATCACATCCATATATCCGCATCACTGCATGACTGAGAGTAATGGGTTCCATCTCTATGAGTGTTCTCTGGGTTATTCCATGTATAGTTTGAGTGTACTGCAAAAGTGTCTGACCAGCCAGAATAGGTCAGCATCCATCTGCATTTCATGCCAGGGTGCAGAGTTTTGCTTGGTCGTTAACCAAGCTCTGGAAGGTCTTGTGCTAATCCAAGCCATTGAATTTATTAGCTAGTGTCCTTAACACACATCACCACCATCATCTACATTTGGCACAATTTCAGTACATCTCCAATAAAATGCTAGGTAAGAGTTACCAGCAATGTCAATGAAACATCCAGCTCTGCAATCTACCAGGAACATTACATGGTGCCCTACTTTGCTGCACAGCTGTCCATGCATATGGGATAGCATATGAACGGGTAAGCCTTTTCCCCCACAAAGATTTCTGTTTTACCCACCTTTCTCCAGCACCACGTAAACTGACTTCCATGTATGGGCATCCACGGGCTCTCACATAACTTCATTAACGAGTGCTTTGTGAGTCAACAATAATTGCAGTGTTAACCTCACTGTGGGCAGTAAATGTATGTCAGTTATTGGAAGTCATACAGATACTATATGATAGGTGAATTTTGGGCGAGGTATTTCAAGATGGACAACTGGTGTGGCTGTACAACCCACAGATGCTAAAAGGGTACTGCCAAAAGATACAGAAATGTTGGGAAGGCTCCTATGGGATTCTGAAGAAGATCAATGATGTGGTGTTTTGGATTTGTAATAAAGGCTCTCAGGCAAAGCCGAAGGTTGTCCACATTAACCAACATGTGTCGTCCATCAGTAACAATTTGTGCAGTTCAACTCCAATTGCAGCCACACTGCTGTTCAAAATGCTGTTTATCAAGTGGAGCAATCGATCACAATACACTGGCACCGGCAACAACCTAGTCTTGATCACACACTCGCTGCGTAAACGCATACCACCTGGAATGCCTCTGCGTAGCATAGTACATTATCACACAGAATAACTGCTTTATATGCACCCATTGCCATTTATATGCTATCAATCGCCATTTCAAGTTACGAACACCAGTCAACTTTCTGAACAAGCATACATTGCATAATGAAGAGAAATGCATCTTCCCAAATTGTCAAACACAGGGACATTACCAAGCAGTGTGCAAAGAATGCGAGAAGCGGTGCAGAAACAGTTTGCCAGTACAAAATACACAGTGCAGAAATGCAAGTATGGAAGTAGTATGCACCGCAGCATCCATCAATCAATTGACAAATCCAGGAAGCTCTCACCCTTCAATAGGTACACTTCCCAGCCTGAAATACCCCACTACAGCATTTTTGCTGCTAAATACGGGGCTACCAATTGCCAAGTTATAAACAGACCTTGTACCAGATGGAAACACTGTGACCGCAACCCCGGCCATTTCCAAATGTTACCTAACTTAGGCCAAGGAACAGTATATCTGCTTGTATTCATAGAAGTATGCATTTGGAGCCTTCAGAGTTATGGGGTTCCTGTTGAAGAATGGCCAAGTATCATGGGGGCGCAGTTGCAGGAGATGCCAGAGCCTGATCGAGAACGACCTTGGAGTACCAAACAATGCGAGACCAATTTGTTAACAAATTTTTTACCAATTATTAGAGTACGTTAGCAACCCTAGAAATGCAACTAAATATTTTTATAGATTGACAATGCCTCAGTGAGGATTTAGAAACATTTTTACACTGGAAAGTCAAACTGGTCGCTAGATTTTACCTCCACATTGCTACTACAGATGCATTAGAAGTTTCCTTGCAAACGGTACTGCCAGAGTTCCACGCAGCCCTTAGGCCAGTAGTATAAAACAGCTTTGAGAGCTTTATCTGGATGGCAGCTGGGATGGCATACAGCATTCTGGCACTGGGATGCCATACAATGTGCTGGCATAGAGAGGCTGCACTGCCTACAGACACAGCAGTGCGTGAGGCAGTAAGCAGAGTAGAGACCGGCCGGACAGTTGACAGTCAGTATCACTGTGAACACACACGTCCTAACAATAGCATCGCCGGGGCGCCAGCTTCGAATAACAGTGCTGCCAAATCCACTAAGCTTCTGCCAACCACAAGCCAATACTGCTCCGGCCAAGTGATACATTGGCATAACAAGTGTCCAAACTGACACAACCCGACCCAGGGAACAGGGGTAGTGGGGTATGAAGCGAGGAGATCCTCTATCTTGCACCACCATCATCATGGAACCCAAGGACAGTGCAGCAAACAGATATCTTGGACAAATCTTGCAAAATTTTGATTTGTTAATGCGCATACCAGTTAGCACTAATCAGTGCAACATGTAGCACTAATCAATACAAAAACATCACATAACTTCATTAACAAGTGCTTTGTGAATTAACATTAATTGAAGTGTCAACATCAAGACATTAAATTAGCCACACACACAGACAGTAGCCAGGCCATTGGTGCTGCCAAACGGAAGATAATCATACACGATATAATCATGCCTTTCCACACTTTGGTAATGTTGGATTTACGAGAAGACGTGATCCTCAAAGAACCATGGCTAACAGAGCAGAATGCAGTGATTGAAGTGGCAAATGACTGCATTCATTTCAGACAAATACAACGTGTGACGACATATCATCTAGAATACCATCAATCACTTGTCGACAGTAAAATGCAACTCATGGAGGTCGATCATGCAGTCCCTGAACAGTTTCAGAGTGCCATGCAAGCAATCCTCAATGAGTGTCAAGAAGTGATCATGGCTGCAACACACCAACATCGCAGAACATGCAATTCCAACCATGCATGAAGAGCAGCTGTATGCCACACCACCAGACTACACAGCCTACTTCCACTGAATCATCAAAACACAGGTTAGTGAAATGATTTGTGACTGTGTGATTGAACACTCCAACAGTAATTACAAACCAGCCTTCGCATCAGTACCAAATAAAGACCGGTCATTGCGGTTCTGTATAGATTTTCCTCCACTGAATCAGATCACTAACAGTTCTGCAACACCAGTAATTTATATAAACAGCACCCTTAATTTGCTTGGGTCAGCTGAAGTAATGTTATCATTTGCCGTACTCTCTCAAAATACAAATTTAGTGGGTTAACCAGAAGTGTGCACAAAAAAATATTAACAGGATGCCTGCGCAAGATCATTGCTGGCTGGGATATGAAACAATTCAAAACTTCACTGGAGTGCGCCGGTCCCGTAAGCATAAAGATTCCTGCACCTGTGCACGTGGTGCAGGAATTAAAATAACATATTAAGTTACACGAGAGTGCCACGGTATGAGGGATGTGAGGGCTGAATCTGAAAATGTTTAGGTTACTTGTGATTCCAGACAGCACTACTATATCAGACGACAAACTTGAGGGCCCCCATGGGATGCACCCATCCTTCCTTGACTGCGGCTTCTTGCAGACTGCCCTTTATGGCAGGCAGAAGGAGAGCCAATGACACGCCCTTCCACCCGCTGCATATTAACATAAAAAATACCTTATTAAAAAAATAAAAAACCTGTGTTGGCAAAATTACAAACAATTATTCCCTTAATTATTACATTGGGCTTTTAGTTCTGCAATGTCCACTTTTTGTTTTTCACGTTCTTCTTGGGTTAGCCAAGAGGGGTTTGAGAGTATCTGTGGCATGATGTCACAGTAAGTGCCTGCTGGGTTTATCATTATGCAATCGCCCAGGCCTTGGTTAGCGTGCTGGCCAGCCTGCCCTGCTAAACCCTCATCCTTACCTCCTGTCATGTCTTGCATGCCCGCCACACTTGTTATACTTGGGGTTACTCTGCTATACACTGACCTTGGGGGTGTCACAGCACTCCACATTGCCGGGATTTCCTTCACCTGCTTCTGCCGCTGATGTTATGACCGGACTATAGGCCGGTGCCCATAGGACACCAATGACATCCCCCCCCCCTCCCCTTCGACCTAGTGAGCCCAGTCTTGACGGTCTGCCCACCGCTGGTGCTGCTGTCAGCTCAAGTTAGAAATCTGGGAGGCCCACTCCACCTTGGTCTGAACAGGCAATATTAGTACGAAAGTTGAGTTGACCTCCAGATGGGTTGTCACCTCTGAGTCCTTGGCTGGGTCCTGCATGTTGTCCACCTCGGTCACTCTCTCTCGTGTCCGCAGGTTGTACCATGGTGGTGGACCCTCTGCCACGAGCTGTTGGTTGACTGCAGGATTCCAGCTGGAGATCACCCCTGGTGTGAGCATACTGTTAGGTGGCAGAAATGTTGCCTGCGCCTCGGCAGTGATGGTGTGTCATTGTCCGGCTCCTCCTCCACCCAGACCCTGAAGGTGGTGTCTGCGAGGGAGGTGTCATGTGACAAGCTGCCCTAGGACATTGATGGGGATTTCCTCACGTCTTCCTCAGGCTCTTCTATCAATGGGACGGGTGTCTTACCCAGCTGCTCATTATCCCGTACTGCTTCGCCTGGTTCAATCTCAACAGCTGGGCCATCGCTGAACAAGCACCTTCACATCGCTGGTGGTTGTCTGGAAGCTTCTGAAGTGTGTTCTTGGTGAGAACAGAGAACAGATGCTCCACGCCTGAGACAATTATTCACCGGCTGTGCCATCAAAGCCATTCATCAAGATTCACTGGGTACAGCAGCATGCCGCCAGATGTTACTAAGTGTACCAGCACTAGAGCATGAGCCTAGATCCAGCACCCACCACTCACATCTCAAGTATCAAGGACCTATGGCTCGCTTCTCTCACCTGCTACCCCCTCTCCAAGACAAACCCCCTATGCCAGATGAAGAAGGAGGGTGCCTGCCAGGCAGTATAATTAGCAGGACATTCCAGAGCTCGCGACTAGTCTTCAAGTATTTAACGTCTGTTTCCTACCTTGGTCGCTCATTGCGCACTAGTGGTTTCGAAGGCCTAACGTCTCTCCTGAACTCTTCACTGTGCCTCTCGAAGGGCCGAAGGTTCCTCTCTCTCACTAGTCTACAGAAGAACCTATGTCGTCAGCTTACGTCTTCTGTAACACCTCGACACATACCGCTCCCTTCTGGACAAGCAGAGTGAGCTAGGGAAAGTTTAGTCAGTTAAACAGCTACTTGCAATACTGCCTTTCCTTTAGCTTTGTGCAGGTCACCTCCACCTGCTTCACGCAGGGTGTTTTACCTTCCGCAAGCCCTAGGGGAGAGAAGGTAGTACCTTCACCATCCTTGTTTCTTTCAGTCACAATAAATAAACATTGATTATCTGACTTTCAAATAAATTTCTATAGCCTAGTACCCATCCCCTGTAGACACCAGATCTAAAGTGGAGCGGCAGGGAACCGGGGTTTTATTCCTCCCGTAACGACACCTCACACCACCCACATAACAGTCTTGGGCGGCCACTCATTCACCACATGAGTGTGGTGAACGGTAGAGCCCCGACACTAGGATACCGCTACTTTAGAGGTCGGTCTACCGGTCTGGGGTTTGCTCTCTCATAGCACACTAGTGGTGCAGAGAAGGTTGCTTCCTCGGGTCTGGGGGAACTAACACCTCTGGGACACTCACCACACCAGAATTGGAAGGTCACCCATTCTCTGCACCTAGTTTACGGTAGAGCCACGACACTAGGGACATGCTCCTGGTTGGATCAGCTTGTCAGCTCTGTGGTTGCCTTTCTGATCGTGCACAAGTGGTGCTGAGAGGGGTAGCACTCTGGGTCTGGGGAGACCAACCCTACTGTGGCACCTCACCGTGTTGGAACTATTGTTGGCGTTAAGCAGCTCGACTAACTCTTCACCCCGGTACTGGAGTTCGAAAGTGAGATACGGTGTTGGTTGGCAGTCCCAGCATCCACACTGTCTACATACTTACGCGTCAACTGCCTCACTCCGACCAAGTCTGATCATAGGTATTATTCCTAATGCCATTCATCCACAGTGGTGGTATTCAAAAGAGGATGAAACGGACAAGGACTGCCTCTAAATTTCCCCTGGGGCTTAAATTCCTTCCTGACTGGTTCTAGCTACTTAGTGCATGAGAGCAAGCTGCAGTATTCCGTCGGCTCACTGCTCCAGCTCCACCCGCCGCCATACCATCTATCTTTGAGCCACCAACCAAGATAGCCCAAGGGTACCATCCGGTAGTTCAAGCCTTTCTCTATGGCACTGATAGTATCCACAGAAGTAACACCCCCTCACTCAGTGGGGCACTCGACCTGCCCAGTACTTTGTCTGCCCATGTACCAAATTCCTCAGTAGCCGATAATGACAGTACCACAGAAACGACTCCTAGTGCATCTCACGATGAGTCAAAACCAATTCAGTCACATGGATCAAGTTTCCCAGGTTTACCCACACAAGCAAATCAGCACACCCACCGAGTGGTCCTAGCTGAATCTGACTTCATTCCCAGTCGACAACCAACGAGGCCAGTTTCATACTCGGGCTGAGCACCCGTCCCACACAGAGAATAAGTCACACGCCACAAGGATGCGCCTAGCCTAGCATCTGACCAAGATCACTTTGGGCTGGTGACGGAACTAACCACTAGAGTCTGTCACGCATCAAGGTGTGGTCATGAACAGAGTTGAATTTCATTACGCTGAATTTAATTGGGGTTTTTTTTTTGCTAAAGGGCTTGGATTATTTACTGAAATGGTGTCTGGTTGAGTGTCTGCGCAAATATTTTAAATTAAATTGTGTATGAATGAAATACATTCTAGTGAAGTGAGAGGCACATTTAATGATAACAATTTTAAATTTGTGGTGCAATTAATTGTTTTGATAATTGGTTCAGTCATAAACATAATTAAACCAGGTGTGCTGCACCTGGTTTACCTTGTGTTCAGGCTCGGCCAAGGTCGTGGTTGGGGCCTCTGTCGCATAGTCTGCTAGGTCTATCAGTCCGCAGACCGCGTTCCTACTCTCCTCCCCGTCAGTGGAGATATCATGGCCTCCCATTCCTTCTTGTTGATGTTTGTCTGCTCCAGGTCTGGGTCATGGGATAGAGTGTCAGGGAGCTGGTTGTTCCTGCCTGCAACATGTTCCACCTTGAACTCAAATGACTTGAGGAAAGTGCCCATTGAATCAGCTTGCCCTGGTGCCCTTGTATTGACATCAGCCACGTCGGAGCCAGATTGTCAGTTCTGAGTGTGAACGGTTTTCCCTCCTGATGGTGCCGGTACTTCTTGAGAGCCCAGACAATGGCAGAGCACTCCTGTTTGTTGTTGTGATATCGTTTTTCTGCCTTTCCAAATTTAGAGCTCGAGTAGTCTAAGACTTGCTTCTCCTCATCGTCGTCCAGCTAATAGAGTATGGCCCCTGCTCCTGTCATGCTTGCATTCGTCTGTATTTACAGTTGCCAAGAAGGATCAATGTAGGCTAAGGTGTGGCATTTAATGGATTCGTGCTTGACGGCGTCGAAGCCTTGTTGCACCCTGAGGTTCCACCTGTACCATAGTGGTGATGAGAGCAGGTTGGTGAGTGGCGCTATTGTCAACGTGAAGTTTAGTATGCAGTGTCGTAGCCAGTTGATTAGGCCTATGAGTTTCTGCATTTGTTTGTGGGTCTGATGTGGTGGCCGGGGGGGAGGGCTCGATTCGGCAATTTATTGTGGCCACTTCGGATGCAGTTGGTGACCCTGCCAATTGGCCATATGGCCCAGGAATTCTAATTGTGGCACTCCAATGTCACACTTGTGGGGGGCAAACAATAGGTGGTGGGTGTCCATTCTCTCTAAAACTAAGTCCAAGTGCCAGATGTGGTTGTCCCAGTTTTCTGACCATATGGTTATGTTGTCCAGTTATGCAATTTTGCAAATTGACCTATGTACCCCTCTAGTACTCTAACCATCATGCCTTGAAAAGTGGCAGGTACCCCTTTTAGCTTGAACAGCATGGCTTGGAATTGAAAATGCAATTAGTCTGGAACAGTGAAAGCTGTTTATGTTCGATCTCTAGGAGCACACCAGTATCTGTCAGTACCCTGAGCAGAGGTCAAACTTACTGTAATGTTTGCCCGCCCCAGGCCTGTCACTACTTCATCCATGCTGATTAGAAGTAGGGGTTGACTAATGGTCACATCATTCACTGGCCGGAAGTTCATACAGAACCGGATAGTGCCATCCTTCTTTTCTGTCACCACAGTTTGCAAATTATGCCCACTTTCTAATGGCTCTCCCATCCCATCCCGCAGCATTTTGCTTACCTGCTTCAGGATTTACCTCTGTTTCGAAAACCTGTAGGCACGTGGTATTCGTAAATTGGTCGATGCGGGTTGATGGCTATTCGGTGCATGGCTACTATCATTGGTCATAGCGGGTCTGTTCTGCAAACACGCCTCTCTTCCACGGAAGATGCATTGTATGGCCTCTTGGTGTGTGTCTGGTATGCTGTGCACAAAATCGTCCAGACTGACATTTTCCCGAGGTGGGGGTTGTGAGTGTCCAATTACGTACACCGTCTGTCTCTCTGTCTTTCCCCACGTGGACTAATGCTGCCCCCATATCTATGACTGCATCTTGGTCAGCAGTAGTGTGCGAAATCTTGTCTCGCAGGTTTACCGTTATCTTTGCCTGGCCTATCATGTCCCCTTGCCCATGATGTGTGGCAAGCTGTACTACATTTGGTTGGGGTTGGAAGGTTTAGTTTTGTACCAGGTGGTAAGTTACAAACACAGGACTTGCTCCTGTGTCTATCTGTGCTGCCGCATGTTGGCTGCTTACTTCCACCAGTATTCTAATAAGCCACATTTCCAGGTGGTTAGTTGGTGTAGTATGGGTAGCATAATATCACCACTTGTCGGAGTAGGTAGGGGGTGGTCTTGTGTCCTTCCCTCCTCATCACCAGTTTCCCGAGGTGTTGAAATGTGTCTGTCAGTTTGGGCAATCTCGGTGCCAGTGGTATGTTGGATGGAGACAGTACCTGCACTTTGGAATTTGTTCCCTTTCCTCCCAGCCCTCAGTGTAAACACTTTTGGTCTTCTTGTGCCTGTCCTGTAAACTCGAGCAATGTTAATGTGCTTTTTGCCCCTCTATTCCTCAATATTGCTCCATGTCTGCTCTTGGGGGTTGGAATTTATGCCCTATATGACTGTGTACCCGGCTGGCGGCATGGACTCATTCGTTTCTCCAATACACTGTTCAGTTTTCATTCCCACAAAATACAATTCCTCTGCAGCTGGGTTCACATACCTATCTTTGTGTCCTGCCTGTTCCTCATTCCTGTTAGTGGCGTGCATGGTCTGTGTTGATGGTTCATCACACCTCATCTCCTGTCAGCATGTCGGAGTCTTGGATTATTGACACTGTTAGCACACACACATTTGGGTTCACATCTTGTTCAGATTTGCTTTATTTGCTGTGTATAGGGTCGGTTTGCCGACTGCACTGCTCGTCGTCCTAATGGGCGCATTGCTGGTATCATATGATTGGCTGGTCAGTCACGTTTCACACTTCGCATTGTATGCTATATCCGTACACAGTCCTTTGCCACATGTCCATTCCCTACCCATTCTTCACCTTCGCCACACATAATTTGCACATGCTGTATGCACTCTTGTTCGTTGTTTGCCCCACATTGGTTGCCAATTGTTGCATTTGGGGGTTTAAGACCCTGCCGGAATGGTGCTCACTGTCACTAAGAAATTCTCTCTAATTGGCAACAGGTTCATCACGGGTGCCAGCTAGCCACAGGATTAACACTGATGAGAGCATGGATTAGGACAGAGTTCTACTTGCCTGTCTGATGGCAGTGAGTACTGGTGACCGTAGTCTGACCACGTGGTGGCAAGGCCCGCTCACTGCTGCGTTACGGTTGGAATTACACTGTATGTCCTCTTATTATGTGGAAAATAAATGGGGTTAGACAAGCATCTCTCGAACACAGTTTAAATCAGCATGCATCATATTGCCTGACCATTGCATGTTACACTGAAACATTTGGCGCAATAGAGGAGACAGAAAAAAAGTCTCTCTCAAAATACAATTTGAATGGGTCAACTAGAAGTGTGCACGAAGAAATTATCAACTGGTTGCCAGCGCGACGTCATCGCTGGCTGGGATATGAAACAACTCAAAACTTCACCAGAGTCAGCCGGTCCCATAAGCGTAAAGATTCCTGTACCTGTGCACTTGGTGCAGGAATTAAAATAACATATTGAGTTACACGAGTCTGTCACGGTGCGAGGGATATGGGGCTAAATCCAAAATTGTTTAGGTAATTTACAATTCCAGAAATCACTACTATATCAGATAAAAGAAAATTTGAGGGCTCCCATAGGATAAACACACCCTCCCTTGACCATGGCTTCATCCAGGCTGCCCTTTATGGCAGGCAGAAGAAGGGCCAATGGCACGTCTTTCTTTTGCAGCTTATTAACATAAAGAATACCTGATTAAAATCAATCAAACCTGTTTTGGCAAATTTACAAATAATTATTCCCTTAATTATTGCATTGGGCTTTTAGTTCTGCAACATCCTCTTTTTGTTTTTAATGCTCTGCTAGTCTTAGCCCTGAGGGGTTTGAGAGTATGGGTGGCGTGATGTCATGTTCAGTGCCCACTGGGTTTACCATTGCGCCATCACCGTCACCTCGGTTGGCCAGACCAGCCTGCCCTGCTAAACTCACATCTCTATTTCCTGTTGTGTCTTGCACGCTCGCCACACTTGTTACACCGAGGATGACTTTGCTATACACTGAGATTGGGGGTGTCACAACACTCCACACTGCTGGGGTTTTCTTCACCTGCTCCTGCTACTGCTGTTATGACTGGGTTAAAGGTCAGGGCGTGAGGGGGATCCGATGATAATCCATAAAATATTCACCCTACAATAAGTTATGTGGTCTATTCACATGTATAAAGCATACAGTAAAACTGGAATTTTTTGTAAATAACGTATACACAATTGGGTGTTTATAGACAGTTCATGATAACTGAACCATTTCGAAAGTCCTGCTTAAGATCTACTTGTGTGGTAATTGTATTCTTCCACCATATGTAAAATTAACATTGCCATGGACCTAATCACTTTATTCATGCTTCAGTATAAGTGAAACTGTAAAATTATTAGAATAGTAGATATTTTTAAAAATTGCACATTCTTGCACTAATGTATATTTAAAAAAAAAAAATAATTCCAATATTCTAAAAATTTGTAGCATTGCAATTTATATACATTTTAATTGCTTTTGTTATTGTTTTTTCATTTGAATTTTAGTTAAAAATCACCAGTTTTGTTTATCAGTGAGTGTAATTGTCTAAATTTTTCTTTCATGCCACGAGTAGAAGTAAGTGCCTTATCAGTTTTAATACGTGGCTGTATTTCAAGTTTTTATCCATATTATGTGGTACTTTAGAATTCCTAAGGTCCGAGAGCGAGGTGATGCAACTTTTTAAATTATGTTTTTTCCGATTTCTTTTCCCATACCATCAGCAGTTTGTGTTTTGAAGCCTCGTAGTGATGTAAATTTCAGCCAATAGGAGGTCGCGAGTGTTATTTTTAGCTTTGTTTGAAGGAGTGGGGAGAGAAGCGCATGGCGAGCTGAGAACCACTGGCCCTGAGTTCGTCCGCATAATTATAACAACCGTGGAGGAGAAGACCTTGTGAAGGAACAACTTCACCCACACCCGCAAGCGCTGACGGCATTAAACTCTTTGTCTTAAATCAATCTTCTTCAAAAAATACTTATTCAGTTTCAACTTATACCAAATTCTTTCCATGGGTGTGGGAGACAGATAGGCATCAAAGGGGAAGGCTCTTTTTCCTCCCTCTTGTCTTTGTAATTTTACTCGCAAGTTAATTATTTCATGTGATTTTTGTTTAACCGCTACTGTGATGCTGTGAACCTGTAATTTGGAACGTGAGGGAAGATCTGTCATGTCGTGTCATGTTGATATTAGTGTAAAACTGTGCTAGACCTTCAGAAACAAACCTGAACAGATTCCAAAATGGAAATGCTTTCTTATTATTTCTTGACAACCAGGTTAACAACATTTGTGTAAGTAAACCAACTGAGCTCAGCAGAACAACAACGTGGAACCTAAAGGGCGCCATTACAAATATTACCCAACACATAAGACTTGGAACTACTTTCCCTGTGTTGTTACCAACTTTACTGTGTGTTTGGCAGTTAGTGTGCCCCATCAAAATATTCAGTGGAACCTCGTAATTGCAAGGCTTGTTAACAGTACGAAAAATTCCCATATCTACGATTACTCGTAGTAAACAAATGTAAGCATTAAAATAAAATGCGAAGAAACTAACATCATCATGAGTTACTAGAAGGGCGGGAGTTGTATGGTATTACGAATTTACGGTATACCTTGTTTGATATCTCTGGTATTAAGAAGTACACTACACAAGTAGAACAACAGGTCTGTGTTTATTACGAGGAATGTGATATGTAATTTCTTTGCGAGTTATTTGTGAGCTCTGGATTCCACAATTTTCACATGTCAGCACAAATCATGACTAAAAAAAAAATGGCCGGCTGCAATGAACGAGTAAACAGCACATCCATCCACCCATCGCTTGTGATATTTTTATATGTACGTGCACTGTTTATGGCCGTGTTCCAATTCGCAATTTTAGTTAATTAAATGGTCGCGTGACCTGTTTTAGTATACAAAAATGATGACGTACTGTAGAACTCTGTTAAGACTTTTTCAAACAACTGGATGCTAAAAACTGTTATCTGCAGAATGAAAACAACTTGCATATACAGTACAATGAAGTTTGATGATCAATCACAAAATCAGCGACAGTGTAACAAAATTTTTGTATACAAATATAAACAAGAATTGATTATTGGTATATAAAAATAAATTATGCACATGCTTCCTAACCCTAGTTTTTTTTTACTAAAACAACTGCCAATATAAACAAGGGCACGAGCCAATGAATGATAGCCAACGGCACGTCCGCCTACATCACTTTTTCACCACTCGTTCTAAACCTTTTTCAAATGTTTTAATACATACATGCGTAACTGTGAAAAATGTCCGTCGGATAATTAATACTAATATAAGACACCAAGCCTCCTTAAGACTACATCATTTGTTAGTTTTCCACAGATTTTGCACCTGAAAAAATACGTGTTATTTGCACTGGCGCCGGCAGGTAAGAACAGCCAAAGTATTGGATCAATACGAGTGCGAGCAGATAATTGGTTGAACAAATGTGGACCGTCTGCGGTGTGCAGATTAGGTTTCACAAGATGGCCGTTATAATATAGGGGCACTGGCATTTAGTTACAACAGCATCACTGGATCAATGCGAGTGCGAGCAGATGATTGGTTGAATATACATGGACAGTTGGCAGGAGAGAGAGAGAGAAGCAACTCTAGGCAGGGTTGCCAGACACAGCGGCATTTCCACCGTTGCCACATCATCTGTTTCGACACAATGCAACCGATCGCGCGATAAATGAATATTTCATCATGGTACAGTGATTATGACAATTATTACACGTGTGTCTATATGTAGTATGTGTACTGTAGTTTTTAATTTTTGTAAGCAAATCACTTGTATCTACTAATGTTCACATGAAAATACCACTCGTAAATATCAAACACTTTTACAATAAATAGCATATACAAACTAGTGGTGCATTACAAAATACTCGCAACTATGAATGCCTCGTTAAGGCCCATACTCGCACTTGCGAGGTTGCACTGTATGTAACTAGGGGCAGTGACATTTTTCAAAGGTTGATTTTAAAAATCCTCCTTTAATAGTGAACAGTCTATAATGCCGAAGCTTTGAAAAGTGTTGGAAGCAAATATTCACTTTGGGTATTCAAAGCTTTACACATTCCAAAGTGGTACATTGTAGCACCTCCCTTCAGCCTACCTACTCACTCCTGTATTCACTCTGTTCTACACTCTGTGATAATGGTTTCAAGGCTGTTTAAGTCAATATAGCATGAAGGAAGAGCACTCATGGGAAGATTAGCTCACTGATGAATAAGTGCAAGCAACCCGGAATTCCTTGGCTACAAAGCACGTTTATTAACACAATTTAATACAGTATTAATACAATATAAATAGTTACAAAGTACTCTTAATTTTCAACGTAGTCTCTACTCCTGAAGTGAACAAAGTTAACACGTTAGTAATTCTTAACAGTGACCTGCCTATCTTTGCCAGTAGATAATTAGTTACTGATTAATTCTGAATAACGAGGTCTCGATAAGTAGCCTTACTCCTAACTGCCTAGCTGGATAATGCTCACCATATGAGGAGTAATGCAGAATGGCCAAGAGCTCCTCTAGGCCTGGACGGTGTTATAGCTGTCATCTTCAGCCTCGCTGAACCTGGCATTGTCTGCTCCAACAATTATATGATGTAATGCCTTGATAGTTTGGTTGCATCTGGGGGGGAGGGGGTTGCTCTGTATTTGTACCCCTTAGGTGAGTGGGTCAGACAGAGCTGGTTTAATAAATAAGCGCCTCTCTCTAGATGCTATACTCCGTTGTACCTTAAGGAAAACTTCTGTGGCCCCTTGGTGGCTGCTACACTGCCCCCTTTGTCGAAATTGCATCCGTCCCTGCTGCTGTAGTAGAGGTGATACCCTGGAACCATCCGGGAGAGGGTTCTGATCTGAGGCACTGGATGTGTCCGAGGAGCTCTTACACAGGAGCAAAGAACATGGAACGAATGGTGGGATACGCAATTTTGTTTTAACGGCAGTATCAGAGATGCAAGGCTAAGTTTGAGACAGTGTTTTACAATTGAGTGATAACTGGTTAAAACTCAGATGAGAAAAGAATAATGTTAATTTGTTATTACTGGCAAGGCACGAAAAATGTAAGAAATATAATAGTCTATATAATATGTTAGAAAATATGACATGGTAATTAGTATAAGATATTTATATTATAGTAAGTAAAACAAGATGGTCTACCTTTGATTATAATACTTACGCACATTGTGTAGCGGACCATGGGATAGAAGGAAGTATGTCCAGCACCACATTTAATGTTAAAATATTAAAAGGACCCCAAACACTAAGCGGTGGACATGAGTAAGAGGATGTTTGAAAAATGTCCGCGTGTGGTACTAGTTTACTCTACAACGTGCCAGGAAAAGTTAACGTCAAAGAAATTACAATTTCACAAGTTGGTATGCTGGCTGGCTGAAATACCTGATCATTATTGAGAAAGAAAAAAAAATGAATATAAATAGAAAGTTTTACATAGTGTATAGCAAGGTGACTTACAAAACTAATGGCAGTATTTAAAGTCTAGGTAATTGTACTACCTTTATGAAGGATATAAGAGGCTACGTTGGTTGCACTAAATACTCGTACCTTCTTTATCAGCAATGGTACCGTGAATAACACGTTGCGGGTTTATCACTGTGTTGCATGAACATTGTCTTTACACAGTGCAAGCAATTTGTGTGATATAGTGAATAAGAATATTCTTTTTTACATACACAGATAAGTAAAAATTGTACATAAAATATTATAACTCATTTCACAGAATAGTGGTCAGTTAGTTGTGGTGTAGATGATGGTAAATGTCATATGGCACAAGGCAAATACATTAGTAATATTATCATACAAGGAAAGACATATGTGAAGTTATACAAACTATCTTAAACGTAACATGCGTAATTGAATATCTAGTTACAATAATATAGGTTTCCTGTAGGAATTACGTAAAGAGATATAATCAACATACATTTTAACTGGGTTTTTTGTTTTGAAGTTTACACATTTGCTTTTGGCGTTTTAAAGTCTGAGAATAGTACGTAGTCAGTTCGTGTAATTAGTATTTTGAGGACTGTCTCTCACATAGGGTAACACAGTTCACTGAAAACGTTCAACATATTTGGCGCATTGTTTTGGCATAGTAGTGTCTGTCATATTAATTGTTCATACTCATTATGAGTGTTTTTGCACTGAATCACAATTTCACACGCTGCTAAAAACTGTAGTCCATTAGCGTGCAGCTTGATTAGATAAGTTGAAAGAGATTATGTCTTTAGATCTCACTTCACAAAAGTTGAGTGGAAAATTATACAATCTTAAACATTAAACACATAACAGAATTTAAATATTGCAATAATTTTAAGGGCATTGCAATAACATTGCTTGGATCATATACAAGTACTGTAAAATCTTTTTCTAATACTTAAGAGAATAATTGAAAATGAATTAATTCTTATTTTACAATTCCATGTGAGACGTGTCGTGACACCATGAAATGTATTAACAAACAGATGTTAAATACTAGCCTTTCTATCCTTTTAATTATGAAAATGGAGACCATGCTCATTTGGTATTTATAAGTCACTGGTATATATTTTATTCATATCTCATGTACATAGAAAAAATTTATTGACTGTTATTACACATGAATAAGAAAATTGTAGGACCCTAAATATAATTTTTTATTTTTATTTTATTTTTTTGAAGATATACAATAAGGATATAATGACATTCCTTGGCCATGTATCTATACGTATATATTTTTTCACTATTCAGTGAAAGTCATGGCGATAGTCACAACTTTGCTTAGTGCTTTCACCACTATAATAAGTGTAACATGTTGGCTTTAAGGAGCTAATACTTAAATGTAATTTAAGTTGATAGAGAAAAATCATAAATTCCAGGAGGCATTCACTGCAATCTAAGTATCAATATTTGTGTTACAACATAGAGACCTATCTATATAGACGTCATTTAACCCATGGGCTTAGCATTATTAGTAGGGATGGAAAATTTGATTCTTTGATACCCCAATACCCATTGGTTCTAAGATTCAAATCGAGAATCGAAAAATAAAGTTGATTCTTAGCAATCCCAATCAGTAACACAGTGAACCGTATTTTGGCATGTATAGGCTGCAGAAGCTTTTTTAAAGCCTGAGGTTTGTTCGCGTATAGTAAAAACTAACACTTGGAAACTTCGCGCTCCTGTGAAGCCATTGTAGGCATCCTTTGTCAACAGCACAATTGGGAATTCACGTGACTAATGTGACCATGCGTGTGACCTTGCCAGACGGTTTACAGCTGTGCCAGTATCGATCACATCAATTCATTCTCTCTCTCTCATGTCGTGCGTACTTCCCGCTTTCCAGATAAACAAACTTGAGGCCATGTTCCAATTAATTTCTAGTTTCATTTTTCTTAATGTGTGTCTAGCATTTGGTACGGTGTTTAACTGCCTAGCATGCAATGCTGTATTATTTTGGTGTTATCATGATTTAAAAAAAAAACATATGGCGGTGATTTGGTAATTGGTTTGTCAACTACAAAGTTGACAAAACTCAAATTACAAAAATATGTAGTAGATTTTGTAGGCAAACAGGTCAGATGACCATTTTGTTTACAAAAAGTGCCAATTGGAACACGGTCTCATGATAATGGAAAAGCACTGGGCGAGTTATTATTCAAAACTTAAATTGATGGTTGTGGAATATCCACGTGAACATCGAAAAAGTGAAGCTGATAGACAATTTGGCGTCAACGATAAAATTTTACGATGTTGGTGTGAGGAAAAAATACGCTGTAAAAATTGCTCAAAACAAGTTCTTTGTGAGGCAAAATGTGTAAATACCCGGAACTGGAATAATAACTGTTTCATCATGTGTGCACCACTAGGAATGATGGATTTTCTGTCACCACAGAAATGGTTCCCTTTGATGTCAGAAAAATTGCAACTAACAAAAACTTTTCCATAAGAGGGTTTAAAGTGGACTTGTGTCAGCAACTCAAATTCGCAATATGCCGGCAATCAGATTACCCAATTCTTAGCAACTGTTCAGTGCAATAATAGCACGTATAAATAATTTACTTGTACTGTCAGGTCTGTTTCCTGACAGCTGCTATTTTATAATGGTCAGAAACGTTTTTACACTTTAACAATCCCCCCTCCAGAAAAAAAGTTTCATGTATTGGCAGCACCCCATATTTTCACATAAAATTACACAACAATTTTCAATGATTAATTCAAAGAAGTTTAAGTAAAAACATTTATCCGTAAGTAAAATTACATTTTATTTTACTTTAGGGACAGATATTCACATCGCAGTTTTACTAATAGCTTTGGCAGATATTGAAACTTTTTGCTTTGCGTCTACATAAATACACAGTGGCGAGCGCACAACAGCAAACATGCGACGTAGCACAGTTGAATGCCGGTACCGGAATGGACAGTACGGCGTCACGGCAGGCAAGCTGTGCGGCATTGCTAAGTCTGCGCATGGCCAGCTGGTGGCAGAGATGTTGCCATGTTTCCAGACTAGGCATAACCACGAAGTTTACGCATGGAAACCAAAACCTTTTCTTACATTTTTTTACACAACCATTTCTTCTTGTATTGTTTTTGAAGGAAACTGCTGAGTATTGCTATTAAGCTATCGGTATAACAAAAATTAGCCCACACTGCATTTGTTATTTCCTACTTCTTTTTCCATTGATTATATGAGCAATAGACGATGCCAATAAAAGTTATTGTTATAGCTGACTTTTTTGTCATAAAGCATACTCGTTACATCGGACTTTCACTGTAGAATAGTTGTGACTGTGAATGACAATGCAATTTTGTGTGTTAAAAGTCCTATCAGTTGTACCGTAGGAATCTAGAATCGGAAAAGAATTGAGAATCGACAGAGAATCGATAATCAGATATCTGTATCTAAAATTGGAATCATACCATCTCTAATTTTGAGCTTTGGTCTTCTGACATATTGGGCACTAGCGTACATAATTCTTTACATCAGTGTTCATTTTATTCCAGTAGTACGCTTGCTTAATCTTTTGAAGAATTTTGAACACGCCAAAATGACCGCCCCTGAATATCGCATCGTGATGTGATTGCATGATTTCCTTTACATAAAGTTGCGGTACTAGTGTTAGTTTTGTAGGGCCTTGTGGTGTGTTGACTTTCAAGAAAATTTCACAGTTTGCTGTGATGCCATAACGTTGACTCAATCTATGGTATTTACTGTGTACCTGATCGGGTGAAGCAATGCGAATTTTAATTGCCTAATATACGGGTCACATTTATATTCTCCAACAAATGGGGAAGTATTTTCAATTATAGGACACAAATGTAAAATTGAGTCATCATCAATTTTTAATATTCTTGTTTGTGAGTATACACAGGCAAGAAATGTGGTGGTCCATGTTTGTTAATAATGAGGATTTTACAATTTAAGTTCGCTAGAGCCTTGACCACCTTGATTTTGTCTTTAGATTGTAATTCAACCTAAAAATAGTTATTTTTTTTGTCCCAATGATTAATGGTGTATCTGACAATGTTTTTTATTATTTCGTCATGCTTGTCAGCTGTTTGTAAAACACATTCGGTTAAGGCTTTGTAGGGTGATGTACAATTTACCATTTGTTGTTTAACCTCGTATGTGGTGTTGTTAAGTAGGATCTTTTATGTGTGTGTTCCTGTGTCCATTGTAATACGGCTTAAGACATGGGAGGGTGTTTAACTTACCTTTGACAATATGGGGGTACAAAATCATACTCTCTAAGAGCAATTGTCATTTTCTGAATGCAGATGTTGTGTTCTGCTATAGAGCGCAAATATCTAAGACTGGTGTGGTCTGTTCGATTTGGAAGTGGTGCCCATATAAATATTGCCGAAAGTGGTTACAGAGATAACGTATGAACCCAAGCTCTTGTTCTGTCGCATTCCAGCGCAATTCATTAAGTGATAACTTTTTGGAAGCAAAGGTGATGATAGAACGCTGTTTCGTGTGCAGTTCCTCTTGCATAAGCGCTCTGCCTACCGCATCATTACTGGGGTCACACGCTAATATTATGCTTTTCCTTTCATCAAACTTTTGTAGCACGGGCATTGCTGATTTAGGTTTTTTCAGGTTCACAAACGCTTGTTGGTGGGTATCCTGCCATTTGTAGGGTGTCTGTAGTTATACCCTTTGGTGTAATGATGTGACCGAGTACCTTGACTGTTTGTTCTGCAAACATACATTTCTTTGTATTTACTTTGACATTGAACATACGTAGCCTCTCAAAAACTTTTTCAATGTTGGCTAGATGTTTCTTAAATGAATTACCGAAAATAAAGATATTATCTATATAGGTGATGGCCGCGGTCCATCTTAGGGGTCCTAAAAGCGAATTTATGAACATTTTAAAGTACTGAGGCTATGTTGATAACCCCATTGGCATTCTTTTATATTGGAGTAATCCTACTCCATCGATGCTAAACTCTAGTTTGTAACAGTCTTGTTGTCTAACAGAAATACTGTAAAAACCTGAGAATAAATCTAAGCTTTTAATGTATTGGGAGTTCTGTAGATCATTCAAAATGTCTTTGTTGCAGGGTTAAAGGTACTGTACTCTTGTTAAATATTGATTTAGCTTCCTAAAATCAGTTAAAAATCTTAACCCGCCGTTTTTCTTTGAAACAACCAAACTCGGCGCAGAATAAGGTGAGTCAGTTTACTCTATAATTCCCATCTGTACCATATAGTTAATTTGTGTTAGCAGCTTGTCATGAATTTTTGGACTAATACAGTACAGTTAGGTTGCTACTGGCTTGTCTGTTGTCAAGTCTAACTTGATTTTAAAATTTCTTGCTTCAGTTAAATCCATTATAGTATTTGCAAACTTATCTTTGTATTTGTTAATAATATTGGCAATCACCTCTGTTTGTTTGGTATTTAACTTATTGTTAATATGCGGCAGTTTGGTCTATTCAGATTCAAAACTATCTAATGCATTGAAAGAATGTTCTATAGAAGTAGTATCATCATGAGCTATCGTAACAGAGGGAATTGGTATCTGTACTAATTTATTAGAATTGTGGCCATGCATAAAGAGAACATTGTGTTTTAATATTGGGATGGCGTTGTACTTCTTAATGAAGTCTACTTAATATTAAATCTTGCTTTAAGTTATCCACAACTAAAAATCCTTGCAGGTAAGTGCGACTAGATATGCATAAGTTAATTGTGGTCTTAAACTTGGGTGAAGTCAAAACAGATGTAGTTCCAACTAAGGTAATGTTCTCATTCAAAGGTTGAAGGTGCTGAATATAAATTAATGTGCTTGCTACACTACTGCGAGCACACCGGTGTCAAGCAATGTGTAATATTTTATTCCTTTGATAGTAACAGGAATGCGCCGTGTTGAAGTGCAAAGTTCGGCATGCTGACATTCCACTTCAGTTGTGGGGTGTGCGTGTTGACATGAACTTCATTGCAGGCCTCGCTCCTTGTGTTGTGATAACAACTATTATTGGCTATTATTGTCTCTTGTTTCGCGCTCTAGAAAAACAGTTCTCATTGTCAGCCTGAATTTGTTTTTGAAATGTTTAAATCTGTCTCTTATATGGGTCTCAAATTCGAAATTATGGTTTGGAAACAAGCTACAATGACGCACGTTATGGCAAATATACAAACACAGGACACATATGTCTTGGGCAAGATTGCGTGGTCCAGCGACTTTCTGTGTATTGTTGACAATTTTTGGAATGGGGCGCATCAGTTTGGCAACGCTGACTTGAATCGTGCGGGAGTGGAGTGGCGTGTTTGCTTTTCTTGCACTTGGCCGGCAGCGCACGCGCAATTCGCTGAGACGAAACTTTACATGACCTAACTGCGTTGGCTTGTTTTGCTGGCGGCGTGAAGTCTTTTACGGACCTGGAGTGTTGTACACTATTTGTTTTTGTGGAGACCACATTTGTCTGTAATAATTCTGGTTTGGTCGATACTGTCTGGTTGCTACGGGCATTGTATTTAGCAATATCAGCATATGATCTCGTGGGCTCCACCTTATTACATATTGCCCTGCACGCGTTACAAACCTGGATGTTCTTTTTGTCTCGTATTGAAGTTTTTTGTCGGCTGGCTATATCCTAGCCGTACACTACTGTAACATCGTCCTCATGTATTGTACTGCCTGTTTGTGGTGTACTGTGTGGTGTAATTATCATGCTGTGAATTATTACTAAGGTATTTCCTCTGCGGAAGTTAAATCTACCTCTTTGAAACTGTTGGTTTCCGCAATACTGACTTGAACCAGAGGGGCTTTCTTTAATAATAATGATGGGTTGCCCATTTATTTGATATCCCTGACCTGGTTGGTAGGAATTGAAATAACCGTTGTGTTGTGATCCTTGCGCATGTGGAAAATGGTACTGAAAGGTACTGTGTGGGTTTTGTGTTTGGTTGTTGTTGCCAGTGTTAAGTCTGGTGTGCTGGTTTTGTAGTGAGAGTTGGGCAATCTCTTCTTTTAATTTAGTGATATGTGATTCCAGTTATTCATATTCAGGGTTAGGGCGGGTTTGCATGAGTGCCTGATGATAATGGTACATGCCAATCTCAATGCATTTAAGTTTGTCTATCATCTGCAGCAATGTGTCGTTAGACAGCCCTATCAGTTTGTCAGCAATAGACGGCATCAGTGATTTTCATAACACGTTTAAAAATTCTTGCTCTGAAGAAATGTGGGTATTGTACTTAATTCCTGTAATATTTTATGATCTTGGTATGGTACATTGTGTTCTCTCTTACCCCTTGTCTCTTTGTATAGAGTAGGTTTTTGTACCGTTCGGTGTCCGCAGTGGTAGTGAATGTGTCTTTGAATGTTGTCTGTATTTGATGCCAAGTGATTTTCTGAGGGTGGGTTCTTATGAAATTATGAAACGTATGCTTAGCCATTCCATAGAGGTTAAATTTTAAGCGACTGCATTTTACCGCGCCATTCCATTGGTTAATGTCCGCTACTGCATCGTTCAATTCCAGAAAATCCGCTGTGTTTTCCCCTTGAGCCCCTGAGAAAGATGGCGGTTTCTCTGGTTTACTGATGACTATTTGGAGTGATTTTTGTGGGTGAGTATATTCCATATTGGTTTGTGTAGGTGGTGTTGTTTCTGGAATGGTATTTATGTAGTGGTGGGTGGGGGTGAAAATGTGTTTGATAGTAGAGATTTGAATGCTACATCCTCGTAGTTGTGAAAACCAAGAAAGTCTGCTTGGGGACTTAAAGATCTGTACTGTATTTGTTTGTTTTGTTGTGTTTGTGGTGGTGTGAAGTTTTGGTAGTGTTCTGGACTGGTGTTAAATAAGTTTTGATTCTGTACCGCGCTGTTAGTACTATGTACCGTTTCTTGTAACATCGTTCGTTGTCAGTCATGGTCGTCTAAGGCTCGCTCTATGTCTGTCGTATCAATGAGTGCACGTTTGATTAGTTAAGTGACTGAGGATGGTTTACTCTTACTGCGTGTTTCCATATACGTGTTATGTATCCAGTGTATGTGGGGTTGTAGAAAAACATGCACTGTGTGATTGAAAGTTACATATAAGTAGAAGAGTAAAATAATTAGAAAGATCTCTGAAACACATACAAAACAAAGGGAGATTTTCTGGCTTACAAAGGAACAGGTGTTCCCGCATGCAGAAACAAGCTGTAATCAAGGATTAGTATAAGAGAAGCAGAGTTAAGCTATTCTAAGGCTCCTGGGTGGGCGACGTGACATCAAGGTGCTAGGCTGGCAAGACCGTTTGCATAATCCACTGACTTACGCACGTGGCGAACTAACCTTGCACACTATCGCTTGCTGCGCTTGCACTGACAGCGTGGAAGGAAACAGCTGTCACGTATGCTGGCGTTAATGCGTTACTTTTACAGACAATGAAACATTTATGGTGGCATACTAAAAGGAGACTGAGAATTGTACTCACTGCTGAATTGAGTATATTTATATCTACATGAATAGAAAAGTACTAAATTTAGAAGTGAATTATCGTAGAAACACTTCACGTAAGTGCGCTGTGGTGTGCGTGAAGCATAGCCACGTTTAATTCTAGTATGTCGTTCCTTTCCTGTTGCATTTAATTAACTAGCGTGAAGTGTAACCTAAGAAAATAATTTGCAAGTTAAGCCTACTCACATACGCGCAAGGTGGGACGATAGGCGTCTCCACCAGTGTAGCACCTCCCTTCAGCCTACCTACTCACTCCTGTATTCACTCTGTTCTTACACTCCTTGATTAATGGTTTGAAGGCAGTTTAAGTCAATATAGTGTGAAGGAAGAGCACTCATGGGAAGCGTAGCTCACTGACAAATAAATGCAAGCAACACATTTATTAACACAATTCAATACAGGATTAATACAATATAAACAGTTACAAATTACTCTAATTCTCAACGTAATCTCTACTCCTGAAGTGAACGAAGTTAACACGTTAGTAATTCCAGTGACCTGCCTTTCCTTGCCAGTGGATAATTAGTTACTGATTAGTTCTGAATAACGGGGTCTCGATAAGTAGCCTTATGCCTAACAGTCTACCCGGATTATGCTCACCATATGAGGAGTACTGCAGAATTGCCAAGAGCTCCTCTAGGCCTGGATGGTGTTGTAACTGTCGTCTTCAGCCTCGCTGAACCTGGCATTATCTGCTCCAACAATTATATGATGTAATGCCTTGATCACTTGGTTGCGTCTGGGGGGGTGGCGCGACGCGCTCTGTATTATACCCCTCAGGTGAGTGGGTCAGACAGAGCTTGTTTAATAAATAAGTGCCTTGCTCTTGATGCTATACTCCGTTGTACCTTAAGTAAAACTTGTGCGGCCCCTTGGTGGCCATAACAGTATGTACCTCTGGATTGTTTTATAGATGTGCTAAGATCTGATCATGACTTGTGACTCAAGTTTTGTTTGGGTTGGAAAAGTAAGTGCCATTTTTCATCAACAACTTGTGAGAGTGTATTTGATGGATGGTTCTCCTTCCCAGAATAATGTTCCATGCAATTTGTAGCAGCAGAAACCCATCAAGCAAGCTTAACATAACTTAAGTATTTTTTATAGCTCTTAGCCAAACTGAAGCATGGTTGTTTGGTATATGATTATTTTTGTGAACTAATTTGACATAATGTTGTTATATGTTGTCACTGTTATTATCCAGCTGAGACTCTAGAAATGCTATGTTTAAAAAATTTACTTTTTGCACTAATTCCTGCTGTAAATTGTTGGCTGTAATATTATTCTACTACAAAGTTGATAGTAATACAATGACATTTTTTACTATAAATGAATTTTTTCAATCATTGAAACAATTTACACTAATTTAGCACTAGGGATGTACTCAATGCATTGGCAAGAGGATGGGACAAGCCAATTTTCACTGAATCTGTAATGTTTAAAAAAAAAAATATAGAAAGAACCAATTTTTAGCCCATTTTACTTATTCATACATAATTACACATGATTAATTGATGCCTTACTTACCACACTGTAGAAATACCTTTTTATAATTTTATCAACATAGATCATTTCTTTACTTTCAATCAGTGTAACAAATAGTAAAGTTTGTCGGTAAAAGGCTAGTTAATTTTGTAACTAGTAAAGAATGCATAAATCCTTCATTACAGGTGGCAGTATAATCTCAGGAAATCATTTTTCGGTGAAACTTATGCCACAAGCGATCAGACAAAACAACGCGTGCCAGAATAATTTCTTTGGTAAACTGTGCCCATATTGTATAAACAATGACTAGCAAATAAACCCACATAAATGTAGTTGCTAGAAAACTAGCACTGTTGTTCCATTGTTATTGTCCATTTCATGTAAGTGGGGTAAATTTTGACAGTTCTAGAAAAGTAGCATGACCGCTATTTTTCCTTCCACCTCAGCTGTTTTGTCATTCAGTGAAAAAATATATATGTAAACAAATGTTTGAGTTCAATCTACACTTACATTGTTCTCTTTCATGAATGTTTCCTGTCGTGGTAGAAACTGTAAGACTGACCTTATCTAACCTCCATTCAGTAATCAGTGTAGGAATTTATGGCTGGGTTGGCATTCCAACGTGTTTTATGTTTGTAATTGTTAAGTGAATTTTGTTGGGGTTCTGTTAATTTTATTTCGAGGGAATAAAGGAAACAGTGATGGGGCTTTAGTTTGACATCTTTCGTGTGATGGCATTGTTTTGAGGTTCTCACAAGTGTATTGCATTTTGAGTTGCATATTTTTTTGATGCAGCAGTGGATAATTTTGCTCGTATGGAAATAAAATTCGAATTATTATAACTTCGAAAGTTTTAACTTCAATGAAAAAAACAAAATGTGAGACATACGTTGTTGTTCCTATTCATACAAATGCAGCAATACACACACACACACACACTTTGATCAAAGTTAACCTTACACTTGTTGAATTTACAATACAGGCAAATAAACAAATATTATTTGCATACTACAAAAGTGTGGAAAGTGCAACTTTTTCAGGCCACGTGCATTTCAATAATTATATTAACAGTATACAAATACATTATTTACAAAACATGCAAACTTACTGTTTGTAAAATTTGCAATCTCTTGAATATGTGTTTTTCTATGGAAATCCTTGCAAGTTTACTTCACTAAAATCATGTTTGTTCATCATTAGCATTAAATCATTTATTTGCAGAATCACTCAGTAATATCAACACTGCACCAACTGAAACCCACAAACTTAAACTTAGATACATAAATTTTATTTGTGTCTCTTCATTGCGGATGATGGTTAAGAAAAATGGGGAAACGAGCAGTTTTACAAAGCTGTAAACACAGTATTACATTTCACTCAGGAAAATGCACTACAATGGTATCTACAACCAACTATGCTTAAAAAAAGGTACTCGTATAAACGCAATGAGAAAAAAGCACATACATACCAGCATTCACCAGGCTGGAAACTGGAAACATGGCTAACCATTGGCTTGAAACGTTTGCTGTTCATATGTGTTGACATGCTTTGTCATAATTGCTAAACACGTTTTTATAGTAAATTCACTAAAAAAGCCAGAAAAATTTGATATTGCTTTAAATTATAATTTAAACCGTGAATCTTGTAAGTATAATTAAAATTTTAAATTACATATTTTAGTTCTGACTACTAGTTTCTTCCAAAGCCATCATCAAATTTGCCCACTTAACAACATGCATCCTGCAGCAATTCATCAGCTGATAGAATACTTTACAAATGAGAGCATTTACTGTTTACACTGTGTGTAGGTTGGTCACAGTGTCTGTCAGATTTTACCCCACTTATATGAAATGGGCAATAATATGTACTTGATAGCACCTGGAAATAGAACAGCATGCTTATTTCACAATGCTGGTTAAAATGAAGATAGAGTCAGCATTATGTGTAAATAAACTTCTATCTCAAAATACAGTACTGTTAAAGTCACCTTTTATTCCCTCCCTTTATGCTCCATATAATTGAGGTGAAAATTATTGTGTATCTCGAGGATAGCATTGGTCACTGGCCGGAATGTCCTGTACTTGCATGCTGTCCCTTTGCCACACAGATAAATGTAGTCCCTGCTACAGTTAAATAAACTGTCATTGATTGATGAGTTTGCAAAGAACAGACAAATACTGCTAATTAACTGTGGTAGGTCACAAACAGTATAACTAAAGAATATTTTTCAGCACATAAACTGGTTTACTACTTTAGCTGTAATTTTTTCAGCTTTGAATATTGCTTGTTACATTTTGCTATTATCAATTATTTATTTTCCCACAAAAAGTGTAGACACTTTGGTTTTATCTAAGTGTTCATCCTAGAAATGTTATAATATTTTTCAGTAAGTAAATTTGTTTACTACTATAGCTGTAATTTTTTCAGCTTTGAATCTTGTTGTAGCAAGCACGGCAACTGCAAGAACAAGGTTTTTTTGAGGAATCGTCAAAAAATCTCAAAAAAAATATTCCTTGAAAAATTGTAATTTTACGAGTTGAAGAATGTACAGTGAGATTGTGTGAAGCAGGCTTGTGGCGGAACTCGTGACTGTGTGAAGCGCACTTTTGTAATCTGGCTGCCGTAACTCCACTCCCTCACCCCGTCTTCTCGTTTCCCTAAGTACCTTGTGCCGCTTTCACGTGTCACATTCTTCCGTCTTGCCACTTAACCTCCTCCTCACTAGCAAACCAAGCACATTGTTCTATAAATAGAATCCTGCCCTTTTTATCTTGTTCATGGACATTGTGCTGTCAACTGTGTTTGGTTTCAAACAACTTGGATTTCTGCTTTAACAAACTTTTAGCTGTGACAAACTACAGAATTCACCCAGTTTAGAACATTTTTAACAAATGGTGTATGTGGGTTGAACGTTATTGTTAAATGAAAACAAATTTCATCTAAATATAACAGCCTAAGCGATACCTGGAATTGTATACAGCTACATATTTGTTTCAGTGCACTAATATGCAATACAATGAACATTCATCAGTTAGAAACACTAAGAAATTTAAATTGGTCAAGTGATGATACCTGCATTTTACCCACGAGTATGTAAAATACCAATAATTCGGGTAATCGCCCCCACATTTGCAATATCTGGCTATTGTGACCTTATTGCTCATGAAGGCGGTGCGTGAAGGCTAGTTAAGGGCAACAGACGCACCTACATGTTGGGCAGCCCACTCACTCCTGCCACCTAGGTTTCAGTTTTAACAGGTTTTCACCTGTTTTTTTTTCCATACTGTAGCATACAAATTAAAGATAGGGACACTGCAACTACTACATTTTATCGCTGTGCTATAACGAACGTAATTTAAATCCATTTTGATAAAGTTTGCTTGAATTTTTGCTGGTTTTGAGTAAAACTCGCACCATGCAGTAGTTGCTGAATGGTTTGATACTCAATACATATGTAAAAGGGAATCTACTGTCTGGTGAATAAGAGAGCTACTGCCTTACTTTTGGTCAGTGCAAAATTTAACTCAAGTGGCTCAAGAGAACACCTACCTTTCCTATGAGGTCAGCACTATTAACTCTAGAGAAGAGAGCTACTAGTTAAATATTAAATTAGTTCATAATGGTGAATTAGGAAGAAACACATGTAGGTGAAGTTGAAGACTTTCTGGGTTTTGATAATAGGCAAAATCTGAAAACCGAAGTTAACGAGTTCATAATGGTAATAAATAGTGTGCAGAGTACAGTAAATAATAACACAAAGGTTTTTACAGAATTTAAAAATAGAGTTGTAGAATTGCCAAATGTTCTTAGTAGTGGGAGTAAAGTTGTAAAAGATCAAAGCAAATTTGCACGATTAATTTACTTTGTGAGATAAAGTAATGGAATTTATTTTACAGTGATGCAAACTTTTTATGTGAAATGTATGATCAGGTAAAAAAAACGGAAAGTGAATGTACTATTGTATTTAATTGAAAAGAGACATGTAATGTAGACTCAAATTTTGTATCATGTTATGATTAATTTACTTTATGTGATAATGTAATGAGATGAATTTAATTGTGAATTTACCTTTGTGTATAGATGTATAACCATGTAAACAGTTACATTTTCGAGGAGATGGAATTGCAGTCCAGCCTCGATACACGACATTCATGTAGGTTCCGATTTTGGACAGGTTTCTGCGAAATCTCCCCCAAATTAAGGGGGGTAATGTAGCATTGCAGATATATATAAAATACAAACAAGTTATCATTGCCACGACCTTTTAAATATTAAATGAATTACTGTCCTTGATTGAAATATAGACAATTGAAGTGCTTCCAGAATATACATGTGTGTGTGTGTGCATGTGTGCGTGCATACGTGTGTGTGTGTAAGGTCGTGGCAATGATAACTTGTTTGTATTTTGTATATTTTAGTTTTTCCAAATTTATTTTTTTCTTTTCTCATTTCATCAGTAATAACAGACGTCATAGGACGATAGCGCATCTTTTCCTTTTCACTGGATTAGTAAACTAAACATATCACTGCTGCATTGCATAACATGGTGAAACAAGGAAAATAACAGAGGTCACATTTAGCTAATGTGACCGACTGCTTGAAAACAATACGTTTTGAATGAGGAAACTTTTGATCGATATATAGGGAAGCACAACCTTTCTTGGACATCACAACACACCACAACAGTTCATTGCAGCATGATCATATGTCAGCTGTCAGTCAGACAGCCTGCAACGAGTGATCACGTGACTTGCACCGACCAGCACCAGCAACTTTAACCTTGCCCCCCCCCCCTCCCCCCCCCCCCCATATCTATTAAATTTATTTTCCGTCGGTGCAAGGAGTCAATCAGGCCGCTGCGAGAGAACAGTAACGATTCTCTCTCATCTTCTGTAACTCTTGAAGTGAGAAGTTTTGATTTATGAAGGCTGCCATTCTGGCTTGCTTTTTTGTTGGTTTGTCAGCTGCGAGTGTCAACTGTTTGTTTTGCAGAAATTACAATAAATCTCCTGTGAACATTAACGTCATCATTTCCTTATTTACTGTGGCACTCCTTTTATCAACAAACTTTCATTATTATGTAGTCAAAGTCTCCAACTCATGCTGAGCTAGTTGGTGTTTACTGAGGACTACGAGAGACCAGGACAGTAACCTGTTACAACTATTTGGTTTGAGGCGGTCATACGGAGCTGTGACAGGCGAGTTATCGCTTGCAGAGCAGTGCTTTTGTGGCCGAGTAAGCAATAGCAGAAAATGCTGCGTAGGCCAGGCAACTGATTGCGGGACAATGCTGCGTAGGCCGAGCAACTGATTGCAGGCTGAGCAGCTGTGCTTATGTGGCGCAGTCAGATTTTCCGCTCATTTTCGTGCAGTCGGTTATCATATAACAAGATTTTTTTACGTTGTGGTGATTTGAACATAATTTGAATGCAATTTTAGGGTGATTTTTAAGTAGTACTGGGGATCAAAATTGGTCTAATTTGGAAACAGCGAGGACACACACCGAGGATCGAACCTGGAACCGTGACATCTCACTATAGTAGGACTATACTATTTGCCTTTGAATATTGCTTGTTACATTTTGTTCTCATCATTTTTTTTTCTCTCTCTCTCTCTCTCTCTCTCTCTCTCTCTCTCTCTCTCTCTCTCTCTCTCTCTCCCCCCCCCCCCCCCCCCCGCCCTCGAAAAGTGTAGACACTTTCGTTTTATCTAAGTCTTCATCCTAGAAATGTTACAATATTTTTCAGTAAGTTAATTTGTTTACTACTATAGCTGTAATTTTTTCAAATTTAAATATATTTGCCTTTGAATATTGCTTGTTACATTTTGCTATCATCAATTATTTATTTTCCCACAAAAAGTGTAGACACTTTGGTTTTATATAAGTGTTCATTCTAGAAATGTTACAAGCTAATTTTGGAAAATGTTACTATATATGTTATGCAAATTCTTAAGTATACAGTAAAGCCTCTGTTTACCAAACTAAGGGTCGGTTTCACCATGCAAGATAATGATAGTTTATCGAGATTAACTTTCAAATTATGTTGATTATCTGTATTTTATGTTTCACCATGCACATTAATCTCTATTTTCTCTGAATATCTAGATAAAATATTAATCCACCGATTTTGGTGGATTAAGTCACATTATCGGGATTAAACTGTAAAACATAAACAAATACTTTGAGAAGGTGATGAGAGGGCAAAGTTATTTCATCGAGAATAAAGAGAAAATGGCTCAGGCAATGTACAATTTAATTTTTGAAGAAGAAAGTAATGACGAGGATTTTATTGTTTGTTGTCCGCGATTTTTATGTGAAAGAATAAATTATTTTGAATTTTATGATGAAGAGGATTTTAAAGTACACTTTTGCCTTACGTCAAACACTTTGCAGCATTGCAGATATATATATATATAATTAGTATATTCGGGATGTATTTCAATTGTCTATATTTCATTCAAGGATAGTAATTCATGTAATATGTGAAAGGTCGTAGCAATGACAACTTGTTTGTATTTCATATTTTCATTTTTCCAAATTTGTTATTTTTCTTTCCTCATTTCATCAGTAGTAACAGATTTCCTTTTCACTGTATTAGTAAACTAAAAACATCGCCACCACAAGGCACAACATGGTGAAACGAGGAAAATAACAGAGATCACCTTTGGCTGACGTGACCAATTGCTCGAAAACAATATGTTTTCAATGCGGAAACTTTCTACTAATATATAAGGAAGTGTTGCCTTTCTCGGGTATCACAACAGTTCGCCGCAGCACGATTGTTTGTCAGCTGTCAGTCGGACAGCCTGTAACGTATGATCACGTTACTCGCACCGACCAGCGCCCGCGACTTTAACCTTCTTTTTTATTTTGGACATTTCAAATAACTATTAAATTTATTTTCCATCTGAGCGAGTAGTCAATAGGGCGCCGAGAGATAGAATTAACAATTCTCTCGTCTTCGTAACTCTCAGAGTGAGAAGCTTTGTTTTGTAAAGGCTGCAATTCTGTCTTGGTTATTTTTTGTTTGTCAGCTGCGAGTGTCAATTGTTTATTTTGCCAAGATGGCAATAAATCTCCAGACATTAACTTCTTCTTTTATTTATTGGCAATCCTGGTATCAACACACTTTCATTATTACGTAGTCGAAGTCTCCAACTCACGCTGAGCTAGTCCGTTGGTGTTTGCTGAGATCACGAGAGAACAGGACTTTAACCTGTTAAAACTTGATTGTCTGTTTAAGTCAAACACATGATTGTCAAACATGCTTTTACTATATCACCTGTTCCAGTAACTATTTGAAAAGGTTTGTCTGCATATGTTGTTTGCGTATGTTATTTTCAATTACCCCACTCTGCCTTCACGAGATGTACAATTGAAACTATTCACAATTGTTTGCCACTGTTTCACTTTATTTTGTTGAATCACATCAGTTTGTTTATTTTCAATTATATTCAAATTTTCTGTTACTAACTCTAACAAAATGTATTTTTCGTGGATGAGAACTTTCTGCTTCGCTGTTTCCTTCCGACTAAATACCTTCACGACTTGCCATAATTTACCCAAAATGATTTCTCTGTACAAACTCAAAGCAAAATATTTCATGTTTACCAAAAGAAAATTGTCATTATGTCAGAATAACGAGATATACTTTATGGCGATTAAACCTGGTGAAACGCGCTCAACATTATCGAGATTAAAATTGAAGTTAAACCTTACATGTGGATAAAATTATCTCGATATTCCCAAAAGTTAATCTTCGTTGGTGAAACCGGCCTTAATTGGGGGTGGTATAGTCCAGTAAACCAGAAAGTCTGGTGAATGTCGAAGTACCAAAAAAATCTACATGCATGATTATTTAAGTGGGTCACCTAAGCATTAGTGTTTTCAACACTAGAAAGATGTTTGTGCAGCCAGGAGGAACAATGAGCCGCATTTATTTCTGATGATTTGCGACCAACTGTTAGCTGTTCAATGGAAAGGAAGGACAACTCTAGATTGTGTAGTTAAAATATTTTCTGGGTCTCGGATAAGTAGTACATAGTTCTGTGGTGTTTGGGTAAAGTGGTATAACTTGAAAAACAAGAAAATGGGTTAAGTGTAGGAGCACTTTATACATGCTATTTTCTATGTTTGTGTAAAAGGAAATAACTCTAAATGTTAAGGAAAAGGAAAACAATTAAATGTGTGTGTTGGTATATGTCACTTTGTTCACTGTCTTGCGGGGTAAAATGAATTATCTCAAGTTATATCCTTTTACACAAATAACAATGAGGGGTACAACCTGACATATACCATTTTACTCAGGCTAGTACCATTACCAGCACTGGATTAACGTGACATACACCATTTTACTCAAACAGAGTAAGTACCTTACCCACATGATGAGTACTGAAAAATTGCATGTAAATATGTATTTGTTTCATGTATTAAGTGTAATAACTGATTGCATTACCACTATGAACAAAAAAAAGTTTTGGTCCTGGAAGAATGAAATTAATAATTGCCATGTTGGCTGTTCTTCAGATATTGCTAAATTAATGCCGCAGTTTGTTTACATTGGGCTTGTGTTCATTATGTGTACTAAATAATAGTTAATCATATGGAATGCAAGTTAAAGGTATTTGATATATTGAATGCACAATGTTTGGCAGTAGAACAACGCAACTGGTTGCAATGTGTCGAGACGAAGAAAATACGCAACCTCCTCCAGGTTTGTAGTATATTACTTTTATAAGGCAATGTATGACCTCCCATGTATAGTAATATTATAATCATTTGTAATAAAGTATTATTTACTTAGCACACTTTAGAAGCACCATGTATTTGATATTAATTTCAATTTTAAAATAACCTACAGTGATATAGTAATTTGTGCATGCGTGTGGTTTATATATATATATATATATATATATATATTATATATATATATATATATATATATATATATATATATATATATATATATATATATATATATATATATATATATATATAAGAGAGAGAGAGAGAGAGAGAGAGAGAGAGAGAGAGAGAGAGTGTGTGTGTGTGTGTGTGTGTGAGTGTGTGTGAGAGTGTGTGAGAGTGAGAGTGTGTGTGTGAGTGTGTGTGAGAGTGAGTGTGTGTGTGTGTGTGTTTTATATAGAGTCCAGCCCCTTCACTGTCTTCGCCTGAGGAGCTGGCAAATGTTTTAAACTCTGATGCCGATCCAGAATTTCGCATTAGTGGTAATGAATCAGGATCTTCAGCACCTTCACGGAAGTAATCACTCTTCACAGTGTCATCAAAGGAAGAAGCGTAAAATGGACAGGCATGTGAATATTAATGAGGCAAATGAAATTGATGATGTGGGAGCGGAGGTAAATGGAATTAGTGTAACAAATCAAGAAAGGTGTACAAGGAAGAAAAGGAGAAGTGTTAAAGTTAGATCAAGGGAAACTAGAGCTCAGAGTAAGAAAAAGAGAAATTTAGGACAGATGCATATTACTGAAAAAGGTAAAGTAATTAGGGCCAGGGAATGCAAATTGCTTGGAAACTGCAGAATGAAATGTAGTGAATGGTTTTCACATGAAGATAAGAAAAAGAATTTTGATGAATATCGGGAAATGAATAGTCAGTCAAATAGAAGTTCTTATATTGGTACTTTGGTTACAACTACAGCAAAAGTACCGAAACTAAAATAAAAGAATCACAAAAGCCAAAAAGATCACCTAGTTAATCATTGCTATCATTTAAAAATTAGTGGTGAAATGAAACCAATTTGTAAACAATGTTTTCTTGATACTTTTAATGAGACATAGATTTGTTTCATATGCTTTGAAGAAATCACTGAGTACAGTAAGCAGTATTCCTGTAGAAGATAAGAGAGAGGAAAGCATTCATCACCAAACAAATTCACAGATGCAGATGTGGAGAAGGTCAGAAGCCATATACTCTCCATTCCTGCATACAAAAGATACACGCAGGCACACCTCAAGGAAATACATTCCATCATATTACACGTTAACTAAAATGTATGAAGAATATAATATATTTTGTGAAGGCTCCAAAGCAGCAAGTTGTACAATGTTTGGAAATATTTCATGAAATGAACTTATCCATAAAGAAACCTAAAACAGATACTTGCCACACATGTGATAAGATGCAAATGCAAATTGCTATTTCTTCTGCTGATGTAAAAAATTCAGTGGAAGAAATATTGGCTCATCATCAACAATTAGCTGATGAAGCTTATTATTTTTAAGCTATTAACAAAGAATCTGCACTTTTGGATGACAGCACTATTGTACTAACATTTGATATGCAGCAGTGTTTACCAACCCCATTTGTAGAGAGTTCAGTTGGTATAAGTATTTAAATATTCAACATATTTTGATTTAATCACATTAAATATAGTTTTGTATATAGCCTGGACATTACTCTTTGCCTTCACTTTATAGTACATACTTACATAATTTAAAAATATTCAACATAAATGTTTGATGTTACATCCGTGATTTTCAGTATGTCTTTAAAATTTCTTTTTCAATTTACTCAAAACACTGTTTATTGACTTATACCACTTTACCCAAACACCACAGATTTGTGGAGAACATGTCAACTTGCACTGTGGCCTTTTTTTTATTTATTATTATTTTGCATCTCCGACTGGTCAATATTTCCACTTCTGTTCCTTTATTTTTATTTTATTTTTTTATGACTTCCCTGGGCTTAGATGATAATCCGGAAATGGAAACATGCAAGGTGGAATGCACTGTGACATTCTTTTTTTATTGTTATTATTTTGCATCCCCGACTTGTCAACATTTCCTCTCTTGTGCCTTTTTTTTTATAACTTCTTCGGGCTTGGATGACAATCTGGAAATGGATACAGGCAGGATACCATCCCTTCCTCTGCTGTAAACGTGTGTGTGTGTGTGCAGTTAAATTCCGTATTTCCCCGTGTACCACTTGCACATTTTTTCTCAGAAATAAAAAAAGTATAGGTCCTGCTCACTCTTTATCAGCAAGAATACAATAATAGGCATACTGTGTATGTATGTGATATAAATAGCAGTACCATCTGCCGTCTTAATGGGCTGCATCACATTTGACCACACTCTCTAAGCTCCAACTATATGTGCTGACCTGGATGTGCCAATTGTGTTATCGATCACCCGTCTATTTGTTCTTTCTAGAAATATGTCCGTGGCGAAGGCGGCTAAAATACAACAAAATATAGCCACTCGCAGCGGCTTGCCAGCCTAAATATAAGAACCTCACAGGCTCGCACTAGGGAATCTAGCACCAAACGCTCAGCGACTTGCTGTCCATTGAACACATACGTCAGAAACATCCACTAGAGAGTCTAGCACTGAATGCTCGCAGCAGCTTACTGCGCAGAGACAACACGCATCTGGCCAAGTTAAACATTACAAATCCATTGATACGGTCACCAACATTGAGGACAGTGTTCACTATCCTGAAGAATTTTTAAATTCATTAAATCCTTCTGGCCTGCTGCCACATGACCTAAAATTAAAGATTGGTATCTCAGTAATGCTACTACGCAACTTAAACCCACCTAATATGTGTAACTTCTGAAAAACTAATATATTTTGCTTCCAGAAAATAATAAAACAATAAACATAATATACAGAGAAGCTGTAACACGTTAACGTAAATTTCATAAAATGTATGAAATAAATGCTTTGGAATAAGAGGTTCATATTTCCTATTTACAAAAAAACTAAGTTAATTTGAGGATTATACTCCCCTGTGCTGTTAATGTAAATTAAAAAAAAAAACCTATGAAAAAATAAGGAACTAAGTCGCAGGTGGCTGCTATTTAAAATAATATGTTAAAATTAAATTTCTTACTTTAAGTTACAGTTATTGAGAAAATTGAATTACTTTAAAAATGTAAATTTTAAAATTTTGTAATTAAAAATATTATAGTAAAACCTATTAACGCAATTATTAATTATGTATATATAATAAATAGATTGCCCAGCAAAGCAAGGGCTTACAATTTGTTACTTGATACATTGGCTTGATTTTTATGCATTGTTTGGCAACAAAGGGGTGTCAGTACTTTTTCAGGATACTGGTTTATTCAGAAAACTTGTATTTATTGGAATAAAGTAATATTTTAATAACAAATCCTCTGATGTTCCTGCAAGTCACTGAATATGGACTTTGCGCCACTTAATGTTTAAATATTTTTGGTGGCATTGGGATGTCTTAAAGTATATGCTTCTACAGTATCATTTTGTTCAGAAGACGTCTGCCTGTTGGATTGAATGTGCATTTCATGTAGTGAATTAATTTTATATTTAGTTTAGAACATGCATTTATTTTAGTATCGGATAAATAATCAGAATTATAATAAAAGTCATATTGTAATTATAATAATGCTCATATTGCAATCAGGTTTTTAAGTAAATCTGATCATCTCTAATGCACACTACAGTACAATACATTGGATTGGACTAAATGAAACAATATGGGAGTACTTTAGTAAAAAGTTTTCCAGAAGAGTTTTTGCTTATACACTGACATGACACACGTCATGGGATAGCACTATGTAATTGAATGACTCGTGGCTCCATTGCTGCAGAACGATGTTGCATGGCCTAAACCAGTCTCAATTGTGAACAGGTGATTATATAATTCAGATTGACTGTTGTTTACATGCTCATGGCAAGGTGGCGTGAGTTATCAGAGTTCGAATGGGGCATGATTGTGGGTGCCAAAAGGATGGGACATTCAGTTTTAGAAGTTGTGGAGACCCTAAATATTCCTCAATCCATAATGTCACGTGTGTACAGGGAATATCAAAATCAAGGTATTACGATCCACTGTGGACAATGTAGTAGCTGTCCAAAGTTACTTGATGATCGTGACTGGTGGTGGTTGTGTAGAATTGACCGTGCTAACAGAGCAGGAACACTTGCTCAAATCACAACCACATTCAGTGCAGGAGGTGTCAGACGTGTATCTAGCAGATCTGTGATCTGTGCAACAGGCATTAGCTTCCATGGTATATGGAAGCAGAAGACCCATCAGAGTGCCCCTGTTAACAGCGCAACACCGGGCACAATGCCTCACTTTGGCTCATGAGGTTGTTAAACCCTGGAGGACTGGAAACATATAGCCCGGTCCGATCAGTCACGATACAGGTTGTTTCAGGCTGTTGGCAGGTTTAGGGTATAGTGCAAATCCAATGAGGCCATGGACCCCAGTTGTCAACAAAGCACCTTGCAGGTTGGTGGTGGTTCCGTAATGGTGTGGGGTGTATTCACATTGCATATGTTGGGTTGACTTGTTCATGTAATGATAAAACTCAATGGTAACCACTACAAAACTCTCCTTGGTGACCATTTGCAGCTGTTTATGGACTTCAGTTTTCCTGACAATGATTGGATGTTCCAACAGGATAATGCACCATCTCATCAGGCTGTGGTTCAAAGAGCATTCTGGAGTATTCTAGCTAATGGAGTAGCCAACACATTCCCCTGACATGAACTCAATATAGCATTTATGGAACGTGGTGGAGAGAGCCAGCCGCACCCAAGATCCTGCACCTAGAAATACCAGGGACTTTGAGCAGCTATTCAGACAGCATGGCTTAACATCTCTCCATAGGTCTTCCATCCACTTGTGTAGTCCATGCCACATCAAGTTATGGCATTTCTTCGGGATAGAGGGGTCCCTACACGTTATTAGACAGGCATCCCATGACTTTCGTCATGTAAGTGTACAGTAAACTGAACATTATTAATACTGAAATAAACCGTTTGAATGCATTCTCCCTTACTTTTTCAACATTAACTACTTAGGCCTCAAAATTCTTCCTTGCAATAGCACTTAATAATTTACTAAATGAGCGGTACGGACTGGGATAAATGTGGCCTAAACCCAGTGGATGATGTCAGCAATCTAAAGATTTTGTATCTTAATGTTCAGGGGTTATACAATAGGAAAAATATTTTAAGCGTACATGGTAGCGAAAATCAATTAGATTTGATATGTTTATGTGAGCATTGGCTTCACGAAAATTAAATAAGTTTTGTTCAGATGGAGGATTATATACCTATAGCGATATATTGTTATAAACACCATATCAGAGATGGCGTAGGGATATTTGTAACTACAGTAATTGTAGGCCTATGGGTTTTAAATTGCTGAACCTGGACAGGTTTTGTAATAAAAAGAGTTTTAAATGTGTGGCAAGACAATCCTAACCTGATTATAGATACTATATACTATTTGCTAGCAGGTGATGAACAGATTTTCTTGAATAATCTGGACTTGTTATTACACCTTTGTTGTGTGAAGATGCCAATTGTAATAGGTGGTGGTGTTAACTCAAGGTTTCATGTTACATGTAATTATCGAAGTGTCATTAGACTACTGAACCTTATTTGGACAGTTTGACTAAAAATGTTTCAATCATAGACCTATTCGTTTAAAATCTTGTTAGGATAATATCTTTACTGAAATCCCAATTAACTTGTGTTCAATCCGTGTAGTCCTTCTTTATATTTGTGATCATGATGGTATGAAGTTGACACTACAATATACATTTGCACCCGTGCAAGATACCTCAGTGAAAGTGGTGTTTAGTAATTTATCTCTTTCATTTTGTAAGTAATTTGAAAGTGGAATTAAGTAAAATTGACTGGTCAAGCCTGTTAAATCATACAACTTGTATGCTGAACAAAAGTTCAGTGTATTTGACACATGCCCGCGCCTGTACCCTCCAGACTGTTTACCCAGCTGCGCACTCTGTATCACCGCAGCAGGCACCACGACTCTGCAACGTTTTGTCACGTTGTGTAACCAGTGCAATTGGTGCAATTAGTGTAGTGAGTGTCGTGCACCAGAGCGACGAGAAACTCAATGCAAGGAAGGAAGCCCAAAAGTGCTTAGCAGCTAAGACATGTACCCATTAAACATGGGAACTGTGAAAGACACCCCTACCTTTTTAGTGCAAGTGTTTATTATACCCCGTTTTGTTTTGCATGGAAAGTGTAGTGTATCATTTCATTCTTTCACCCACAGTTCACATCATTCAATTGCAAGGGTTTTGTTTTGTATTGTTTCAAATTTCAGAGTTATAGCATGTTAATTTTTGCAAAGTGCTCAATGTTTTAAAGTTTTACCAAGCAAGTGTTGACAGAACATAGTCCTCCGCATGCTGTATCCCACCAAATGGCCCACGTAGGAATCAGTTGCTAACGAGAACGTATACAGGGGTCGGTTGACGTCAGTGCGTGTGGCACGTACTCCATGTGACATACATTTTTCGCATCTCCATTAATTAGCTTAACAATATTATTACATAATTATCGTATGTGTACGTGCCTACATGTGTGGTTGGTGCAAGGTACATGCATGGTTAGTGCATGGTGTGTGCATTTTGTGTGCCTGCATGCACGTCTGTGTGTGTGTGTGTTTTTTTTTTAACATATCAAGAAAAATATTAGTGCATATGTTCATAGAATGGAAATTCATCCCTCTAACACTAGAAACCAATTTTCCATATATGTTTCTTACAATAGATTAATTAAATGTACAAACAGTTATGTTATTATGGGACTGAGACTTTGTATTAAGTTAAATGTTGAAACAAGACTTTATGATATATTCAAGTTTTTAAAGCAAAAGTTAATAATTAGTTAAGTCTTAACCTGGTTTATAATTTAAATGAATATTTTGCTATGCAATCTGTTCAATTTTAAGGCTCTATCTGTTAGTTTATGCACTTTTTATCTATACGGGTATGTGCAGAATTTGCGAAAGTTGCAGTTTTCAGGAACATAACATGATTTACAACTTGCTATTTAAAAGTTTTTAGCATTGACTACTTGGTAATCTCCGATTCCCATTGTGTACTTACAGTAAAATAAGTAAGTTTTTTTTGTAAATTTTGCATATCTGAATAGGTAATCATTTAATATGTTGTGATGTTGTGCGGTGTGTGTGATAATTAATGTTAAGTTTTCTGTTCCAGGGACCAGCAAACTTGCTGCAAATCGCTGCCTATAAGGCAGCTGGAAAACAGTTCCTATTAACCTCCCCAAAACAGCTTCGAACCATCTTGTATCATGAGTTGAAACTTGACCAAAAACATGGCATACATGTGAAGGAAACATCTATTCTGAAAGAAAAATCAACATCTGAATCAATGGTATTGTGCTCTTTGCAAATTTTCTTGCAGAAATTTTTTTATAGAAAACATTTATTCAGAAAGATATTTGAACATCAGAATCAGTAGTATTGTGCAAATTTTCTTGCAGAAATCTGTTCATTGAAATATCACTCATTTGGGAATTTTGACAACTGGAAATAGCAAATGTTGAAAGAATTATTTTCCAAACTTTGATTGGGCATGAGATTAGTGAGCTGGGTCCTGGAGCTTTTAAGAATGGCATAAACTTCTACCACCAGAATTGTTGGCAGGGTTTTGCCTGATAAACCTGACTAGGCAACATATCTGTTTACCTACACTCACTCTTCTTCTTTGCTCAACATCAACCTGAGCAGTGGTTGTTAAAAGTGGAACCCGTTTTGTTTGGGTTATTCTCATATATCTATTCCTTATAAGTACAGTAGATCCCCTTTTTTAAACCATTCAAGGGATCCAGAAAAAATTATGTGAAAAGCAGAAAAGTGTAAAATGAGGGAAATGCAGTAAAGTGTTTCAAATTGAATGAAGTTGTAATAAATCAACATTGACATACCATTAGTACTATACAAAAAAAATTCAATATAATCCAGTCCAATTACAAATTGAATATGCTTAGCAAGAAAAAGTATGTAACATTGGCAAGTATTGAAGGTAGAACAAAGAAACTGACAAATATAGGCATATTTACAAACTTTGCCTAGAACTTTCTTAAAAACTTATGTTGCAACGTGGAATCTTTCGTAATAAAGCACATAAAAATAAGAATCAAGGTAATACCAATTTAGAATGATTATTTACTAATGCACTACAACAATTCACACTTTCCATTTAATTAGACTTTGAAAAGAAGTCTGAGATTTTCGTCTGCTTCAGCTGCTGACTGCTAACATGTTCAATTTTTTTGTTAAGGACATTCAGCTGATTGAAAATACTGTCCTCACATTCGAATCCCGAGCAGTACGTCCTCACAGTTTATACAGATTGTAATGCCTCATACGTGGTGGGCATATGTACTTTTCCCTCTTCTTCACAAGCATCATCATCTTTTTGGTCGTGACTTTCCATGACATGGGCACTTACAATATCTTAAACTGACTGTTCTTCAGTAAAAATCATGTCTGAGTCAATGTTGACTAAATAAGTGAATGATACATTTGGCTCGATTGGCTTCATCTTCATTGCCAACCACTGAACATGGAAAACCACCTATCTTGAAGCAATTCGCAATTGTGTTCTGTGTAACTTCCTTCCATGCATAAGAAATAATATGATCTACATCCAACATGCTTATCTTCTTGTCATGTGGATTTTGTCTACTTTCAATAACGTAAAGAAAAAGAGTACATAGCGGGAAACGAATATATCGTGTGTGTAATTAGGGTGAAAAATGTACATAGAATCAAATGGAGATAAAACAGGACCAAAAATAAATGTTGTAATTTGTGGGAAAATGTAAAAAGTGGTAATGCAAAAATAGGGTTCTACTGTACTTTCTTATTTATAGTTCAGTACATATTTTTCACATTTAATTTTCAGCACCAGTCTCCTCTTCCATCTTGTTCCCAGTATGCTCGCTTTTAACGTCCTCCATTATATTAACATTTACAAATTACATACACCACACACCACAGCATAAACAACATACATACACATACACAACACCTTCCCTTCATTAAACTCTCCACAATAACATATTACCCATTATTTACACAATTTATTTCCAAGGTACATATACAATATTGCCAATTACATACAATTACATATCACCCAGTATTTAGACAGTGTATTTCCAAGGTGCATACACAACCATAAACTCCTCCAAGCCTTTCATCTTACAAGTTAATTCATACACAACACTTTTATACCTTCACTGATATCTTAAGGGTTTACTAATTTTGCGACCTGCTCTGGTTACATACAAAGGCCATGAGGGGCTGTTCTGTGTGTCAGGAATTAAATTTCTTTCTATGTGGTCTCCGACAGCCTTAGCATTTTCCATTGTCAAAGCAATTGAAGTCTGGTGACCTACTGCCCCTCGTTACCCCATGGTCCTCGTGACACTGTTCTAAAATAATGTCAAGGTTTTGAGAATTTTCTCTACATTCATCTGTATTATCTCTGTCTCTATGCACTGTCTCATTCAGCTTAATAGCTTTGTATGGGATTTGAGCTTCTAACTGTATGTATGATGATCTCAAGTGTTTTGTCAAAGGTCATTGCCTGTTCCCATACACAACTCTTCTGAACTACTAATGCCTGACCTTTTGAATACTGTTTGGGTTTTCTCTATACCTGCCTATCATAGTGGTTTTTCACCTTCGTCTGTTTTGAAAGTAATTCTGATCTGATTTCTGGATGTACTTGTGGAGTCAAGTAATTTGTAGTTATTTGTATCTTTGTTCTGACGCCGTCGGGCGAGACATGAGACGAACAATGACACAAATACTTACTGGTAATATGGGCGCCAGCGGTGCTTCCCAATCACCGCACTATAGAGACTCAGGGTTCTCAGGGATGTTGTGAGTTCTGTGTGTCAGTCTCACCCGTGCATACGTACAAACACTTTGTCAATACTAATCTTTTAATAAAAATCACTGAAATAAACAGTTGAAAAAACTTATGTGGCTAGGACACTGTCACTACTGAATAAAAAATTGAGTTCACTGTACACTTATTTTTATTGATATTGTTAATACACATCAATATGCCAATGAAATGATTATCTCGGTCATGACTAGCCAATTCCGCTTAAGTGCTCCCCATCCCATAATTAACCTGGCGCACGCCTAAATGGATGATCTCACCAAGATACATGAAAGCACAGCCTTCACAAGGGAAGAGGGCCGACAGCCGCTACGGCGAACTGACGGTTTTTCCCTGAAGACAGGACATGGTGAATTACAAATGAAAACCCTTTATACACATTAACACGCATGATTACTCAGCATCACTGATGCAAACTCATTGGGGCTCGCACACCAGCACGTGGTTAGTGTGGTGACAGCCTATACAAAGAGCCGGCTAGGACGAGAATAATTGCACCTTACGCTAATTGCAAAATTACATAAACCCTTAAATGATACATGAAACAAGATGAGATATGAGAAAAATATTCACAATAAACACACACGTGTGAAAACAAGCTCATATGGCATGGATGCTGCTGGATGAAGTTCGTAGCGGACCATGTGGTGCAGGTGAAAGTGCAATATTTCTGCGTGGAAACGGCAAACTAAATTCAGATAAAATATTATTCGTGTTTGGCAAATGGTTCTATTTACAATTAGCGTTGTTACAGACTTGTAACATGCCTGATGGCAGTAAAATCAAACATTACTGTGACCGCGTGATCAAGTACAAAAAGCATCAATTTACATGAAAAATATATTAAACCCTGAATGAATAATACATAGAACCCTGAAATAACTGACTGCACATACGATGTTATATACATAAGCTCTTAAAACGTAATGATGACGTATACAAAGACTTGGCTTCAATCGGCCACATGGGTATACGTGATGTTGCCGTAAAATATTCAAACACAAAAATTACCCTTAAATGCATACATAAAAATAAGCTCTTAAAATTGTGTGTACCAATTATGTAGAAGTTACACTGAAATGCCATAAACATAGGCAGATGCGTCTGATTCAAAATGCACGGGTCGCGTGACCTCTCCGACATCTTTCTCCTCCTTCTCAATTAACTTAAATATGCCACAAGGGCATAAGGATTAGTAAAGCGGAAGCACAATACTAGGGAAAATGTCCGGGAAAAACGTACGCAAGCCAAGATTAACCGGTAAACTACGTTGACTATGGAAACCTAAATCAGTGAACAAAAGTTGTAGTGTGCGTGGGACAGTCTCTTACCTCGCCAGCTCTCCTCGACAGACTGTCCAGATAGAAGTGTCGCACGGACTTATCATGGCCGCCTACAGGGTTCACATAAGCGGAAGTGCTATGCATGCTGAGTGAAATATTTTATAGTAAAAATAAAATGGCACAAATTAAATTAGACATTGTTTTACATTTCTATAATTTTGTTACGAATTTCAATATTATTTTATTGTCTCTTTGTGATGGCATTCATGCCAGAATATTAAGTGTTCTTAATCTCGGCGTCACAGGCACTTTGAATATTCATAACCAAACAATAAAAATTTGTACAAGCACTTTAAAACATTTTAAGACATATTAAACACTGTAAAGACAATATAACACTTTTTACCCTGAAATTAACATTTATAGAAAATTTCAAAATTGTCTGCCTCTTTGCGCACGTGCGGTACACGTGACATGTGAGCGCCGTCATAGGCTCTAGCGCCGCTGGCTATTAGCCGGTGTCAGTTCTAACTTGTCTGCTCATCAATATTTCTACTAATCAACTTCCAAACCTATGAAAGGAATGTTACGATATTCCATTAATGCTAGCTAGTATTGCTTTCCCTCCTCCCTACTTTGTCGCAGTATGTTTTTGTTATTGTCACCCCTTTTTCTGCCATAACATTGGCCTGTGTGTAGTGTGGACTGAATGTGCAAAACTCTAAATCCAGTTCACATTAAAAGCATTGGCATTCATATAAATTAAAAGAAATATTACCAGCAATTATAATCTTAGTTATACGTACTGTGCAAAGTATACTTTTTAAGAGCACTTATTACAATACTTGATTGCTTGCTATGTGTCTGTACTATTTCTAACCACTTACACAAGTAATCATACACAATCAAGTAACCCTTTCCTCCAAACTCAAGAATATCTGCTCCTATCTTCTCAAATGGAAGTTTAAGTACTGAATGTGGAATCAGTGGTTTTTATCTATTTGTGATTCTGTACTTTTCACAAACTCTGCATTCTGTTACATAACTTTTGATGTGACTTGGCATTCCTGGCCAAAAAAGCAACCTCCTTGCCCTTGATTTGGTTTTGCCAACCCCAAAATGACCATCATTGATCACTTTAAACATGTTTGGCCTCAAATTTTTTGGAACTCCTATCTTGTCGTTAAGAAACAACAATCCATCCTCTATAAAGAGATCACTCTGTACAGACCAGCATGGACGACAATGCACTGGTACACTGGACTTTTTACAAGGCCACCCTGTTTTCACAAGTTTTACCACTTCACTGAGCACACAATGTGACACCAGTTCTTTTCTGAATTCTTCCTTTCACAAATCACTTATTGGAAGATGCTGGTCTCAGTCAGGCTATGGGATGCAAACTCTATTGGATATCCATTCTGAAGTAAGCAGCATCTCAGACGCTCTTGAGATGCACCACACTGGATCGTAAAAGGTTTTTCCACATCAAATGTTCCTAGAGCTAGGGCACTGCTTATCACTGATTTGATGGCGGCAACACATTCAGAATGGTTCTTCATCCAGTGCCAGGTGATATCAGCCCATAATAGTGCTCTCAGAGATGCTGTCAGTGTTGGCATGTTTGGTTTAAATGGTCGTAGATAATTGACCATTCCAAGTAGTCTTTGTAGCTCCTTCTTGTTCTGTGAGTTAGGCAAGCACTGAATTGCTGCTATTCTTTCAGGGTCAGGTCTGATATCGTGGTTTGAAAATAAATTCCCCATCAAATGGACTACTTACACATTATATTGAAACTTCTCTGGATTAAATTGGATGTTTTGTTCTCTTTCTCTTGGTAGCACTTTTACAACAATTTTATCATGTTCTCATTGTAATGATGCACCTTCAAGAATATCATCAAAGTAGACGGCAACACCATCAATGTCACAAAACATTTAGTTCCTGAAATTACTATGGTGCACAAGACATACCAAATTGAAGACGTGAGAACTTGTAGCAGCCCCGTGCAGTGAAAAATGTGCACAAATCACTTAACTTCTTGTCAAGTACTAGTTGCCAATATCTGTCTTTAAGATCGATGTGGGACACATACTGTCATAATTACTAGATACTATTTTGCCTTAGCTTCACATGATGTCACCTCACTCTGAGCAGGGTTTGAACCCAGGACAACTTGCTTCGAGAACCTACCAGCACTCCCCTAGGCAAGGGGCACCCAAGGACACTGCAGTCAGGCGTCATGTGTCTGGTTATCACCCTTGTATGCGATGGAAGCCAGCCAAGCAGCCCAGTGCTGCCTCTAAGCTCGTGGGAGCAATGCAATGCACACACAAGGAAAACTGCACTTCTAGCCTCCCCGAGAAAATGTGCTCCCCACCTTAAGGGAGGAGCTCTAACCTGAAGATACCCGACCGACCAAAGGGAACTGGAGGACCTGCAGCCGGCCATCTATATACACGAGCGCACAGCTCTGAAACACCAGTTGATACTTCACAGCTCGCTCCATCACCTTGTGTGATGGAGCTCTCTGCCTACTGCCTTCCTCAAGAAGGACCACCACTATATTCCAGAAGTCTTCTAGACCTTCATCAACTGACCCTCAAAGAAGTCTTTGTTCCCCCTTTACATTCACTACAACTTTAGTAGTGAACCCCGAGTCCCTTCTGGAAAACAGCTTAGATTAGTTAAGGTCGGTTGTTATCATATCTACCTACCATTTTTATTTTTTTTTGCTCTTGTTTAGTTTTGCCCTAGGTCCCCTTCAACTGGTTTACCATAGCTTACTTCTTTTACAGTTCATTGATTGTTAAGAGTTAGTACGAGCCATCATGTCTATTCCTCTGGGGAATAAACACATGGTCTTACCTAACCCCTAGAACGTATGTCTAGGATGACTGTGACTTTCATCCCCATAGATGTCAAACCTACTAAGGAAAAGTAGGAAACCCTGTCTTGAAACCTCTTTGTCAAAAATAGTGTAGGACTGTGGGCTCCCTTAACTGGGTGCATGTACGTCGCAATGCATACCCATTAGACAACCACATATACTGTGGACCAGGTGTGCAAACGTACCTGGTGTGCATGTATGGCAGAGCCCCAACCACTAGTAACACAGTCCACGAAGCAGCTAGGCATCCACATCAGCCAACCCACTCCATCCACAGCATTGTTATATTTGCCAGGTGGAGTGACAGGACTGGTTATGGCGGCCTGACCACTTCTGGACCACACACCATGGCGCGGCTAGATAACCTGATCAGCCCACCTCTCCATCCATCGTGTTATCCGTGCTGGTTGGAGCAATAGGTCTGATTCTGGGTGGCCTAGTCCCAACTGGCTGCACACAGCTAGGGAACTCGTCACCTGCTCTTCCTTAGTGGGGTAGACTTTAGTACCTCCCTGTATGCTATACACCCATAGGAGTGGTGCAAGGTGGAGAGTTAAGAGGGCAGCTACTACCTCTGAACCTAGCCAGTCGTTCTGCAACCCAGTGCTGTCTGCCCTCAGCAGCCTCTCCCTACAGGACTGAGCTCATGTTGCCCGACAAATGGAGAAGCCTCACCTCCCAGTTCCTCCTATCTCCCTCTTCCAGCCATCCCACAAGTTAGCCAATGAGCCGCACCCACTTGTAGTGGGCATACGACTAGGGCTTCCAGTACCACTGGGCATTGCCGGCCTGTACTTCAGACCTATGAGGACCAGCAGCCCACACCAGGAGCCAACCAGCCCTGCCAGTCGGGATCTACCCTGGACCATGTCCACTGCAGGTAAATGAGTTTCTGTGTCTACATCAACAGTGTGAAGAGGCCGAACCCCACACCTGACTTTGTACCATGCTGTAGGACCACGCACAATAGAACCGTTGTCTAAGAGTAACGTAGCAGTCAGTTCAAGTGATGTAATGCGTCAAGTGTTTTTGGAATGCCCAATGTGGGGCCACGGCACTTTATTAATTGAGTAGTAAATTAGAACCAGGGTAGCACAATCCCGAGACCCCAGTAATCTAGCAGGGAAACAAACCATAACCAACCAGACTTCAGGAGTCTTTAAACACCCAGTGGCACTCAATTTTACTAGCCCGAGAAATGTCCTAGTCGAATCTAAGTATTGCTGACTAAGACGAACCCGCCATGGAAATGGGTGGAGCCATTAAGAACTGAACCTAAAGGTACAACCTACCCACATGCCATGGAGTCGGGGTAAATTTCATTAGAAGCGCTCACTGCCAGGATAGATATCACTACCTGTGCTTAGGGTGGAATGACGAGCCCTTTTATACTGATGGGTTGGAATACCATTGTGATGAATGTTGGAACTGTCAGACTTCCTACAGTAACTGGCTTACTTGCACAGGACAGGGCGTTAACACAGTGAGTTGTATTTTTTATGTGCAAATGTTTCACCACGTATGCATTTTGATGGCCAGACGAGAGGATCACCAGACCAGGCTTAGTATACAGATGTGGGGTGTGCAAGCGCACTGCAGAATACAGACAGAATAATCATGGCACTCACCACAGCATAACGTCCATCCGGGGTGGTGATGGGCCCCAATTACCAGAATTCACAGGAAGACCCCAAGAGATCCCGTTAGCATTTATACAGGAATGCGAGAGAGAGAGTTTGGTGAAAATGAGGTCCTAGTTAAACAGTGGGTTGTCAAAACCCAAAAGCAATTGAAAGGAAAAGCATTAGACTGGTGGAAAAAATATGGGGAGTTTATTATAGAATGGGGGCTGCTTTGTTCACACCTTGCCACCTAATTTTCAGATGAGGAAGTGTTGGCACACCTAACTACGGAGTTCCACAGTCGAACCCAGGCCATCGAGGAAGAGGCCAAAATTTTTATAAATAGTGCAAATGTACCGCCAGATTTTTCCCGAAGGGAACAAGGATAGTTGTGTTCACAATATTATGCGTATATTGCTCCCGAAACTGCGTAATCTACTCCAACTTCCCAGGCCACAATCTGTTGATGAATTAGTGGAGAGGGCTCGTGAGACAGAACAAAATTTCAAGGCGCAGGCCATTCTAGATAAGACATGTAGCAGTAAAAGCCAGGAAGCAGTTAAGCCGCCCAAGCCAAAAGGGAACACTCCCCCTCCCCATATCATGACACTCCCTAAGTGCCAGTTCTGTCTGGAACGGCACTTCCAATTGGGACTGCCCAGTCAAGCCTGTGGCAGGTGGGGAGCGCCTGACGTCTCCCTCCAGATGCTGACCCATTAGCCCTACTTCTCGAACATAGCAATTGGGATCAACCAGCAAATGGCTGTCGCAATGTTAGACACTGCTGCCACTGGTAACTTTATAAGGAGCAACCTACTCACGCCAAACCACCAAGCCCACCTAACAACCACTGACCAAATGGTCCAGCTGACCCATTCAGAATGCTTCCTCCAGGTAGAAAGAAAAGTAAGACTTGTCATCTGAACAGGAAATAAAGCCACCACGGTGGAGTTCCTAGTGGCCCCGGAGGTAGAAGAAGAGGTGATCTTGGGGCAGCCCTGGCTGCATGAGCAGCAATGCATGATAGATTGCAGACGGTACAATATTTGTGTCGGAGGTCACGAAAGCCTGACAATCAGCTTGGGACACAACCAAGATGCATCAACCCCTTCTCCGACCTCACTACAAAGTCCAGTGGAATGCATTCGCCTCCTACAGAGAACAGTAGGGGTCACCCACCGAGCCAGAAGCTACAGCAGAATCTGGGGACCAATCGCCAGAAGTGAAGACCCACATGTCGCCAATACCCAAACTCAAAGAATCTCAGCTCATAGAAGCAGTGCATTACACTCTGCCGAAGAAAACGACAAGCCAGGACCTCGAACCATGCCAGGACGTCTACCAGAGGAGTATCCAGTTCACGCCAGTTAAAAATAACGGACCAGCACTTGATGAGTGGTATCTGTGAGGATGCTTTTCTTTACCCCGACAGACTTTGTCAGAAAGGATGCCGCCAAGCATGGCCACATGACCCCGACCAAGTTCGAACTCTCATGACGGAGCCCCTTGGACAGGGAGCCCTGCCATGACCTCAGCCACCCAGCACCATCCAGGAGGAGGAAGAACACCACAGCGCCGAGGAGGTAGGGATGCCCAAAGAGCCCCTGCCTCAGGGCGACCTCAGACAGCGACCCCAATCACGTCCACCCAGGAGGATATGGTGACCACTTGGCCTTGACGCCTGATGACAGTGAGACCGCCACTACACTGCCCTCCACCCAGGAGGAGGAGCCCAGCCGCATCGACGAGGTAGGGGTGCCCGCAAAGCCCGTTCTTCAGACGGCGACTCCAACCACGTCCACCCAGAGAATGTGGTAAACAACCGGGCCTCAACACCAGACGGCAGAGAGGCCACTACTACATCGCCTTCCAGCCAGGAGGATGAGCCCAACCGAGCTGATGGGGCAGGGAAAGCAGAGGAGTCCTTGCCTCTGCAGCTACTTAAATCTGCCCCTCCAGGAGGAGGGAACCACCAGTTATGATTCAGTGCTTGGTGGCCTAAGCTGGCCACTTCATAGGACGACCTCGAAGAGTCTAGCAGCCAACCCACGACCAGCCGAACAAGGGAGGTGCCTCCCTGCACCTGCTATTTAGTCTGCCAAGGACAACCATGGCAGTACAGGGAATCACAATTGCGTCCCACGGCTAAATTTACGTGACTGTATCTACAGCACAAGACCTTATGAAGGAAGCAAGGCTGTCCGTGTAGATCAAAGACTTCCCACATTGAGTGAAACCCATGCTGAAAGAGAGCCATGAGGAATTTTAATGGTCTCCAGTAATGCAAAGTGTAAAGTTTGTACACCTAAATTTTTTTGTAAATATTGTAATATTTTGAGTGTTCTGTGTGTTTTTTTTTTTGTATGTGGCCCGTACGACAATTGGTAGTGTAAGTAAATTTTAAAGAGTAACTCATGTTGTATGTTGTGTAAGTAGAAGCTGGCCTATTTGATGGAAGGCTTAGAGCTGGCACAGCTAGAAACTGATCACATGTAAATTAACTTCCTTGTGACCAGTCAGGAGACTACAGAGTAGAGCCAGTAGAAAATGTCTTCAGCACTATGGCAGGTAAACAATAAGTTCACACTCCCCTCATAAGTGGGACTAGAATACATGCTTAGTGTTAGACAGATTTTTTATGTGTACGCCGGTAAATTGGTTATTCTCGGTTGAAACTTTGTCAAATGATGTCAATAAAAGACAGCTATCAGCTGAGTTGTGTGAGCTACGCACTTCTTGTAATTAAAGAAGGGATGCAAGCATTCACCCGACACCATTACATTATGCATGACAGTTATCCTTTCCAGAGGGTAAAACCCATTAGCAGGCAGCTCGCCTGACCAGCCTGTGTGCTAGAAAGAGACAGTGCTACTACTACAAGAGGGAAAGTGACCGCCGCGATACGGAGCAGAGAGCAGCACACAGAAGAGGAGCACTGCAGAAACCAACCCAGACAATTTCGAGTGACAGTGCTACATCACTTACCTGCCACAATTCTACCAGATGAGTCTATGTCGCAATGGAGGGAGGGAAGACGAATGATGCGTGACACGTACTGACATAATTACTAAATACGACTTCGCTCACATGACGTCACATCACCCCGAACGGGGTTTGAACCTAGAATGACTTTCTTCCAGAGCCCACCAGCACCCCCCTAGGCAAGAGGCACCCAATGACACAGAAATTAAGGACTTTTACACCAGTATGTCAGACATTACATGTCTGTTAATCATCCCTCGTGGGATAGAAGCCAGCCAAGCAGCCCAACGCTGCTCTTAAGCTCGCGGGGAGCGATGCAACCTGCGCACAAGGAAAACTGCTTTTCCAACCTCTCCAGAGAGAATGCATCCTCAGCCGCTAAGGGGAGAGCTCTACCCAAAAGATACCCAACCGGCCAAAGGGAGCCGAAGGACCCGCAGCCGGGCGTCTGTATACGCGAGCGCACAGCTCCAAAACGGTTGTTGACACTCCACAACTCACTCCATCACCTTGTATGCTGGAGCTCTCCGCCTACCATCTTCCTCACGAAGGACCACCACTACCTTCCAGAAGTCTTCTAGACCTTCGCCCAGTGACTCACGAAGAAATATTTTACCCCCTTTACACTCACTACAACTTAGGTAGTGAACTCAGAGTCGCTTCTGAACAACAGTATAGATTAGTTAGGGTCAGTTGTTATCATAGCTACGTAGCCTTTTTCTGCTTTTGTTTAGTTTTACCCCAGGTCCCTTTCACTTGGTTTGCAGTAGCTTACTACTGTTACAGTTCATTGTCATTGATAGTTAGGAGTTAGTATGAGCCACCATGTTTATTCCTGTGGGGAATAAACGTGTGATCTTACCTAACCCCAAGTACTTATTTCTAGGGTGACTGTGACTTCCATCCCCATAGATGTCAAACATATTAAAGAAAAGCAAGAGACCCCATCTTGAAACCTCTTTGTCGAAAATAATGTAGGACTGCGGGCTCCCTTAACTGGGCGCATGAACGTCGCAGTACATACCCATTAGACAACCACGCATACTATGGACCAGGTACATAAAGGTACCTGGTGCACACGTACAGCAGAGCCCCAACCGCTAGTAATACAATTCACGAAGTGGCTAGACATCCCAATCAGCCCACCGCTCTATCCACCACATTATCTGCGCTGGTTGGAGCGATAGGACTGATTCTGGGTGGCCTAGCCCCGACTGGCTGCACACATTGCTAGGGAACTTGTCACCTGCTCTTCCTTAGTGTAGTAGATGTAGTACTTCCTCATATGCCATACACCCATAGGAGTGGTGCAAGCTGGAGAGTTAAGAGGACAGCTACTGCCTCTGAACCTAGCCTATTGTTCTGCAACCCAGTGCCATCTGCCATCAGTAGCCCCTCCCCATGGGACCAAGCTCATGCCGCCCAACAAATGGAGAAGCCTCACCTCCTAGTTCCCCCTAGCTCCCGCTTCGAGCCATCCCACAATATCTCCGGCAAGCTACACCAGTTTGTAGTGTGTATATGACTGGGGCTTCCAGTACCACTGGGCATCGCCAGCCCATATTTCAGACCTACGAGGAGCAGCAGTACACAGCAGGAGCCAACCAGCCTCACCAGCCACAGCACCAACACCGCCCCAGGACAGGGCAGCAGCAGCAGCAGTGGCCGAGCCATGTTCTACCTCAGGCCACTCCCACTACAGTTAAACAAGTGTCTGTGTCTACACCAACAGTGCAGAGAGCTACTAACCCCACACCTGACTTTGTACCATGCCGTAGGGCCATGCACCCCAACCTATATCGCAGCCAGGGACCAATCTGCGGCCAATAAACCAAACTTGGCCACAGTAAGTTAGCCTATGCCTCTGTCCGGCACAATAGAACCTGTGTCTGACATTGGTGTCACTGTCAGTTCAACTGACGTCACGCGTCAAGATCAAAAACTGAGAAAAGTTATTTTCCAGATAGTTTATCTGCCAACTATTCAATTGTTGCTATTTCATAGAACTCTCTTTTAATTGCATGGTTCAAATTTTGTGGGTCCAGGCAAAGTTTTAAGGTGCCATTCGGTTTCTCCACAACCACCAGGTTGTGAACCCATGCGTTTCTCCAAAGATGCATATGTAGCCTTCAATTTGTTGTAAATTGTTTGTGGCTGCCTCCTTGGAGCCCTGACTTGGGGCTGAACATTTTCATCTACACTTATGTTGCATTTACCTTAAAATTTTCACAAGCTAGTAAATACATCTTTATTGTCTTGAATGAACTTACTTTTATCAGGCTCCTTTACCTTGACATCATCAGTATCAACTAGATGCAATCTTCTAATCAAATTTCATTGAACATAAGCTTGCAGACCTAGTATAGGAGTGCTGTCATCATTTGCAATCCTAAAATCCATATATTTTAGTACATTATTTGCCTCACACCTCAGGTTGACAATTTCAATTGGTTTCACTTTAAATCCACCGTATCTCTCTAGGATTTCATTTGTCTCTCATACTTTCAGCTGATTGTCAGTTTTCCTTAATAATTTTTCTGAAATAATATTGACCTCTGACCCGGTATCTAACTTGAATCTTATTCTCCTGTCCTCAGCTGCAATGACTTTGTGCCATTTTCGTGTATTTTGTTGTGTTCCTAAGCTCTCGACTTGCTTTATGTCTCTTGGCAATACCTTTATACCACTCACCACATAGTAGTCATCACTATCTAAGCCTTCTTTCTCCAGAGCCCTTACTTTCTTAATTCCTTTAGAACTTATGCATATTGACGTAAAGTGATTAAATTTTCCATATTTATGACACTGTTTGCCGTATGCTGAGCATTTGTTCCATGAATGTGTGTAATTGCACTGTTTTCACTTACTGGTGTTTTCCTTTTTATTTTGCCTATTCTGACCCGTATCATTTTTCTTGAAAAAGAACACAGTATTTACTGATACCGGAACAGTTGATTCCGAGATTACTGCCCTTTTGAATTGGCCTTGAAGGCACTGCAGTTGTTGTGTGCTTGTTTCAGCAAATCTGCCAAGCTCATATGCTTTTTATAATGTTAAGTCTTGTGTTGGTACCATCTCGTGTTGTAATTCAGAGTCCGTGACACCCATAAAAATACAATTTCGCACAGTTACATCCGCCTGCACACCAAATTTACAACTGCGCACTAACTTTTTCAGGTTAGTCACACACTGTTGAAACAGCTCTTGCTCACTGTTTTCTTGAATATAGTAGAAACTGTTCGTATGGCACATTTTTCCTTGGTCAGCAATACAATTCAAACGCCTTGCACATTTTATCATATTTTGTTGTAACTTCATCCGACAGGTTAAATGTGTTGAAAACTTTGACAGCCTTTTCTCCCACGAGATTAAGTAAAATCGCTGCTTTGATTTTAGATGATTTTTCCGACTTTCCAGACGCAATCATGTAGATGTCGAAGTTTTGTATGAATCTGCTCCAGTTTTCACTGAGAGTACCTGTGATGGGTGATGCTATCTGAGTCAGGTCAATGTAATTCAGTGTCAGAAACTTTATTAGTGCAGGCCAAGCGCACTTACTACATGCGGTTTGGGCTGACTTTGCTTATGTATTGGGGCCCATCCTGAATAAAGTGTGAGCCGTGTGGGCTGTTGGCTGGGTACAAAATTCACTACTGCTTTGGCTACTGGCCAAGCTGCTGGCTTTGGGACCTGAAGCTTGCTTACTCTGACTCTGGGTTGGTTGGTAGGCATGGCTGGTTTATTGGCGGTGTATTGGCTGCTGGTGTAATGGCTGCTGCTGTAACTGCTGCTGCTCCAAGGACTGCTAGTGGTTGTTCTCAGCAGACTGGGTTAGCAGTGTATAGAGAACCATAGGTACGCCAACCCAACGGGCACCTTCTCTCCTCGTCTGATGGCTGCTACCATGGGTTGCGGTGTCCCAGGAACCTTCTAGGGAGGCTGAAACAAAAAAGGGGAGGGAGCCAGGGCAAAGCTCCACCGACTTGCGGGCAGCTTGAGCTCGTTCCCAGGGTGACTCTTGGTAACGTGCCTTACTGGGCTGGGTGCAGCTCCAGGTAGACTTGTAGGCAGAGGTAGCCTTCCTCTCCTTAATGTCCTTCCCACTTCTCTTGGTAAAGAGCATCAGATGCTAGAACCATATCTCGGGAGATAGGAGCAGGCGACGTGCATTCCCTATCTAAGAGTGTTCTGCCGTCTAAGTGCACTGGTCCGGCGGAGAGTATAACTTTACTCCCCAACCGGCAACACAGTGTGGTGGATGGGTGCAAGCTGGTCTAGCCATTTCTCTTCTCTAGTAGGGGAATGACTAGTGGTTGGGGCTCTACCGTTTGATACACGTGATGCACCGAACGGATGGTCGTCGAATAGTGTCTGTGTTCTCGAAGTACGAGTCCCTGAGGGGGGAGGTCACAATCCTAAACTAGGTGGCAAAATGGTAGTGTTCATACCCCAGTCTCCTGCTGCACACTTTTGGGATGTGGTGTTTATTCTGGATTGTGGGAGAATTCAAGAAAAATGAGAGAACAAATTATGATTAGAATTTGTTTATTCAGAGAGGACTGAAACACTGTGGCGCATACTATCTTCTGTCTACCGCGGGTTGACTGGAAGTAGTAAACTACGCTATCCAGGTGAACGGGACGTGGTTCTAGACTAACTGAGGGCAGTTTCAACTAGGTAGCGAATTAAAACTTTCCCTGTCTACGCTGTCTCACATGTCCTGAAGGGACTTAAGGGGCCCACGTCCTGAAGGGTGCATGGGTAGGCCATTGCCAGGGTGGCAGATGACTTCTGGAAGGCTTCGCAGGGGAGGGCTTCTTTTAAGATCTGGCTGAAGACGGTGGCATTCCTGAAGAGCTTCTAGGTAGTGTAGGTGGTGTTTGGTCAGACAGCTATAGCACATGAGGCGGTAGAGCGAGCTGCCAAGCTGATGTGGCCCCGAAGAGGGCCGATGAACAACTGGCGAATCCAGTTGGTACACTGCAACAGATTCCTCTGACTGAGGGCTGGCCTGACCCTGGTGGTTGGGGGTGCTATATGCACGCATCTTAGGTGGAGCTAAGGGCGGCCATTGTTGGCGGGTGTCATCATCTGTCGGCGGCCCTTGAACTTGCTTGGGACTACAGCGAAGAGTCAATTACTGCGATTGATTATTGGCATCTTCTGGAGGGGAGGCTGGGCTAGGCTTGCTTACTGGCTGGCTGATGCTAATGCAACTACAATTCTGATAAGTCTGTAATTATCACTGCATCTATGGATAATCCTGTAGCCGCTCTGGTAGAAATTATTCAGTTCCAAACCCCGTTAAATGCGCTGTAGAGTGTTGCATGTAGATGAAGCAAAGTCATTTATCTCATTAGCCAGTAGGCATCACGCTTCACCTGAAAGATTTAAAATGTTGGGCTTGTTTGTGTATGCCATAGTTCACGAGCGACGCGAGTGCAACAACCATGCAAGTGAATTCAACCTCTCAATCAATACATTAATTGACCAGGAACTTTAGTTCTCACAGACTGTGCCATGTTTTGTTTAGGTTATTCTCATATCTTTATTCCTTGTAAGTACGTTCTCATTTATAGTTCAATACTGGTTTTTGTTTTTCAAAACCACCCTACAATACCAGTCTGCTCCGCCATCTTGTTCTCTACTTTCTGCCAACCTCTCTATTTCAAATTCCTCCATGATATTAACCTCTACTAGTTGCATACACAACAGAACCAAGTCAAGGTCGTGTTGTTGAAGCTCAGTACAAGGACTGAGTACAAGGGAACACATCCACTCTGTAGCAGCTCATGATTAATTCATGAATTGCTTACTTGAGCTGTCATCTATGCTCCAATGGCAATCACCATCCTATTAAGCATGTTCCCACACACTGTTGGTCTTGATTTTTCAGATGTTTCAGTTCCTCTCTGGGTGTAACACCAGAGCCTGTAGAAGTGCCCATTAAAGACAAGCATTGCAAACCAAAGTTGAAACACAGAGCACTGTAGTGTTCAAAACTGTAACAGGTTGCCACTCAACCAAGCCATAGTAGTCTCAAGTTTCAAGCCTGTCTTAAACTTTCTGTAGCTACCTACAGCTCCATCAAGTAATGCCCTCCTGCCACGTTCAAGATTCCATGGCGGGCAGGATCAAGTCAGACAATTCATATTGGATTGCTAATTGGTGCAAATTTAAGGATTTCCACTGCATGTAGACAAGCAAGTCAGGCTAACCAGTACAAAAACTGTGAAATGAGTGAAGCTTTAAACAAAAAATAAAATATAGTAAAACAACCTTTAATACAAATTTCAAAGGTCCAAATTTTTTTTTCAGTTTGTAATGTTTGTATTAACAGGTGCATGCAATAATTAAAATAAACTCTAAAAAAAATCAAAAGTCTACTCTGTGACTCAGCACATTGGAAAATGAGACATTTGTATTACCAGCATAACTTCATTTTACTAGTGGAATTTGGTATTACAAAGTAATTCATATTAACTAGTATTAATTTCAAGCATACAAGTTAACATTACATTTCTTTCTGATTCCATGGGGATGGTAGACAACTTTGTATTAACAAGAACTTTGTATTAAAGAGGTTTTCATTAATAAGGTTTCACTGTATGTGTGCTTCAGCCTTTCATTTATGCTCTGCCAGCCCAGGGTGTTAGAGTGAAGGGAAGAGAACACAAGGAATCATCTGATTCCTTCATGGGTGGCATGCAAGTCTTTGCCTTGCCACCTTCATTCTCTTGCCACTGTGCTTGCAAAACCACAAAATGGACTATGTATTGATGTTATCTCACACCAGTAACCATACTCTTTTTCACCTCTGAGAAGTTTAATATCTGCTGATTCTTGTACTGCTGGCCTACTGACCACTGTCACCAGGTGCAGTTAGGCAACACACCAAGCAAAAGGGTAGTTGAGGCTTCAGTTTATAATCCTAGATAATTGGTACACAATTAAAAAACTTTAAACTTTACAACATCACTACCCTTTCAGAATAACTTAGGCTATAGATTATGCCACGTACTATTTGATTGAGTGATGCAATGCATGTTGTTCCAGGCATGAATATAAATTTAAACATATATTTTGTGGTGAAAGTATTTTTTATGTTAATATTTGTGGTTTCACCTGACGAGTGATGCTTCACTGACCCATGCAACCACGATTTTGTTTCATCTATGTGCAATTTCCCTGGCGCACCATATGGAGTCCGAACCAGTGTAAGATCTACCAGAGTGCCTACAGGTTACATTCCTTGTTGTGGGGAGTAATACAGATGTGTCAGTATCATACTGTTCATCACCCGCGGTCAGTAAGCTATGCCTCGCCATCCCGTCAGAAGATGAGAAGATGAGTGAGCCAGCGGCCAAGTAGCTGCAAGCACCCCTGAAGTTGTCAAGTAGTTCAAGGGTGCACCAAGGGATAGCGCCACCCGTGCTCCTGCCAGCAGCAGACGCCGTAGCAGACAGCCCTTGGCTCCGTCCAAGGACATGTGACTGACTACTCCCACCATGCTACCTGGGCAAGGGTGAGCCAGCCAGTATTTATGCCTGCACAGGACTCAGAAACACCAGTTGTTTGTCTGCTCTTGTAAGATCCACACAGGCCCAGCAACTTGCTCCACCACCTCATGTGCTGGAACTCTTTGACTGCTCTTCATCACATAGACAGCCCAAAAGCTCTTCAGCACCATTGCCAGCATCTACCAGACCTTCCAGAGGATCTCTCCCTGCAGACCTTGGAGAAGTCATCGACCCCTCCCCCCCTGCCGATTACACCTGGTAATGACCACCCCACTACCCTTCAGGAAGTGGGCTTCCTAAGTCCCTTCAACATACAGCACAGGATAGATAGGGAACATTAACAGCTGCCTAGTCGAACTTGCTATTCCCATATTCGAACCAGATCTCCTTTACCTGGAATCTGCGTAGTTTACATTTCTGGTCAGCTCAAGGTAGTTAGGAGGTAGTCCAGGCTACAGTGTCTATTCCTTACTGGAATAAAACACGAATTCTCACCTACTTTGACTTTCCTTTACTTAGGTGATTGTGTGTTACCAAGTAAACAACACCACGCCACCAGAGTGGAGCAGGAGACTAGGCTTTTACCACCTGATTTTTACCATTCTAGAGTTGGACTACGGACTCCCCCTCAGGGACTTGTACGTCATATACACACACGCTCAATAGCCTCCGGTTTCATGCACCCAGGTGCTCCGAAAGGTAGAGTCACAACCATTAGCAAGACAACCAAGCCAGTTTGTCTCCGTCCATTGCTCCGTTGTGTAGTCGGAGGGGGTACTTTACTGGTTCTGGAGGCTTGACCACCTTTGACCTCACATCCACAGAGGGAAAGGCCCCGACCACCTACAAACCTATTTGGAGCTGCACCCCATCCAGTAAGGCATTCTGCTACGATAACTTCCGGGACAGAGCTCATGCCGCCCTACAGCTGGAGAGACCTCACCACCCAGCTTCCTCCCCTTCTCTCTTTTCAGCCCCCAAGAAGATGCTTGGAATACAGCATCCGGTGATTGCTGCCATCCGCCGTGGGAGGAGGTTCCGCTGAGCATTGCCTGCCCCGTCAAGGCATTCTCCAGCGGTTCCAGCCACCGCAGCATCTTTGGATCAGCCAGCTCCATTGGCACCTCCAGCAGCCAATACCAGCCTACAAGAACGACTCTGCAGCCCAGCTGATCAAGCACCAGCTCAGGTAACCCGGTGACCTCGAGTCACAATGCCCGGCATGTGGCTCAACCAGAAGTCAATTTTGTACCCAGTCGCTAGGCAACTCAGCCTACCCTCTACACTGGTCATGCCCCAACTGGCCAGTGAATGTGAACAAACCCAGTTAACCCTGTGTGTGACTGACCTGTACACTAAAAGCTAGCTCTGACCATGATGTAGCTTCAGACTGTTCCCGAGACTATCACATGTCACACCATTAAGATTACTCAAAAATTATATGGTAATATTCTCGTACTGGTGCTTGGCGAGCACTATGTATTACTCAATAACATAAATGACGAAAACTCATTTTAATGCAAGATTAAGCACGGATGTCAAGTGTATTTCAGCAGTGGTAATGAGCTGAAGAGTTATCGGACATCAACATAATCTTGTTTTTGTACAAATTTTACACTTTACAATCATGTTGACTGTTAAATATAAGCTGGCTAAGAGTGTGTTGAGTACATGGTTTGCAGTAATCTGTTCAGTTTTAAAATTTTATATGTATTTGTGTTGCTGAGATACAGTTTTCTCAAAACAAAGTTTGTGGCGTGCTGCCCACTACTGTAGGCTGTTTGCAGTAAAATGAACACTTTTGAAAGCCCTGCTTAGGATCTTATCTTCTTATTCTGTATCTTTTCAACATATGTAAAATTAAAATTGCCATGGACCTGATCACTTTACTCATGTGTCAGTCAAGTGAAAATGTGAATTTTTTGAAAATATAAATGTGTTATTGATATTCCAATATGTACTTGAATATGTATAAAGTAAGAAAAAAAGAGAAACACCAACTTGATTTGCTATAAATTTTAACGTTATACTCGCAATAAAATGACAAGACTGTTTTACCTAATTCATTGTCAACTTAACTGGTGCATGCATGTCAGTGTGTACATGGTATAATTGCATTAACAAGCAGTAAATTTTCTCAAAAATTTATTTCAAAAGGGCTTACTTTACAATGTACAGCATATATCTGGACGTCCCGTCGCCTGAAGACAATCATTACATATACTGTACTCACTTCTCAGTTACAGTAGGCCCTCACAAGTCATTATTGCTCTGCTGAATAGGAATTATTATGTCTAGGTGAAGTAAAGTGTAGTGTTGGGCCCTTCCGCTTGGTGCAGCACAATTGTTTTCTTCAGCCATTCAGATTGCATTTCTCCAACATATGTGCCATGTTATTTGCACACATTTAAATAAATATTATGTTCCTTTTCCCGTACATATTGTCGCTGTCACCATAGTGTCGCTGGCCAGCAAGTGACCTATGGTGTACCGAGGGGGATGTAATGGAGCCATAGTGTTACAATTATGCTCACGGCACCACCTAGCATATACTGGCTAGGATGGGGAACAGAGCTCTCATAGTGGATGGTCTGCATGGCAAGCCCCTAATTTAACAAGGCTTTTGCCATTCATAAATTGTGGATTCTACTAAAATTACCGTTCCACTTTGTCTAGCTGCATGCATTTATGTTTAATTTTGTTTTATTTCTTTTTTTTTTCGTTATGCCTAAATAAGTTTACAAAATAAATTTAATATCTTTCGATGGATTCGTCCAGAGGAGTAAGTAATTGAATGAACTATTATTGTGTATACATAACACTGCAGATATTTCTTGCATGACACAGAAAATCCTACAATATACAACAAACCTGAGTGTTATGTACTGTGCAAGCAGAGATGTAGTTATGTAGTTGAAAGTGCCACTGCATGTTCCGTAATGGCGAGCTGTAGACATGCTTAATAATGTACAGGGTTATTTCTGTATTGTATTCCTTTGATTGCTTAGTAATGTAGTAAGATGTGCAGTCCAGTTCTGTGGCATTTATTAACGACTGGTGACGAGGATGGTATTCAGTCAGAGTTACTGTAGTAGTTAATAATTCAGTGATGGCAACATGGCTAATTTTTAGGCATACAGGGCTGCCCGTCAAATTCCAGCTTGACCTATTAGTGAAGCCTCTGCAGCTGAAACTTTGCTCATTCCTGTTTGCCCTTCTTCCTAAAGGGGATATTAGTTTTCCAGGCGGTTGATAGGCCAGGGGGGGGGGGGGGTATACACCAGTGAGATGTACAGATTGTGTCACACCAGTTGTTATAGAGCACTTAAATCAAATGGATATATAATCTATGGGGACTATAAAAATGCCTTGAATAAGGATGTGGAACAAGATATGTACCCTTTTCCACCTGTCAGTCAACTGCTAACAAAATTGAGTGGTTGCATCATTTTTCACAAAGCTTTATCTAGCACAAGTATTCCAACAACTGATGAAGTAGCCAAGGCTCAGACAATAATCGCACACAAGGAGCATGTTGGCGAACAGGCTGCCGTTTGACGTGCTTGTTACACCAGGGTTTTCCTGTATTACATGTAAGATTTATTACATGGGTTAGATAGTGTACTTGTAAGAGGGGGGTCATTAGTTTATAATCTTTGTAGCAAGATATGTACAATACTTTCTGCAAATCTTTAAGGAAGCTGGCCTGTATGCAGATAAATTTAAATTTGGGGTACCAGGAGTAACATTCTTGAGATAAGTGGTTGACCAGACTGACATCTGACTTACACCTGATAAGGTTTGAGCTACCCAGGAAGAAGCAACACCTTTTAGCAAGGAAGAATTACAAGCTTACCAAGGACTTTTCGAATTCTGTAATTTTTTTTCTGAAAAATGAACCAGAGTTAGCAGAACCCTTGTATTGTCTTCTAAGCAGATAAATGAAGTGGTAGTGTATGCAGCATCAAGATGCAGATTTTTCCGCCATCAAGCACTTCTTGTCATTAAACTCTGTTGGTACATTATGATCCTGACCTGTCGCTGATCTTAATTTCTGATGCAACTGAATTTGGTTGAGTCTGATAAATAACCGAGGTGAAGAATTTCCCATTACCTGTGACTTCTGTTGATCACAAGAGTGCTCAAACTGATAAGGAAGCACTGAGTATAATTGCTGTATTGAAAAATTGTACAGTTTTATCTATGTAGGAAGTTTGAGATTCACACAGATCACAGACAACTCCTAGGGTTGTTTATGGCTCACAATATGTCTCCTAAACAGCATATTGCCATGAATGCTGCATTGGCATATGTTGCTTAGTGGGTATGATTTTGAAATGTGTTGCAAGCCAAACCATAATATTGGAAATGCATATGGTTCCAGCTATCTTCCAGGGTCTATGCCTAATATAAAAATTGTAGCTCCAATGTAAGTCGTCCCTCTCAAAGCTATAGATGCACACCAGTGACTGCTTGTCAGATGCTGAATTTACTAAGTCAGACCTAATCCTGTCAAGAGTTTGCACTTGTGTATTGAAGGTTTGGCCATGTGGTCAACACGAAGAGGAGTATGTCCTATTAGTCATAAACAGCATGAATTGACCATCTACAAATTATGTCTCTTGCAGTATACATTGTGGTCATCCCACCTGAGGGTCAAACATACATGTTTGAAGACACTAAATGCCAGTCATCAAGGAATAGTGTAGACAAAGGCTGTGGCTAACAGTCGTCTGTTGGCCTGGCGTTGAAAATGTAGAATGAATTATACCATAGTGTGAGATTTAAACAGCCATGTGTAACACCTCTATGTGGATTTGCAGGTCTGACCAAAGGACAGGTGTTTCTTGTGGTTGTTGATTCACATTCTACATGGCTTGAATTTGAACTAGTTGTATCTGCTGATGCTGATTGTGTAATCAAATCATAATGTTCCCTGTTTGCTACACATGGTGTCTCAGACGTACTGGTCACTGACTATGCCACAGCTTTTCACTTCAGCATTTTTCAAAACCTTTGCCATCAACAGTGACATTCTGTTGGTTGTGATATCAGCATACCATCCTTTTTCAGATGGGCAAAATGAGGGAATGGTCCATACTGCAAAAGAAATGCTCAAGCAATTGAGGGGAGTAACCTGGCTTAAAGGATAGCCAGGATGCTTCTAACACAACATGTAACCCCAAGTACAAAAACAGGATCCAGCCTAGCAAAACTACTCATGGGATGAAGCATGAATACATGCTTGGATAGAGCCCATCTTGACTTCACTCAGGAGATGATTGCATGCAAGAGAGCGGTGGGTGCAGGCAGCATCGCAGTGTGCACCACAGGATCAGTGTATGCTCACAACTTCTGATGGAGAACAAAATATCCAGAATAATCATTGTTGAGGTAACAGGGCCATTATTGTAAGTAGTGTGCATTAACAAGTCGGGGATTGAGATTGTCATGGCACATTGATCAGCTACTTGTGAGGTATTCATCTTTTGCAGAACCCAGTTATGACCTCTTCAGCCCATTGAAAAGTGATGTTGGTGTTTCCCCAGGTGCTGTAATTTTCTCAGAAGTCCCAGAAAATAGACAGTGTGTTATTGAAGTTTCTCCAGGTGCACCCTTCTTCTCAAGTCAGGCTACAGCCAGCAGTGCTAGAGCCCATGACGGCACTCACGTGTCACGTGTCCCGCACATGCGCAAAGAGGCCAACAATTTTGAACTTTCCTATAAATGTTAATTTCAGGGTAAAATGTGTTATATTGTCATTACAATGTTTAATATATCTTAAAATGTTTCAAGTGCTTGTACTAATTTGAATCGTTTGGTTATGAATATTCAAAGTGCGTGCGGCGACGAGATTAAGAACATTTAATATTCTGGCATGAATGCCATCATAAAGAGACATTAGAATAATATTGAAATTCGTAACAAAATTATAGAAATGTAAAACAATATCTAATTTAATTTGTGCCATTTTATTTTCAATTTAAAATATTTCACTCGGAGTGCATAGCATTTCCGCTTATGTGAACGCCGTAGGCATCCATGATAGGTCTGTGCAATGCTTGTATCTGGACAGTCTGTCGCGAGGAGAGCTGGCGAGGTAAGACACTGTCACGTACACACTACAACTTTTGTTCACTGATTTAGGTTTCCATAGTCAGCGTAGTTTACAGGTTAATCTTTGCTTGCATACGTTTTTGCCAGATATTTTCTATAGCATTATGCTTCCATTTTACTAATTCTTACGCCCTTGTGGCCGGAGAGGTCACGCGACCCACACATTTTGAATCAGACGCATATGCGTATGTTTATGGCATTTCAGTGTAACTTCTGCATAATTGCCACACACAATTTTAAGAGCTTTATTTTTGGCTATGTATTTAAGGGTAATTTTTGTGTTTGAATATTTTACGGTAACATCACGTATAACCATATGGACGACTGAAGCCAAGTCTCTGTATACGCCTTCATTGCGTTTTAAGAGCATATTTATTTAACATTGTATATGCAATCAGTTATTTCAGGGTTCTATGTATTTTTCATTCAGGGTTCAATGTATTTTTCACGTAAAGTGATGCTTTTGTACTTGACCACGTGGTCACGTTAATGTTTGATTTCACAGCCATCAGGCAGGTTACAACCTGTAACGACTGTAATCGTAAAGAGAATCACTTGCTCAACACAAATAATATTTTATCTGAATTTAGTTTGCCGTTTCCACGCAGAAATATTGCACTTTCACCTGCACCACATGGTCCGCTACGAACTTCATCCAGCGGCATCCATGCCATATGAGCTTGTTTTCACACGTGTGTGTTTATTGTGAATATTTTTCTCGTATCCCATCTTGTTTCATGTATCATTTAAGGGTTTATGTAATTTTGCAATTAGTGTAAGGTGCAATTATTCCCGTCCTAGCCGGCTCTTTGTATAGGCTGTCACCACACTAACCACGTGCTGGTGGGCGAGCCCCAATGAGTTTGCATCAGTGATGCTGAGTAATCATGCATGTTAATGTGTATAAAGGGTTTTCATTTGTAATTCACCATGTCCTGTCTTCAGGGAAAAACCGTCAGTTCGCCGTAGCGGCTGTCGGCCCTCTTCCCTTGTGAAGGCTGTGCTTTCATGTACCTTGGTGAGATCATCCATTTAGGCATGCGCCAGGTTAATTATGGGCTGGGGAGCACTTAAGCGGAATTGGCTAGTCATGACCGAGATAATCATTTCATTGGCATATTGATGTGTATGAACAATATCAATGAAAACATGTGTACAGTGAACTCAATTTTTTATTCAGTAGTGACAGTGTCCTAGCCACATAAGTTTTTTCAACTGTTTATTTCAGTGATTTTTATTAAAAGATTAGTATTGACAAAGTGCTTGTAAGTACGCACGGATGAGACGGACACACAGAACCCACAACATCCCTGAGAACCCTGAGTCTCAATATTGCGGTGATTGGAAAGCCTCGCTGGCGCCCATATTACCAGTAAGTATTTGTGTCATTGTTCATCTCGTGTCCAACCCGACGGCGTCAACGTGAAAGCAGCCACTACCAGTCACCAAGAAATCCTTGAATTCTGCTGGACAAAGATGTATCACATGATGGAACAGCAGGACAGGCCACATAGACATTCTGTTAAACTAGTTATGGACAAAGCCTTTGTGATGTAGGAGAAGTAGTTTTTTGTACTTTTCGGGCAAAGATAAAGTTACGTAGTACTGACCAGGGATTTTGATGTAGGTAGGAGAACTGTGCAAGCAGAGATATTACATAATTGGCAGCAGTGCTAGTGGATGTTCGGTAATGGCTGTCTATAAGCATGCTCAATAATGTTCTGAGTTTTTCCTGTATTATATCCCTTGAGTAGCTAATTAAAGCAGTAATATTTGCAGTCCAGTTCTGCGCTATTTGTTACTCTGCAATGGCTTATGTCCTTAAAAGAGTTCATTCAAATTTAACATCATCTCAAATCAGTATTACTTAGTGGAGTGAAATACAGTGGTGAAGTGCATCATGTCAAAAGAGATTCCTTTACCATAGGCAACTAGCTAAGTGTTTCAGTGACATCTTAATACAAATTATCTAAACATTATCTTAAATGGTAAAAGTTTTAAAATGTTTGGTCTTTTATTTTGCAGTTACATTTGTTAGAACCACTACACAGTCTTCCTGGAATAATTCTTGAATATCGCCACATACAGAAGATCAAGTCTACTTATGTTGATGGCATGCTACAACAAATCAAGAACTCAACCATCTTCACTACATGGTAATTGGCTCTTCAAATCAGGTTTCTTCAAAATAAATTAAATCTACTATTACATTTAAAAAAATTAATTATATATGAACAATATACAAATCAGTTTTTTATATGTATATTTTTTTTATTTATTAATTTTATACTGAAATGTATCGAAACATAAAACATCCCTTGTTATAAAGGTAAAAGCATTTTAATAGTAGCTGGTGAATTTGATAGTTACTATTGTAATGATCCTCTGTACTGTTTCAGATAAGGACATCAGTCACGTGACTGAGTTTGTGTAATGCTCAACACTATATTCTCATAAAAATTTTGGTTTTTGGGTAGGGGGAGGGGGTAAACAATATTAAAGTATTGAATCACATTGTAATCGTACTTTGTGGGTGAATGTCTTCTTGTGTTAGGAGACGGTGAACGTCTTACTGTGTTAGGAGAATAAATAACTACATTAATAATTCATTTTGAACAGAGTTATGTTAATTATTGCCATTTCAAAATCCCTTAATTTGAGATGCTCCAAGAAATACATGAATTTAGCTTTTACCACAGTCACAACTGTACAAACAAAACCAAGTAACAATAAATTGTTTTTTTTTTTTTATTGCTCATTATTTCCCAGTTTTGCCACAAAACAAACACAAAATTACTGTTTAACATGTTTGTGTTTTATGATAGACAATAACACTAAATTACTTCAATATAGTGCTGATGTTTATTTTGGTGTTATGACTTAATTTTATTCATAGCATTTAACTAAGCAGGCCAAAATCATTAGCTTCAAATTCTCCTGATAGCAATCAGTTTGTAATGGAAATGAATATATAATTCAACTTTGGAAACTAGTATGTCTTTGCAGGGCAAACATCCTAAATTTCCAGATTCCCAAACAATTTCACTACATCTACTTAAATTACTAAAACACTGTTCTTCCTTTCACACACAATCTTGCTATGTGATGGAATGTGCGCACCTTGAGGCAGGAATACATCTCTTTTTATTTTTCAGATGTACACATGACTATGAATTTGTTGACAAACTCATAAAAACACATTATAGTGTTGGGAAAAATAGTTCCTTAGATATGACTAACGTATACAACACTACAAAACTTATATTTAAATATAAAAATTTTTTATTTTCAAACTACCGTATTTTGGCGTATATAGGCCTCACATTTTCACAAAAAAAAATGGGGGTAAGCAATGTAGGATGGTAACGCAGAGTACTAGTATAAAGATAATGGTGGTGAACTGTAGGAGTGTGTACAACAAGCTGGAGGTCTTCTGGGAAAGGTTGAAGGATATTGGGTGGATATAATGGTAGTGATGGAGACTTGGCTGACTGAGAAAGTGCTGGACATTGAATGTAGGCAGGATAAGTTCACCATCTTCAGATGAGACAGGGATGGGAGAGGAGGTGAAATAATGGTGTGTGTAAGGAAAGGGCTAAAAGGGACTGTAGAATGGGTTAGTGAGGATGTTGAGGTAATAGAAATTAAATATGGAGAGGCTGGTGGTGCAGTATGTGGTTAGGGTTATGAACAATAGGAATTGGTTGGAGGAGTCCCAACATGGTTACAGGAGGGGATACTCATGTGAGACTTAGCTGGCTGGGTTATTAGAGGATCTGGTGCAGGTAGATGCCTACTTCATAGATTTTGAGAAGGCATTTGATAAGGTGTCCCATGGGACATTGATGAGGAAAGTGGAGGCGCTGCTACCGGACAGGGGGGTAGTGGAATGGATAGGAGACTTCCTCAGGGGGCGAAGGCAGAAGGTGAAAGTGGGGGAGGCAATATCGGAGGAAGAGGAGGTTATGTCAGGGGTACCACACGGATGCTTGCTGGGTCCTTTGTTATTTACCATAATGGTAAATGACACGGGTTTGGGGAGTTGGAGAAAAAATAAGATTGTTTGCAGACGATTTTGTGTATGCGGAAAAGGGGGGGGGGGGGGGCGAAAATTTGCAGGCGGTCACTGACAAGATATGGTTGTGGACCAGGAAAAATAAAATGAATATTGTAAGAAAATCTAAGGTACTGAGGTTTACAAGGAAGAAGGTGATAAGCAGGGACATGTACAGATGGGAGGGACAAGAGATAGAAGACGCAGTAGAATATAAGTATCTAGGGATTGTACTGCAGGAAGACCTCAGATAGAAAATAAAACTGGTAAAGAGAGTGGTTGAAAAAACAGGTAGAGAGGGTGGTTGCACAGGGAAGAAGGGTGCTGAAGGGAGTCAGCCGTGAGGTGAAGGAGAAGGTATATGGCACAATGGTATGGCCAATGTTAGAATATGCTGGAGCAGTATGGGACCCGTAAGTGGAGATGGAGGTGTGAGAACTGAAAAAGGTGCAGAGAAGGGCAGCAAGATGGGAGAAGGGTAGGTCGAGAAGGCAGGGGCAGGATGATGAGGAAGAAGGGAACTATAGGCCATAGGTGATGATGAAAGAAATAGGGTAATAGAGCTCATTGAAGGACAGGAGGAAAGTTGAACGGCTAATCAGGATGTACAGGGTGGTGAATGAAGAGGGAGGATGGGGAGGTGTACACTGCAAGCTAAGTAAGGGGGTATTTAGAGGAAGAGGAAACAACAGTGAGAAGCTTCAGAGGGTGTGGAGGAGAACGGAGCTGGGCAGGCAGTCCATGCTTGCGAGGTCTGTGAGGGAGTGGAATATGTTGAGGTAGGAATTGGTATCTGTGAGAGGAGTTGGTAAGTTCAGGAAGGGAGTGGAAAAGGAGTTGGTTGGGTGAAGGAGAGGTGAGAGAGCTCGCCACCGGGCGGTAGCCTGATTGCGAGTGTATATCTGTATGTATGTGGGATATAGGAAATGTATTTGGTGTGGGTATGTACTACAAAAAAAGTGGGATGAGACCTATTTTTGAGATATTGGCATTTAAAAAAATTCCCCAGAACATGTTCAGAAATTTGTCAATATGCAGTACATTATAAGTTTCTAATGAAGTAAAAAAAAGTAAGAACAAATTAATAGCTCTTATCACTCATGTTAAAATTCTTAAAGGGCCAATACGTATGGGACTTCCTGTTGGAGACGGAGCTGGATCCCTTTCTTTTTTTTACTTCTACCCCTTTCATGGTCCTCCTTCCCCCCCCCCCCCCCCCCCAGGAATAAGCTTGCTCGCTCCCATTATTTCTTTGTCCTACCTTATTATCCCTCCCTTCCACTACCTCACACCCTCTTCCATGACCGGTTTCTTTGTCACTGCCTTCCACTCCCTCCTTATACGGCTAGGTGTCTCTTCCACTCTTCACGCTCACCATTGCCATACAGTCACTTGGCAATTTTTAGAATGCCACCTACACCATATCTCTCTCTTTCTATCTATCTCTCTCTTTCTATCTATCTCTCTCTTTCTATCTATCCCTCTCTATCTCTCTCTCTCTCCCCCCCTCTCTCTCTCTCCCCCCCTCTCTCTCTCCCCCCCCCTCTCTCTCTCCCCCCTCTCTCTCTCCCCCCCTCTCTCTCTCCCCCCCCCCTCTCTCTCTCTCTCCCCCCCCCCCTCTCTCTCTCCCCCCTCTCTCTCTCCCCCCCCTCTCTCTCCCCCCCTCCTCTCTCTCTATATCTCCCCCTCTCTCTCGCCAGATTAGAGAGCCTGTACATTAAATTAATTGGCAAACTAATTAGTTTGACACTGCCCGTAGTTTGCTGCTGACAAAAATTCAGTTAGGTCTATACGTGCACGTATCCTCTGCATACCAAAATACAGTAAGTATTCTCCTAGGTTCATCATACTAGAAATGAAGTAACTACCATCCTAGCAGACTAAGTTATCCTGAGACATCACACTCTGAAGCTTTCTCATTTGAAATACTGATTATCTTAACTGGCACAATAATTGCATTTTGCTATCTGTTAACTCTTTTTGAAGCTTGACCTGCACAATTACACTGCTCTTTACATAAACTGCTGTTGCTACTGTTCTGCCGTTTATTATAGCTGTGAAATAAGAGTGGATGAATAGTTCACAAAGTCTTTATTCCCAAATACATAGTGTTATGGTTAAATAATGCCAAAATTCTGAGCGGCTGAGTGGGCTGCCCTACCCAAGGTCGAAGGGGGCAAACTGGAGCACGGCCAGACTATATAATAATGGACCTAGCAAGTCAGGGGGTCGCCATTGCTGTCTGCCTACCACAAGCTTCGCTGCAAAGATGACGACGTCCAGGGGAGACAAATGGCGCTGACTTCAACTTGGCCTTCCCTACGGTGCGGGCCTGACTGGCCCGATTCAGTGTGTGATTTAACAGTGGTGAGTCTAAGTGATTAGCCTGGGTAGTATAGTAGTACTATAGCACCCCACTTCAGCTTGTAGAGCTTATTGATTTTATACCGTCCTTCTGCTGGAAGAATAATTATTGTTGTATTCAGTGAAATACAATGAAAAGCTCTAATTTGTCTACTTTGATTATTAGCTTGTTTCTAACCCCATTAGCATAACCAGAATAAAATATAAGAAAGTAGAAGACTGGCAGAGGAGTCTCACGTTTCCACCTCTTTGCTTAGAGTGCTTTTCCCTTGCTGCGTAGTATTAACCCTACTAATAATTACTAATCCTAGCTCACTTGTAGAATGCATACTGCTTATTTGTGTGAAATAACTAACGCACAATGTAATGCATGGTGTGTGTCTGCAGTGTTACTAACATTTTACAGTGATGTCATAAAGTTAACATTCATGTATGTCACATACAGACAAGTAGGAAGTGCCCATTATATAGATATATGAGTGCAGAGAAGGACAACACTTTTGCGTCATCTGCGAAGAAAACTTTTAGGAGACCGATAATTGGCCTCTCGGAAGCTAGGGCAAATATTGAGAATAGACTAAGTACCCCAGCAGATAGATTTCGTGTGTTAGTACAAAGGGCAGATGAGTTATTGCAGGACAATCCCAGTTTATTGACAGAATTAGATATGCATTCAACCAGAAAAACACGAGGCATTTTAACAAGGATAAAAGAAAGCGGTTTAACAGAGACAGACAATATGCAGCACGAGCAGCCAGGTAGTTCGCAAGCATCACAAAGTTACGAAACACCAATTCGAGTACATGCTAGTCACAGCAGTTTGACAGTGAACGAGTATAGCATTACAGGTTCCATTCACGAATATAAGAATATCCATTTATAAGCCCAAAATAAGATGGCAGAAGTACAACAAGTAAAGGTAGTTTTACTAGACCCAGTCAAGGTTCCCACATTTTCCGTTAATTCATACCAGGATATAAACAAATTCTTAGATTTATTTGAAACTGCTAGCAAATGCAATGAATGGAATGGTCAGAAATGTGCTAGAATCAAACTAAATATCTACAGGGAACAGCAAAAATGTATATGAAAATACAGTAACAGAGAATGAACATAATAATCCCACATGGCAGGAGATAGTAAATATGTTAAGTAAGACATTCAATGTTTGAGATAAGAAAGGAAAATTTAGGGAATTGCTACACAACAAAAGACAGATACCAAGGGAAAGTTGTCAGTCCAATATAGACAATTTGTTATATTTTAAACAAATATGTAACCCTGAGATGCTAGATAGTGAATTCATAGAATTTGTATGGAAATCACTCTTACCAAGCTATGCAGATAAAATCATAGGGCTGCAAAATAATACATTACAAGAGTTAATAAATAACCTAAAGAGAGTAGAATTAAGCATAAAACGCTACAGTGAATGTCTACTCAAAACTGAATTGCCGTTAGAAAACCAATAACTCCAAAGAAAAATACATAAAATCAAAGAGTAGCTAAATAAATTAACAACATTATGACAGTGGAGGGGGTGGGCACACAACAGGGTAACTCACAAAGATCACATATAATAAGATGAAGGCAAATAGGTACCGGAGAAATAACAGTAAATATAAAAAGGCTGACAAGTACCAGGCGATAGAAATACCAATTCAAAAAATTGAGTAACCAGGGGGAAGAGGATGTTACCCCCATGCAAATAAAAAAAACGTGCAAAATAACTTCAGTGATAACAATAAGTCTTACGCCCATGTAGCATCCCAGAATTCAAAACCTTATAAAAATTGTTTTTCTACTAGTGTTAGAATAATATGATATCAGAACGAAAAAGAGGCCAGCGATAAGGAAACACAAATATAGCGTATACAGTTTACCAAGCCAACCAGCAAGTTGACAACAAGGCAGTTACGAGACAGTAAAAGTGTTAGTAGGGAAAAATATCATGACATTCAGGAAAGTGTCGATAGAGCAGTCCACACACCGAAACAAGAACATGCAAATAAAGCTGCGGAAAACGTAAATACTCAACAACCAACATCGTGAAACGCAGAATCAGAACACAGTAAAATAGGTCCACAAAGTTTAGTAAGTGAGTGTGCTTTGTGTATGTACACAGACCACCGCACTAGACAATGCAATTTGTTCCCTAGTCAAAATTTTTGGTTCAATACGGACATAGCGACCCCCTTTCGCAGGTTCAAACAAACATTTGGTCTTGATGATAAGAAGTTGTTTTTCAGCCATGCAGCGATTTCACATTCTGCACTTGACTACACAAACCCAGCTGTTTATCCAGTAGACAATGATGACAAAATTGCCAACACAGGCAGGACTGAGTCTTGCAATAAACAGCACATGCAGAATTCTGATACTATGGCAGGTGTCAAAACACAAAACAAGGAATGGGTACTTGAAGTTGTGAAAACATCAATACCCAGAATTCAGGTACACATTAACAGCACTACTTATTTTGCAATGCTTGATACAGGTTGCAATAGGAGTTGCTTTGCGTCAACAATAATTACCAATCAAACGCTACAAACAGTCGCAGAGAAGTTTACAATAGTTGGAGCCACGGAAGTAATTGAATTACATAATACTAATGCGGAAAGAATACAACACCAGTCCATTGCTTTCACAGAGCGCCACTGCTTGTTTGTTTATCATTATTATTGATTTAACAAATGCGAACAAGGTGAGCAGGGTTGCCAATCTTTACATGTCAAATACAAATATATTTAACTCCCCCTCTCAATTTCAAGTTGGAATATTATAAGACATTGCATAAAATCACAAAATACCATCCTTTTCGTTTAAATACATTCAAGTAAAAGTTCCATAGCAGGCTGCACAACTTGATATTGAATAATGGTCAAAGAAAGAGGAAAGAAAAAAACTTAACCTAGTGAACACCATTAAAAAAAAAATTCTATTTCTATATTAACCCTGCTGGGGTGTGTGTGTGTGTGTGCTCGCGTGCTCGCGCATGCGCGCGTGTCAAATCTTACAGTCAGCATGTTTTTAAATTACTAGTATGTCCTTTAGAAAATGAAATTTAATATCGATATGCTTTGATCATTTTGTGTTCTCATGATATTTAATCTTGCAAATTGCACCCTTGTTATCTACCAATAAACTGCCCTGAATCATTGTTCCAGATGTAAACTCTGAAAGAAGACCTTTTAGGAAAGAAGGTCTGTTGCTGCCACGCTGCATGCAGTGTATTCTGCTTTTGCAGAACTGAGAGCAACAATTGACTTTTTTTTTAACACCAGAAGATTGGATTCTTGCAATGGAAATACACCGTACCACTGCACTTTTCCTGTATGCCTTATCCCCACCCCAATCAGCATCTGCATATGTGGTGATTTTTGTGAAGTCTTCCAAATGTTTCTGGTAGGTGAGTTTCTTGTCTAGGGTTGCCTTAACACAGCGTAGCACTCTTTTTGCTGCAATCCACAAAGTGTGGGTGGGTTGATCAAGGAAGTGACTTAGGTATGAGGTTGCATATTCTATGTCCGGTAGGGTAGTTTGTGGGAGCTAAATCAAGCTCAGCTAGATCACTCTCTCTTACCTCAATTCGATCTTCCCTGGACGTTGGCACACCTTTACAATCCTGGAGATTGTACTTGTTCAGCATCTTTTCAATGAGTCCCACCTGGCTGATTTCTATTTTGCCTGCAGTCTTGCGGATGTGTGTGCCTAGAAAACACTGTACCTCCCCCATATCTTTAGCCACGAATTCCCTCTTAAGACTGTTAGCTACATGCTCAATATTTTCCTTTTCGCCGATTAGCAGGATGTCATCAACCCCCAGAACCAGTCACACATTTTGTCCTGCACATAAGCAAGCATCATATCTTGATCTCCTTAGTCTGCATGCTTCTACAAATTCATTGAACCTCTGATTCCAACACCTAGGTGATTCACGTGGTCCATACTTTAAATACTTCTTTCTTACCTTAACTTCCTCTGGTCGGTGCATTTATACATCACTGTCAAGGGTACCATCTATAAATGCAGTAGGGATGCCCATCTGTTTTGTATCCCAATCCCTCTGCAATGTGCAGGATAGGGCAAGTTGTATTGTTGACAGCTTGGCTACAGGAGCATACACTTCAGCTACAGTCTCAGACTGAAAACCCCTAGCGAGCATCCTAGCCTTCTTGGTCCCATCCTGTTTCGTGTGGAATACCCACCTAGTTTGTATGGGTTTGACCCCTTCTGATGGTTCCTCAGCTATCCAGGTTTGAAACTTATTGTGGGCAGCTAATTCCTTTTTGACAGCAGCACTCCAATCATTGCTTTCTTTTACTGTTTCCTCGTACGTCTTAGGGTCACCCTCACTGCGTAGACAGTATGTAACATACAATTCATATTTCTCCAGGTGTTTGAGTTTTATCACCTTCTGTTTGTCCTATTTCCCTCTGAATTTTCCTACTCAAACCCATGGAAATCTTCATCACCGCCAACTACTGTAACATCTTTTTGAGTTGGCCTTGGGTCGTGTGTCGCCTCTTCGTTTTGCACAATATTTTCCTCTTTATCAGCAATTATCTCTGCAGATCTAGTCTATGAAGGAGTATCTTCACATGCCATGTAAAGCACATCTGCCTCGTGGAATGTAACATCTCTTGATACATTTACTTGGTTTTTTGCAGGATCACAAACTCTGTAGTCGTTAGGATTGTACCCAACATACCTCACTGGTGTTACCCGGGGTTCCAGTTTGTTGCTTCTTGGCAATTTGACTGCCAAGGTCCATGCTCCAAATATCTTAATTTTTTGTAGATCTAGTCTAGCCAGAAAAACTTTTTCCAGTATGTCCCCTTTCAGAGCTTAGGTTGGGGAGCGATTCAGCTGGTATGCTGCAGTTCTAATCGTCTCTCCCCACAAGTGCGTCATCAAGTTTGTTTCTATGAACATTGCTCTAACTTTGTCCAGCAGGATTTTATTGAGTTGTTCAATTTTCCCATTACTCTGGAGTGAATAAGGTACAGTATACCTCTGCCCTAACAAAAGGCCATTAATTTCTCTAAGGAAAACTCCCCACCATTGTCACACCACACGCGAGAAGTGCAGTTTGTACCAAACACAGCTTCCAGATAATTTATCAAATTTATCAAATTATCCACTGCCTCACACTTGTTTTTTAGCAGATGCACTACACAGAAATGTGTGTAGTCATCTAAGATAGTTTGATAGTATCGTTCACCTTTGCCAGTTGGCATTGTCACCAGTCCACCAACATAAGTATGCAAAAGTTCACAGACTCTTTCTGACTTTGGGAAAGTACATCTTGGGAATGGTAACCGGTTTGCCTTACCTTGGCGACATGCATCACATACCTTGTCAGGTGTTGGAAGTCCCATTAACTTTAAACCATTTTGATTCAAGTGTCTCATTTGTTTATGCCACAGATTTTCTGTTGATGACATGCAACATTGTTCTCGAAGAATGTTGAACTTAGCAACATACAGAGTACCCGTTTCACTGCTCACATTTTTTAAACCATTACGGTCTACTATTCTTGCTTGACTTTCGTTGAATATAACTTTCTTCCCGAAAGTTTCCACCTTCTTTATTGGCAGAAGATTGAATGTTAGGTTAGGAACATTGAGTGCTTCTAGGTTTATAGCTACACCATGTTCATACAGTTTCATGAGCCCCTTCTTATTTAGTAACAACTCATCCCCATTAGCCACCTTTATTTTAACCGGATGGTCCAGTTCAGTTACTTCTATAATATGTTACAGCAGGTTTGTTGTGACGAGATGGTCGGTACATCCTGAGTCCAAAACAACCTCGATTTTCTGTTCGTAGTTGTTACTCATCAACGCAGTACCACCACTAGTAACAGTAACAAATTAAACTTCATTCTCGCACAAATAACTTGATCATCCCTCTCCTTTTCCATGACTTTGTTCACTTCGTTCCGGTAGTGGCTTTGTCTTCTTCCACTACACCAAGCATTTTGTCACACCTTCATTGGACAGTTGGTCACCACATTTTGGGTGTCTCCACATTCATAGCACTTTTGCACGAATTTATGCACTGTTTGAACTGGTTTAATGGTGCTAAACAAAGCTTCTTCTTCTTCAAGACTCCCATGAACATGCTTCTCCTTCAGTTCCGCATCTAGGAGTCTAGACTTAACAAAATCTAGGGTTAACTCCGTGTCTAAAGCTTCTAGAACCATCACCACTTTTTTCATATTTCTGGGGTATACTTAATAGCAAGTGGCACACTAAATCATCGTGTACGAGCTTGGACCCCATTGCTTCCTAATCCCTTACTAGGCTGTCGTACGTGTTGAAATGTTCTTGAAGTGATGTGTTACGTTTCAGGGTAAGTATGGGTAAATAAAGTTTTAACATGGTATTATGCTTAATAACTACAACAGGTTATGGGCCTGGGATATAGCCATGTGCGGATAATTATTTAAGCATGGTGAATGCATGAGGTTTGCGTAATCATTGACGACTGGCTGTAATTGAGGGCATCTGGATCCTGTATTGCCACAGCTCTGCTGAAGCGGCGATTACTTTCGCTACCACAGAGAACTCCAGATCGCTACCTCAAATTGAGAAGTTGGAAGGTACCAGTAATTACAATAACTGGAAACTTTTGATGAAGCTCTACCTAGTGCACGAAAATTTGTGGGATTGTGTCTTCCAGGATGAAGGTGCAAAAGTGGCGGCCGACCTGAAGAAAGATCAAAAGACATGAGCAAAGATTTGTTTGATGATACATTATCACTGCTTGATACATGTTCACTCGTCAAAAAAGTCTAGAGAAGCATGGGATAACCTAAAAAGTGCTTACAAAAACAAGGGACTTACAAGGAGGTTGTGTCTGTTGCAGAAGTTGTTCGGAGTGAAACTGGAGGAACACAATACCATGGAAGAATATGTATCTGAGGTCATGTTACTTGCACAGCAACTAGCAGACATAAGTGCACCGATTGATGAGGAGTTTGTGGGAGTCATCATGATCAGTGGCTTACCATCCGAATATGACCCCATGGTGATAGCAATAGAAATCTCAGGGACCATGATAACAAATGACTTTGTAAAGGGGAAGCTCATTCAGGAAGACATTAAACGTACACTTGGCGATTAGACACATTTATGTGATTCAGCCTTTGTTGCCAACAAAAGGTATGAGTCATCCTCAAAACCAGTGAGAGGTATGAACTTTAAGAAAACCTGGGACAGTGGAATATTCAGGTGTTTTAGTTGCAACGAGCCAGGCCACGAGGCATGTGACTGTCCCAAGAAGCAAGGAAGGAGTAAATCACGAGACGATGACTGGTCGCTACTGACAGCATTAGCTGCAAATGGAAATGGAAGTGATTGGTACGTGGACTGGGGCACCACCAACCATATGATGAACCGCAAAGATTGTTTAGAGGATTACCATGTTTCAGAACAGCAAGAAGTAACATGTGCTAATAGTCAAAAATTGTGTGCGATTGGTACAGGGAACGTAAAAGTTCAGGTATATGGCAAGGGGGGAATGTCAGAACCATCCAAGGTGTTATTTACGTGCCCAATATATCAACGAATTTATTGTCAGTCAGTGCAATCATGAAGAAAGGCATGGTAGCAGTGTTCTCTGCTGAGGGCTGTCAGATTTATGAAGACACTGATTGCAGCATTAAAGGTGAAGTGAAGGCAAGTATGTCTGATGTGGAGGGCATCTATAAACTAAATGTGGTACCAATCAAAGCTAATATTGCAGTGAAGGGTAACACACAGATATTGTGATATAGGAGATTAGGGCACTTGAGCTGGAATAAAATGAAGTTACTGCGAGATGATATTGCATTAGGTATAGACTTTGTTAATGAAGATGAGAAGCCCTGTATCCCTTGTCTCGAAGGGAAGCACTCAAGAAAACCTTTCAACACAAAAGGATCCAAGAAAACAGCACACAAACCAGAACTTATTCACACAGATTTGTGCGGGCCGATGGAAAGAGAGTCCATAAATGGTACACAGTATTTACTGATATTCATCGGCGATGCCACCCAGAAGACTTTTGGTTACTTCATTAAGTCAGAGGATGAAGTGACAAGCATGTTCTGCGAATTCAAGGTCAGGGTAGAAAATTAAACTGGAAAGAAAGTCAAAGTACTTTGGTCCAACAATGTAAAGGAATTTGTTAACCAAATGATGCGAAGGATACTTGGAGTGGCTTGAATAAAGCATCAGTTAACAGTCGAGTACACCCCAGAGCAAAACGGAGTGGCGGAGAGAGCAAATAGGACCATTGTTGAGAGAGCTCACACAATATTGCAAGATGCCGGACTGGATAAAACTTTTTGGGCTGAGGACGTTAACACAGCCATTTATCTAAAGAACAGATCACCGACAAAGGCCTTATAGGACATGACACGTGAAGAAGCATGGTTGGGACAAAAGGTTGATCTGAGCAAGTTGAAAGTGTTTGGATGCCCCACCTTTATGCATATACCCAAACAGCAGCGAAAGAAAAGGGAATGCCTAGAGCAGAAGTATGATATGCATGGGATACTCTGAAAATACAAAAAGGTACAGACTCACTGACCTCAAGAGTCCTAAAACAATCCATAGGTCCCGCGATGTTGTGTTCATTGAAGGAGAATCTAGATGTCTAGACGTGACTGATGAAATGGATGTGTCCACTGTTAAATTTGCACAACCAGAATCTGAAATGGAGACTGAAATGCAACATGAAAGACTGTCAAGAGACTTTTTTGGCTTTTCACTGCCACCTCTGTCCAGGAACAATGAGCCTAACATTGAAGACACCATATCAGTGCAGCAGTCGGCAGAACAGGGATGTAATAAACAAGAAGTCTTGAAGTGTCCACCGCAAAGTGAAGAAGGAATGTTCTGAAGAAGGGAAAGGTGTCCATAGAAGTTCACTGACATGGTAACATACAAACTGTGTGCGACAGTCATAAGCCAAGGTCTGTCACAGATGCACTCTCAAGTGGAAACAAATACAATTGGCAACCCGTAATGCAAGAAGAGTATGATTCACTGGTCAAAAATGATGCATGGATCCTGACTAACGCACCTGAGAACAAATAGGTGATAAAGAGCAAGTGGGTATTCAAGGTGAAGAGGGGTGAAGATGGCAATGTCACTCGATACAAAGCTCGGCTGGTTGCAAAGGGATTCACCCAGGAAGCTGGGATTGATTATGGAGAAACCTTCTCCCCTGTGGTAAGGAACTCGATGGTCAGGATACTGCTGGCACTCGCAGCTGAACGGTAATGGGACATAGACCACCTGGACGTTGCAACAGTTTTCTTAAACGGTGAGCTGGAGGAGGAAGTGTTAATGAAACAACCAGAGGGCTTTGTCGTTGCAGGCCAAGAAACAAAGATATGTCTACTTAAGAAAGCATTGTATGGCCTTAAACAGTCATCCAGAGTATGGAATGAGAGACTGCGTGGTGCAATGCTTGAGATGGGCTATAAAGTATCCGAGCATGAATCCTGTGTATACAGCAAGTTTTGTGAAGAAAACATTGTCATTGTTGCTGTGTATGTTGATGACCTTGTAATTTTTTCAAACGACTTGGAGGAAAAAGGGAAGCTCAAGGATGAAATGATAAAACGATTCAAATGCAGGGATCTTGATGAAGCAAGCAATTGCCTTGGACTGAGAATTCAGCAGAACAGAGAGAAGGGAGAAATTTCTGTCGATCAATGCAAATACCTAACTCAAATTCTAGATAGATTTGGAATGCGTGACTGCAAATCAGTCAGCACTCCATTGGATGTAAATTGTGACATGAGTAAAGTAGACCCCATCAACAATGTGGACTTGCGTTTGCCATACCAATGCTTCGTAGTTTCATTTATGTATTTAGCTGTGTGGAAGAGACCTAACATTGCATATGCTGTGAGTGTGCTTAGTCAATTTAACAAAGCATACAATGAAGAGCACTGGAAGGCTGCAAAGAGATTGTTAATGTACTTGAAAGGCACTTCCAGCTACTGCCTCTTGTACATAAAAACAGAAAACAACGTCTTTGATTACATGGATGCTGACTGGGCAATTGACAAGCAAGACAGAAGATCTTATACAGGTTTTGTATTTCAACTAGGAGGAGCAGCCGTTCCCTGGGAGTCAAGGAAGCAGCGAAAAGTAGCCTTATCCAGCACAGAGGCCGAGCACATGGCCTTGTCTGAGGCAACCAAGGAGGCTAACCATATCAGAAGTCTGCTGCCTAAACTGCTTGGGAAGAAAACCAACATTCTGTTACTAAATGATAACCAAGGGGTTCAGAAGTTGGCAAATGACCCAGTGTTCCACAACAGGATGCCATCACTTTGTCAGGGATGCTGTCAGGAAGAAGCTGGTCGACCTATCCTATTCACCCACCGAGGGGATGATTGCTGACAGACATTTTGACCAAAGAACTACCGGGTGCCATTGAGTCTCAAGATTAAGGGAGAGTGTTGAAGTTGGTATATGTAATCTGTAGACACAAACTTTTGTGCTATATATATTTTTGTTGTGTTGTCTCACCTGATGTTGTTGCCATATTTTTTGTGTGTGTATCATCTAACCATGATATGGAGTATTAAATAAAGTTTTAACATGGTATTGTGCTTAATAACTACAACAATATTAAATTAAACATTTTAGGGTCTACCTTCACACAGGAGTTTATATTAATTGATAATTTAAGGGTAGAAGTCATGTTCCTTAATGGAAATAATCCTAGTAAGTCGCTTCAGGTACCGTTATATGATAACATATTTGAAGAATGTGGAGTTAATACAGTTGAACACTGTATACATGGGATAGGAACATTTGAGAATGATTGTGCAACAAAATTAACAGAGAGTTGAGCAGTAAACAAAAAGCAGAATTACTCAATGTAATCACATGATATAAGGATAGGTTTGCCGAAAACATATTAGAATTAACACAAGCTAGGCACTTAAATTAAACTATAATTAACAACTGACAAACCAATTCATAGGCCACCATACAGAATTGACCCAAAAATAAGGGAAGAATTAAACAAGCCGGTGGAACAAATGATTCAGGCAGATATTCTAGAAAAATCATCCTCACCGTTTGCCATGCTAAGCCTGATTATACAAAAAAACAAGGTGGTGTTAGGTTTTTAACTAATTTTATACTTTTTAATGAATATACTAATTTTATACTTTTTAATGAATATGTAAAAAGATCCAATATCCATTACCCATAATGGAAGACATTTTGAACATGCTCCAAAATTCAAAATATATCACTTCCATAGATTTATTTTCTCGTTTTTATAAAATTCCAGTAAGGAATCAAGACAAGCATAATTTAGCTTTCATCATTGACGGTATAGGCTTATTCCACTATAAACATATGCCAATGGGACTATCTTCAAGTTCACAATATTTTCAACAGTTCATAGATGTTTTGTTAGGGCCATATCATTGGAATGCAGTAGTTGCTTACATAGACAATATTTTCATATTAGGAGAGACATTTGAAGAACACCAAGAAAATATAAAGACAGTACAGTCAACTCCTGATTTACCAGGAACGGATTTACCGGTTTGCTGCTCAACCGGGCTGTGGTTCCTTTTTTTAACAATTTATATTTTGGAGGCCAAAACACAACAATCTTGGTTACACATGTTTCCATGTATCGCTGACTTAGCACGCCCTTGTGAAGTGTGCTTGCCTGCTGCAGTCCTTTGATCTACACTGCTGCTAACATGGTTACAAAAGCGGGCGAAGGGGGGTGGTTGTTTGTGAGAAAAAAAAAAGGGTCGACGGCCTAGTCGCTACTTGTGACCGACACGTCCGGTGCAGTCTATTTCCAAGTTAGGAAGTGCAGTGTAGTTTTCCTTGTGATTTGTTAACATGTTGGGTTGCAAAATAAAATGTGTCGTGTTGAGTATTCAACAGAAACTTGAGATTATTGACAAATTAGAGAAGGGCGCTGAAGTAAAGCAATTGGTGATGCAGTACGGCATTGGCGAACAACAGTTCGCAATTTGAAGAAGAAGAAAAAATCAGAAAGATGAGCTAATCACATTTGCTTCATCTTCGTATTCAAGTGTAATGCAGAAAAGGAAAACAATGAAGAAATCGACAAATGATGTTCTCGACCAGGCGATGTTAACATGGTTTAACCAGCTGAGGGCTCAAGGTACACCAATGACAGGAGCAATTTGTGCTACCTAAGCAAAACATTTTTTCATATGCTGGGTTTGGAAGGCATTTTTGATGCTTCTTCCGGGTGGCTAACTCGTTTCAAACAGTGACACGGAATTAGAGAAATTAGTGTTTAAGGGGAAAAGCTGTCAGCAAACAAGTTTTGTAAAAAATTTGAACAATTAGTGAAAAGTGAAGATTTGTCTTTGGAACAAATATACAATGCCGACGAGTCTGGCCTATTTTGGAAATGTTTGCCAACCAGAACATTATCTTTTCAAAGTAAAAAACAAGCCCCTGGACATAAATCTAGCAAAGAGAGGTTAACAATGTTATGTTGTGATAATGCTTCAGGAATACACAAAATGAAATTGGTGGTAATTGGAAAAGCTAAATTGTGGTCTTTCAAAGGAACTGAGGCATCTAGCTTACCTGTCCATTACTTTAATCAGAAAGTTGCATAGATGGACAGAGTGATATTTAAAGAATGGTTCGACAAGGTGTTTGTGCCTCAGGTTCGAAAGCATCTGGAAACCAAAGGTTTGCCGATGAAAGCTGTTCTACTGCTTGATAAGGCACCCTCTCATCCTAATGAAAGTCTCCTTAAGTCGGACTATGGCACTATTTTTGTCAAGTATTTGCCTCCAAATGTTACCTCACTAATCCACTCAATGGACCAGGGTGTAATTTGAAATGTGAAGCTGATTTATACGTCGAATTTACTTCAGAAGTGTGTCGGCGAGGGCAACGACTTGACATGCTTCCGGAAGGCATTTGCTGTGTGGATGTGATTTACGAAGTATCAGCTGTTTGGGATGCTGTTAAACCAAGTACCCTGCACAATACATGGAAACAAATGATGCCCTTCATCAGTGATGAGGATGGGGATGTACATGGGTTTGCCGGATTTGAAGAAAATGAACAGGAATTAGCAGCAAACCTAGCAAAACTCGCCAATGAAGTGAATGGCAGTGAACAAGTTGACAAAGAAATCATACAAGAGTGGCGGGATTGTGACACCTGTGAACCAAGCTTCGAAATGTTGAGCTGCGATGACATCATCAATTCGCTGAATGAGTGAAAGAGAAACGACAGCGATTGTGAAGGAGAAGCGGATAAGGTTGTAAACAACAAAATATCATATGGTGAGGCTCTCAAACATTTGGAATCTTTGTTTAACTTATCTAGAAAGTGAGGATGATAGTTTATTAACTGGTGCTACGTCATCTTCATATAGATATCCCTTAAAAAGACGATGCTAAGAAGCAAAAGACAATAAAAACATGGATTCTTGTAGTGTTAAAATGATGTTAAGTTTAGTGACATTTACGTATGGCTATGTATTTTCTGCAGTAGAATACAATATACAAATGACCTACAAATAAACTGGATAGGTTTATTTTAAACTGCAAGTATGTTCCCGTATTGAACATTTTTATAATGGTTTTACCAAGTTCATACAATCATCTTGTTTGTGTGCTGTAATTTAGGTTTATTGTTGATTGCTATAATTAATTTTTTTTTTTTAATTTATGCGATGTGTACCACTTACGTACGTGCATTTTATTTAGAAAGGATATTCACTTTCAGCAATTCATTTGCAACGACAGAACACACTGATTTTTGTAATGTTTACTAGGCACCTGTGAATATATTTACACGTATGGAGTATAATTTTAAAGTGAAGATGCTTAATTCTTAAAATAAAAGCATTTTATTAATCGGAAAATTTTCATTTCCGTACAGGAGAGATAAACATGCGACTTATTGCGCACTATTTGCACCAATGTATGCGTTGTGGCACGTACTGTTTTTCGTTAATTTCAGCTCACTTGCTGGTCGTTCATACAAGACTGGGGAATTATTTTGCTCATAAAACTTATCCCTTTCAAATAAAAATAAGTTTACCGTATTTACCGCATTACAAGCCGGCCCAAATTCAAGCAGACCACTAACTTTTAAACCCTCAAAAAAATAACATGATACCCAACACAAGCGGGTTTTTAATGTCTCCCACATATATCAGCTGGGAGCGCCTGGTGAAGTCATTGTGTCAAAGTCGGGAGAATGAAACGAGTGGGTGGAGAAAGAAAATTCATGTCTCTATTGTGGATCTATATACCTGAAGGGGTGGGGGTGTTAAGAGCAAGAGGATGAGAATGCTTTTTTTGAATGCTGAAGCAGGGAAAGAGAGAGACAAAGAAAGGGTGGAGGTAGTGAAGAAAAACAGGGGAGGGAACTTGGGGAGTGGTGTGAGTGGCTGGCAGTGTGGGCGTGGCCAGAGGAGGAAGGATGTGCGGGCTAGGGTAAGAGAGTGAGTAGATAATAGGAGGGTGGGGCCAGCAGAAGGGAATTAATGATAGTTGGAAGGAGAGCACGTTTACTCCGAGACTACCGCAGTGACCAACAAGGTTACAGCGATTTCACATTTTGTATGACACCTTCAAAAATGTTTGGGTTAACTGTGATTTAGATTATCCGGCCATCTCCTCCCCACCATCACCCCAGTAAATCAGGAGTTGACTGTATTAGAAAGGCTAAGAGAATGTAATGTTCAATTTTGCACAACAAAAGATAAAAATACTATCTCAGAAGGAATTAAGACAGATCCTGACAAGATAGAAGTCATTAAGTGAATGGCACCATCTTCTAATTTAAAATAATTATGGACATTTATAAATATGACTTCATACTTAAGAAAGTATATACCTAGTTACGCAGCTAAAACTGAACCATTAATTAAGTTAACAAAGAATTGTTGCACTTAACAATGGGGGAACAAACAGCATAAAGCATTCCTAGAGCTTAATTTAGCGCTACAAGAAGCTCCCACTTTACACAGATTTGACAAGAATAAAACAACAATTTTAGCATGTGATGCTTTGCAAATGGATATAGAGGCAGTTCTCGGCAGCAAAACCTAGATAAAACCAGAAATATTGTGGCTTTTGCATTAAAGAAACTTTCATTAAATGAAGTTAGGTGGTCAGCAACAGAGAAAAAACTAGGTGCTATTGAATATTTCTGCACTTACTTTAGACAATACTTGTATGGTAGGAAATTTGTTATAGAATAAGATGTTTAAAGAGCATTGCAAAAAATAACCTGAGAATTCAGAAAATGGCAGTCGCTTTAGTGGAATTTGATTTTGAGGCCGAGATAGTTAATGGTAAGTTAAACACATTACCAAATGCCTTAACTGGGATGTCCTCAGAAGGAACAGCACAAACTAGAGAAATTACTATAGATAATATAAGTTATAAGGTAAAGGACCCCGTCCCAAATTCATAAAGTCTATATAAGATATTAGCAGAGGCTATTTTTTCAAAACAGTGAAAAAGAACATGAAATAACACAAATTGTTGCGAAATATGTGATCACATAATGCTGAATTTAAAAACTCACTTCTTGAACTCACAAGAACTTAATATTGAGCTACAAACATAAGGTTTTTATCATAGAGTATCAAGATAAAATGGTAAAACCAATTTTGAAAGCTGGAGCAAAAATATATTATGTAAGTATCAAATTAATTCAGGAAGACTGCAAAGATAAAATAAAATATAGTGCAATAGATCCAGTACTTGATATACAAATAGTAAAATTCAATAAAGCAAAACAAACATTATTCATTCTCATATATATTATCATGAGGAAAAAATTATCCATATTGAAAATGAATCCGACATATTTAATTTATTAGCAGTTCTAACAACTACAATTTCGCAATTTCGAGGGGAGTATGAAAAGGATGAACTGATGAACACATATAAAAGCTAAAAGCAGTGTTGTTAGAGCCACAAAAAGTAGAAGGGAAGTACCTTAAACTCGCTAGGCGATACAGTATTGCAGCAAATTAAACAGGGATTCTATTGAGACACATTGCATTCAGACATTACATAGTATGTTAAAAACTGTGAAATTTGTCATAAAATTAAAAGTAGCAACAAAAAACCAATTGGACAGTTTCAATCAATAGACCCTCTCCCACTTCTAAAAAGTTGGGCTTTGGATGCCAAAAGCTCCATCCAAAAATCCAAACGAGGCAATAGGTTTATATTAGTTATGACAGAATTTGCAAGTAGATTCGTAGTTGCTAAAGCAGTATGGAACATAGATGCTTCTAAGTGTGCTGAATTTATTGAGGAAGTAATATTAAGATACGGTTGCCCCGAACAAATATTAACTGACCGCGGGACATCATTTAATGAGTTGATAGCTACATTATTAAAACAACTCCAAATAAAAAAAGCTAAAAACTTGCACATACAACCTAGCCTGTAATGGCTTAGTATAAAGTATGAATAAAGTTATTGGTCAACAACTAACCATGTATGTGCATGGCAACCTGGAAAACTGGGTTAAGTATCTTGATTACATTATATTTAATTATAACACAACGGTGAACACAAGCACTAAGTATATTTAGTTTTATAAGCTACATGGTCAGGAAGCCATACAACCAATACATCTTCAATTCTGAAAATTTTCTGCAAGATCACCTGACTGGGAGGCACAGTTACAGAAAAATAGGGAACAAGCAAGGCCCAACTTAGTTCAAAATCAACAAGCTCAGAAATGTTTCTTTGACAAAAAACACTAAGCCAATTCAATTAAATTAGGAAACTACATGTGGGTGACAAATCATGCTCAACATAAAAGTCTTCAATATAAATACAAGGGGACATATTTAATAGAAATAATTCTAGGTCCATCTAATTTGCTTATTCGCATAGCACAATCAGGTAAAAACCAATATGACACTGTCTGCACAAGGAATGTTAAAATTGCACATGTGGATAAATAAAATAACAGTAAATAAATTAGATTTAACATGTGATTCTTTGTTTTCCAAGTTCCGGGTGAAATGTGAGGATGGAACGCAGCAATTGGCACCCTCAGTCTATGTGATATACTGGTCACACAGCCATGGGCAACTTACCACACCCATGCCAGAGACTACTGGAGTCAACTGACGTCTGCACTGCACTATGAGGAGTCATTTTCTCTGGTATATATAATACACTAATTAAGTCCTCAAAACCAGAAACCTTGGACATTTGGTTACATAAAACCTGTGCAGTAAATTCATCCTATATTTGCAAAAATGCTAAAGTTATAAAGAATTATGTAGAGTCTGTACAACAGAATTTGTTAACTGAGTTCCTTAATGGGACTGAAATTTTGTTTTGCAATAAGAGGGGAATACAAATATTAGGCGATCTAGGAACATGGTGTTGCAATATACTGACAGGCATTTTGACAAACTGGTCACACTAATGATAACTATCTATCAACAAAAATTAACGACTTGAAAGGTAGAATTCAGATTTCCAATATGTTTTTAAATTCCACAATTGCAAACATCATAAGATTTAAGAATCAAACTGAAAGCGGAATGAACAATCTTGCAGATGCAATTAATGTAATCACAAAAACTTTAAATAACGAGATTACTTCGCTCAACCGAAATGAAAGAGCGATTACCTTAGAACAATTATCCATCACCATTAAATTGCACCTACTAAATACTGTATTAAGGGAACAGGAAATCTTAACACCTATATCCCACTGCAAGGCCAACCACTTACCACTACATGTGATAGGTAGACAACAACTCACAACCGATCTCCGTAGGATCGAACAGCAGATACGACCCCAAAGTTTAGAATTTACTGTACCTATAGTGAATGTAGATAAATATTATTCAATCCCCATTACTCAATGCATCATTTCTACAATGCAAATAGCTTATCAAAGTTCAGGTACCAGTTGTATCAAGTCACAGAAGATGGAAAATTTACAGTATTATTCCCACTCCTAACAGCTATTATAATAAGATGTTATATGATTAGAGGTACTTAAATTTCGTTTTTACCAAAATCGTGAATCTTTTTAAAAACCTTTTGACATGCATTTGTAAACATGCTTTCATGATTATTAACCATTTTACATAATTTCGTTTTCATGGAAGTCTACACAAAAACCTATTTAGAGAGGCCCAAATGCACTTTGTATATGCAATAATAACACGTGCTTTCTAACCCTATTTTTTTTACTGAAACAAGTGCCAATATAAACACAAGTACTCGCCAATACATGATAGCCAGCGGCACGTCCGCCCCACACGACTCAAGGAGAATAACTGCAAAAGGACAGTCTTAACATAGCATACCACTGTATCGTGGCAACCGCGTCGTCCAGAGTCAGAGCCCCGCTGGGGAAGGCCCATACATCGATGGGACTACCAGCAGCTTCTGGGATCCAGAGGCTGGGGTCTGGCCGCTTCCAACCCTTCCTATTCTGCCCAACGCACATTGATTGAGGACGATCAATACTTATGACAAGGAGGGCATTGTTATGGTCAAATAATGCCAAAATTCTGAGCGGCTGAGCAGGCCGCCCAACCCAAGGCGGAAGGGTGGCAAACTGGAGCGCGGCCAGACTACATAAGAACGGACCTAGCAAGGCCGGGTGTCGCCATTGCGGTCCGCGTACCACGAGCTTCGCTGCAGAGACAACGACATCCAGGGGATACGAGTGGCACCGACTTCAACTTGGCCTTCCCTACGGTACGGGCCTGACCGTCCCAATTCTGTGTGTGATTTAACAATGGCGAATCGAAGTGATTAGTCTGGGTAGTAGAGCAGTACTATAGCACCCCGCTTCAGCTTGTAGAGCTTATTGATATTATACCGTCCTTCTGATGGAAGAATAATTTGTCTACTTTGGTTATTAGCTTATTTCTAACCCCATTAGCATAACCAGAATAAAATATAAGAAAGTAGAACAATAGCAACAGCCTTTTTGCTGCTGTGACTGCATGTCTGCAACCCAACAACAGAATTGGATACACTTGCATCTTACATGTTGCCAGCATACCTTACATTTTTTTTCTGACTAGTTGACATTACTGTGATCTTTGAAAGAATAGTGCAATTGGGGTGAATTACTGGATGGAGATTTTTGGTCATTCGCCATTGCGGGGATTGTAGTGAGGACCTTAAAAGACTTCCAGATTAACGTAGTGTTCCAGTCGAAAGAAGGTGGTAAAATAGAGATAAACTGGGTGAACTGTTTTTTCATTTTTTCCCTGGGTTCAAAAAGAATTGTGTCGCAGGTTTAAAAAAAATGAATGAAGATTGCCCATCATTCACTGTGAAGATATTCGGAGCGTCAGTCGTCCTGCTAATAGGCTGAGGCAACTACTGGATGGCAGTGGTGATATCATCTTACAAGAGCTTAGTTCTGTCTTGATGAGCATCTGGGGTAGATGCTCCCCCTATTGCCCTAGGGTTTCCAAGTTCTCGACAAGCCGAAGACTCCTCGTTCATGAATGAAGAGACGACCAGATGACCTCTCGTTGGCTTGAGTCCATGACCTGGGTTACCTGTGCTGCAGAAGTGGGTTTTCGGGTGGGGCAGCTGTCCAGCAGTGGTGGTGGTCCCATTTCTGGTGGACTTGGCCAGCTCACGTCCCTTGGTGCACAACTTGGTGAAACCTGGAAGATGTGGAAGATGCAAGTCATGGGCGCTACCTTCACGAAGCCAAAAAGGACTCACTACCTTTACTCAGTATGATGAGTGAAAAAGGGCTCCCATGAGCTGTGATCATCCCGAGGCCAGCTAGTGAATTGACCAGCCCTGAAGACAGTCATGCGAGTGTGTGCGTGTGTTGTCTGAACTGTTGCTAGGGATTGCCCCTTTTAGTTATTTTTTTGCTAGTTAGGTGAGACAGTGAATTGTTGGGTGGGTATTTACCCTAATTGATCCATTTATTTTAGGCATGTTGTACATCTATTTTTGGCATATAAGTGTAGCTGGCACCTTGCTCCTCCTTAAGATTAGATTAATTACTTTGGAATTTGACCTAAAGAAATGAGAATAAAACTGGCTGTGCCGGATGTATTATTGCTATGCCTGATGCTGGTAAACTGTCGTTACAGTTTTGAGAAAAGAAAACAAGACATGCTGCTCGATGTGGGGCAGCTAACCATGTTAGACACAGGCAAGGAGATCCCAAGATCTGCCATTTTGCTTTCTCAACACATGACTGTTGGTTACTTTTGGACGGGACACCCCCAACTGCAGAATCAGTCGACTGAACTTCACGAGAGAAACTTTCAAGTTGGTCGAAACAATTTTGTACTTGTCAGAAAAAGGACTTAATTTGTCAAAATTCAGGGGGTGAGAGCGAAAATTAATTTTCTTAAACCAGAAAAAAAAAGTTAGGGTTTGGCTGATAGTTGTAGAAGAAAATAACTGAAATTTGTATGCTCCCACAAAATAGAAAATAAGATAGAAAAAAATGTTGTTATTCTCAAAACACAATCAATTTTAAAGCATTTGTGGGGGTCCACAAATCGCCATGAGCGGAAAAATGTCACGATTGAAAATAATTCCCCTTTGGTGAAAATTGTAAGAAATTTTTTTTTAGTATTTTTTGTTAAGATACTTTTATTTTAATAGGAGTCCCCATTCCCCCCCCCCCCCCCTCCTTTTTATTTTTTTATTTGCAAACCTAAGGTTCAGTTGTGTTTAACGTTGTTTCTTTTTTTTATAAATTTAAATTTTTATTCATTTGTTTTAAAAAGCAGGTTAGGATAGTATTCGATCAGGACATTGTTTTTCTTTGATTTGTGCTGTTAGTAGGTTAGAGAAAGCTCCAGTCTGTGTGTTCTGGTAGCTGCAACTTTCTTTTTGCACCACTTAGGATTAGAGTTTTCCAGACAGCCTGGAAGAATTCATGCTGCTGTAAAAAACAGCAAATTCCTGTTCATCAATACTTGTTCATTTGGGACGTGTCCCAAAGTTTCGAGACACCTCATTCCAGATGTTTACGAAGCCAAGACCTCAACTGACTCGGGCAGACTTTGTCCTTGAACAAGCAACTACGAAGTTTCGCGGCTGTGTGAGGAGAAGGCGGTAGGTGGCCCGCTGATTCTGTCAGCTGGAACCCTTGGGCTACTAAGGGTAAAGGAGGAAGTATGGCAATGTGTGTCTGGTAGCACGTGATTGGCCGAAGCCATGTGGACGCGCTGAGACAACAAATAGTGGCGAGGAAGAGAGAAGGAGGGAGAGTGTTTGTTGTAGTGCAGCAGTAGGCAAGATGGCGAATAAGCAAAGTGTCAGCCTGCAGGGGAAGTCCATGAATACTCCAGAAAGATGAGCTAAATTCCATAAAATTTTGTTCTTTTGTTTGGTCGGGGCATTCCTTCGGAAAACTCTGGAGAAATGGCCCGATTATAAGTTGATGTTTAGTGAGAGAGAGTTGATAGCCTGTCAATCGGGTTGGTCGTGCAAGGGTAGAGAGAGAATTGTCATTACAGTCATAAGGTAAGGCTGTCTTTTTTATGATTTAGTCGTTATTGATAAATATATATTTTTTTGCTTTATGTGTTTGTGTGTTACAAAAGCCCTGATCTAGCCGCTAAAGTATCTCGTGGGAGTAAAGTCAAGTCTTGCAGATCGGTGTTACGTTTTAATTTGTGTGTGTGTTTTTTCAATTGAGTATTCTTACCTACAAAAGTAAGTTTTAGGTCGAGTTGTTTTGCAGATTAGCTAAGCCAATCGTTATTGCTTGTTGGCCAAACTTCAGAGTATCTTAGGTTTAAGTTGGATGTTAAATTTGGTTATGAGTATTGGTGTTAGTAAGAGCGAGTAAGGTTAATGTTGTATTTATTTTTTCTCTCTGATATTGGAACACAGTAACATTTAGCTGTCTCATTTGTCAGTGGTTTTAACAGATATTTATTAATAAATACTATTTAATATTTAATTTATAATTTGTCCATGTTTCATCATTTTTTTTTTTTTTACTGGACATCACCAAGGTCTATATCCGAGCTGTATGTTTTTACTAACATTTGTTCTATTGGTGTTAAACTATAACTAACCTAAAAGTGTTATTGTATGCAAAGGGGCCTTTTTAAATCAAATTAATGTTTTGACTTTTTTTTTTTAGGCTTTTGATCTTTTTGTAATCTAAATTGTATAACAAGATAACGTACTGCAATTGTCATTATGTTGAATGATAAATCATAATACTTTTCACTAGTTTATTTCTTTGTTGATAAGAAAAATTATCTGTTTTTGGTGCTCTTTTTAAGTTATTAAAGGAACTAAAGTTTACTTTGAATCGCTCTCATCAGTATTTGAAGTATTAGGTAAAAGTCGAATACGTACTGAAAGAAAGTATTCCAATTCTGGTTAAAAATTTGGAAAAAACCATACTCCATATTTCTCAGACATGTTAATTTATACCGAACCTATCCATTGTTATTTTTCTTTTGTCATTGTAAAATAAGTAAGCAATATCGCTGGACTTTTTTTATTTGGCTACTCTTAGCTTCGAAGATAATTTACAATTTTTGTCGAGTGTAACATATCTTTAGATCAGACTTTTGTTGTGAGATATTTTGATATATAGTCTTCAAAATTTTATTTATTCTTCAAAAGGATAGCTGTGAATTATTTAAATTTCTTTATTGCTTTTAAACTTGTACATGAGCATACTCTTTTTGTAAGATTATATATATATTTTTTTTTATTCTACCGTCTCCTGGTTACCATATGGCAAAAAGTTTGCTTTGAGCTATTAACGCATGTTAAAAATATATTAAATACTTAGAGTCATTATTTTTACATGCTAAATCAATAATTGTGTTTTTATTGTCATGGAATATATATATATATATTGAGGATTACCTCTCCATGACGCTACTTGTTGCTGAGCCGACACCTTGCTTATGTGATGCGTGTCAGTCTTTTAAATTAATTAATTATATTTTACTGCAAAGAAAACTTTTAATTTAGAGACAAAAATTATATATATATATATATCCCCTCTCCCCCCCCCCCCACCCACCTCTTCCGATAACCTTTGAAACATTTTGATTTTTTAGTAATAACTACCTACTTAGTTACTAATATTTGTTGTTGTTGTTGGGTTTTTTTTTATGACGGTGGATTTTGTTAGTACCATTACCCAGGCCGTCTGTCCCAGAGAGTCATGAAAAGGTCCCCTATCCTCTCACTTGTGCCCCTCTGAGCTTTTATCACCCCCCTCCACCTATTTCCATCCCTTAACCCCCCCCCCCCCTTTTTTTACACTTTATTGAATATGCAATACTTTGGTACAGAGAGAGACTGTGAAAAGAATTGAACAAAAGATTGTGGATTTTTTTTTTGTCGTGGGGTATCCAGGAGACCCCCTCGTTGTTTGTGTTACCTGGTGTTGGTTTTTATTAACAGCCTGGTGGTGGAGGTAGTTGAACATTCAGTGTTGTTGTTCTTAAGATTAAATTAAATTATTTTCCTTTTAACTTTTCCCAGAGTGATAACTCTTCCAACCACCTTCCTTGCACCTCACCCCCCTACTCACAAATCCCTTTTCCAATCTCCTACTTTGTAACATAGATTGGTGTAGTTCGCCGGGTAATTTTTCCCTCTCTCTGGCGAAAAAGAGATTCACGCCTTCCCTCCCTCTTCCTGTGTTACGATATTGATAATGGCGCTATTACGATTAAAACCTTTTGCAAGCTCTGAGTTACAGTAACTGCTTAAATAGATATGGTTTCTTAGAAACATTGTGGTACTCTTAAAGTTATAGAGTACAGTATTATGCATTCACAACATCAATGATAATTATTGCGTGTATTAATGATAGCACTACAGGTTAGCCAGCAGTTATTGGAAAGTACCATAGGACATATGAGCTTGCAGATTAAAGCATTATAGAGCAAACATGCAATTATTGAGCAAAAAGTAACAGAAGAATTATTCAGACCTGCATAGTAGAATAAAAGTAATTCACCGCATCTGAAAAAAGCGGCATTGAATATAACTAGCTGACGCGCAGAAAAAAGTACAACTCTGTGTACGTAGCAGGAAGAGAAACTGCAGCTTTGCAAATCCACGAGCCCAGTACATACGCTCAACATACAAATAGAATATACATAGCCTAGCATGCTTTTGCTTGTAACAGTTAATGTATACCTCTTTAGTGGAACTGCTCTTCGGCTCCAAATTTTATTGCAAAAGTTACTCTCCATTTAATTTACGCGCGCGCGCATGTGTGTGTGTGTGTGTGTGTGTGTGTGGCGCACGTGCATGCGCGTGTGAAGAGATTCATGCTTTGTAGTGTGTAGAAAACTTAGTATATAAGAAATTCAATAGTGTGAGTTCCATAAAACACAATACAGTAAACACACACATTACATGAGCGCCCAAAAAGAAACACCATTTTTAATATTGACTAAAAAGTAGTTCAAAACCGTGACAACAGACTTAGCAGACACAAGAAAAACTATAGAAGAAAAAGAAAATAACACAGCAGCACAATTTAAACTGTTAATAGATAAAGCAGAAAAACTAATCCAACAAAATCAAGACCTAGTCTCTGAATTAAACACACAATCCACAAAATAAACAAGGGGTCTGGTAGCCAAAATTATTAACAAGGGGTTAGTTCCAAGTACAGTCGAGTCTCTATTTATCGTTATTCAAGGGACTGCCAAAAAATGTCCATACATGCGGGATTTCAGTAGATGAGGTTCTGAAATGTACATACATCAATAAAATACAACTTCTAACATTATAAAACTTTGTGTTGAGTATAATAAGAGCTGTACATTATCTGTAAATGCAGTTTAGCTAATAAACACAATAAAAATGAGCATTTTAGAAAAAAATATTATTGTAAATAATAAATTGAAAAACATTTCAACTAAATTTGTTTAAATTTTAAAAAAATAACGTCTGAAAGTATTGCATATAATGATTGTAATCCGACACCAAATGCAAGCTGATCTAAAACTTTCAAACCCTCTAAAAATGAAAATAATATGACACAGAATGCAAGTCAAATTTTGGATGCCTCCGTGTGCATTCATTTAGCTAAGAAAGAACTGAGAAGTTATCGATCGGGCAGTGTGCTCATGACGACCGCTAGAGGAGGGGTGGCAGCGGGAGGATTACCTCTCCATGACGCTACTTGTTGCTGAGCCGACACCTTGCTTATGTGACGCGTGTCAGTCTTTTAAATTAATTAATTATATTTTACTGCAAAGAAAACTTTTAATTTAGAGACAAAAATAAATAAATTAGGTGATAATAATTGATTTCTTCACTGTCTTATAATTAATCATTCAAAACCAGGTGTTCCGATTTTCCTCGTTGTAAAGGCAGCCTACAATTGTTTTAGCACAAAAACAGCACCTGTGATAGCACAGCACACATGCACAGCTCGAATCTAAATGCCTACAATCAAACAAGCACACGCACAGAATCGATGGATGTTTAAACAAAACGGACGTGAAAATGAAAGAAACTATGCTCAGTAAGTTTTGCGTGCGTGTGTTAGTCACACTGGAATGAAAAAATATATATATTGTCGACATCTGTTTACTTTGCTGCTCATGTTTTAATTTGTGTCAATATAATACGTTATACCGTTCATCTTAACATACATTGGTTTTACAATAACAATTTTGATCAAAATAAACCAATGTTTATGTGGCGCCAAGCTCTCCAAGTGCTAGTCAAATTCATTACTATTGCAGCCATTTTGATCATCACTTGAACTCGGTGGTATCGACGTTCTTATTGGCCATGACCGGCGCACACGCACAGGAATTATAGGATATTGGTCAACTTTCTGTGCGTAGATTCTGTGCTAAATTTCTGTGCTTGTGTTGTGCATTATTGTAGGCACTGCCATTCCAAAACTTGCATTCTATTTTCTGTGTGTGCTATATTTTGTCCTAAATCAATTGTTGGTTGGCCTTAAGTTACACTGCACTCGGCTCAGTGCTTACCTACCCATTATTAGATGGCAAAAGATGTTGAATAGGTTCTTACATTTTATCAGTTTATTCAAAAGACGCATTTCTAATGAAATAAATTAATATAAATCTTCCAATTTCCCCACAGACGTTACTGAAAATGAATTTTACACTTATAATACAAAAGTCGCTCGATGTTCAAACAATATTTGGTGACAAGGGGATTTCAAGTATATGCTTCTGGACATATAATTTTGTTCGCGAAGATACTGCCCCTTGAGTTAAATAACTATTACGTTTTATAATATTGTTAATTTTATGCCAGATACAATAAAACACTAACCTTGCGGAGAAAAACCACATATAATCACTAATGAAAACTTCTTTTCAAATAGTAATTCCTCGTTAAAATGTTTTGCATAACATTTTCTGGTACAACCATTTTGGAATCCAAGTTATGTTAGGTGAAACTATTTTGAGTGGTGCATAACCTTGACAGAATTACATTCGCCAGGCGCACTTCATTTGTTCTGCTGCCGGCAGGGCGGCGTGTGAAGGCAAGGCAAGCTAAGGAGGGTGTGACCAAGAGAGAGAGAGAGAGAGGATGTGTTTTATCTTTTGCTAGACAACTTCCCCTCTTGGCGGCGAGAATGGTCTGTGAAGGGAGGAAGGAAGGTGCGCCGCTGAGAGAGACAGAAAAAGGGGTGAGACAGAGGATGGTAGGTCGCCACGCTTGTTGCAATAGGTAACCACTTCCCCTCTTATCAGGGGAAGTAGCAAGCCAGTCTTGCACCACGCCTCATGGCCGTGGTGTCGACAGATGTGTTGGGAAGACAAGACGCTAGACAGTGTGGCCACAGCAGTTATAAACGGCAGAGTGCGTGATGTATTTCACGTCCAGTTACTAGACGTCTGCATCAACAACCAACATAAAAACTATAGTTGTGGACATATTACGTGATGGGTCTCAAAATATACTTTGATCGATGCTCCATGCGATAAATGATACAAGCAGTTTATATTAATATTATTTACATGGGGATTTTGCCGGGACCACAAAAAATTGTTCATGAATGCGGTTTATCGATACATGCGATAACAATACATCAAGAGTTGACTGTACATCACAAGTACAAACTCAAGAAATCAATGACGATATACAGACATCAGATATTCAACTCAATACAAGTATTCACAATGAGCACACATATACAAACATTGTCACCCCTGGCAACATATTTAAACACACAACAAGAACACTCCCAACAATACAAAATGTAAAACATACATCCAGTACAGGTGATTATACAATAAGCAGAGAAAATACCCACATCTTCAGGGGAAAGTCACGAAAATGTACACAAATTTCTAGATCAGTATGTTACATGCTGCAGCTGGCGCCGAATCAGCTGCCCCGTGCCGTAATCAGACACCCACCTCGCCCTCCCTTATTCCTGGAACTATGTGCTCACTGCCTCCTGATCCCCCCTTTCTGGGAATCCCGTGAATGCCAACAGCAGCGAGACTTGCTGATGTCACAGACCTCCTCTCGCCTGCTAGAGTTTCCGGTATGTTTAGTGACGACAGAAGAATGTTCTGGTGAGACAGGCTGGCGCCTCAGCCCTCGGTGACGCATCATGTGAGTTGGGGAAGGTTCTAGGTGGCAGCCTAAGACACTACATATACTGCCGCAACCCAGCGGCTGGCAGTCTTTGATGGAGGCCGCCTAGGCGAGTGTGATTGAGCAAAGAGCAGTGTGGACGATGACTTGAGATTGCGGGATGACTGCGAATGAGATGTTCGTGGCTTGAATGGACGAGAGGGTATGAAACCGACGGGAGAAGCCTACTGTGTGTGAGGGCGCTTGGAGGACTTTAGAACAGTGCGACTGGCGGGACATGGACTGAACTGAGGTGGGAGGGACTGAATGCAAGTGTAATACAGATTTTATTGTAAATATTTGAACTGTCAAATATAGATGCATAAATTATAAACTAATTGAATAGGTTGATACACTGTCTATTGGGACTGATCTTTAATTATTTAATTTCATTGATTTCTTTGTCAAAATTATAAATTTTATTAATTGGTGTCAATTGTGAACAGTGATTTCAATTTATTGTGAGAATTTGAGTTCAGAGAATTTTGCTGTAGTTATTGTAAATAAAATAAGGAAATTATAATTAATTATTTTATTTGATTAAGACCTCCATCCCTTAACGAACTTGGTATAGCCCACTTAATTTCTAGAGAGAGAAATTGTAACACTGGAGTCAGAAGTGGGATGGAGGTATTTTCTAAAAATAAAGTCATTTTAATTAGTGTTACAGTAGGTTATTAACTTGCAAGAGAAATTTGTAAATGCTAACCAAAAAAAAGTTTGGCTGACATTGAAGCACTTTGTGCCTTGATCGAAGGACTGAGTATCCAAATAAGTAGTGTCAGAGAATCTGTAAATCGTCAAATTGGTAGTGTGAATAGTCAAATTAGTGGTGTTGATGGAATAAATAGTAAAATAGATAGTGTTAGCAAATCTGTTAATAGTGTTAAGGAACTAGTAGACAAGAGAATAGACAGTGTAAACAAAAATGAAGATAGAAAAGTAGACAATGTATATAGGAAAATAAACAATGTGAATGAGAATGTGGACAGAAAGATAGAAGGTGTAAGCGAGTTGGTGAACAATAATATAGACTGTGTAGACAAGAAGATTGACAGTGTGAGCGAGAGAATGGACAGTGTGAATGATAGGATGGACAGTGTTGAGCAAGAAATGAAACATGAAGTGAGCACTCTCAAGGAGGAGTGGTAGGAGTTCTTGCAGCAGCAGGAGAGACGACATGGAGGGCGGAAGAAAAGCCAAAATTGGTCACCACAGAGATGACGAGTGCGGGCAGCAAGAAGAAGGTAGAGGTCGCCGCCAGTGGAGCTATCCCAGAGGAGGCGCAGCCATTTTGCAGTGTGGGAATGCCCCAGCCAGGGGTGGGTAAAGGCGTCACTGTTAAGCTCACCCCCTACGATGGACAGACACCTTGGTCCGAGTACTGGCACCATTTTGAGATTGTGGCCATCCTGGATGACTGGACAAAAGAGAAGCGGGCGTACTTCCTAGCAGCTGTACTGAGGGGCCCACCATTGAGCATCCTGCAGTCGCTGCCGGAATGACATTGTCTAGAATATTCCACTCTGGTGTCGGCTTTGGAACTTTGATTCAGCGACCGGTACCTGTGGCACGTTCACCATGCCCAATTGCGAAGCCACATCCAGCGACCCGGTGAACCACTGCAGGAGCTGTGGCAGGACATCCTAAGGCTGTCACACCTGTCTCTGGAGAGATGCTCGGAAGAGGCACGAGATGTCATTGCCATCGGCTTCTTTGTCAACGCTATCGCTGACACCGACGTGCGGCAAGCTGTGCGGTTAGCTGCACCTCAGACCATGTAGGATGCCTTGGCCCGAACACTGGAAGTGGATTCAGCTTGGCTGTCATCAGTGCCCTGACGTCCAGTGCGAGCAGTGATGCTTGATGAAGAGGACGATGACAGCGTCAAGAGGATGTAGAAGGACTTGCAGACAACCATCAGGGACATCGCCTCCAGGGTCGCACTACGGAGACTCGCCATCCCCCACCCAAACGGCCGCAATGTTGGATATGTGAACAGCTGGGCACCTGAGAGCCAACTGTCCTCAGCAGCAGAAGCAACAGCTAGGGAGCAGGCACCAAGGAGCAGGTAAGAGCACAATGCCTTCAGGAAACTTGTAAACACCGGTCTTGAGAAGCAAAGGTCGGTGATTGCTGGAGAGAAGACCCCAAGGCTTTTGCAAGTGCGCTCAATGAAACAAGACTTCAACACCATATTGGTGGAGAGGAGACTAGATGATGTTTCTTGCCAGATGGTCGTTGACACACGAGCGAGTATAACAGTGGTAAGACCAGACATTCTTGGGCCTTTCCTCCAGCGATCATCCGATTAGAACATGGATCACTGCTATTTAACAACGCGAGACCACACCAGTCAAAGGCAAGAGAAGGGTACTCTTACAGCTCGGTAACCTTGAGATAGAACATGATGTATACATAGCAGAAATAGAGGACAAATGCATTTTGGGTCTTGATGTATTACGTAAGCTGGGATGCTGTATTGATACTTGACTGGGGGTGTTACGTGTCAGTAATACCTAGCCTAGGAAGGTGGCATTTTACCCAATGGTGTCATTGTAACCAGGACATTGATTTCTTCAAAATCGAACAGTTTGCTTGTTAAGATGTTTAATTTGTCTGACAGTGCTATCCGCCTTGAAGAGGAGGCCATAATAGGGTTTTGCAAGCAGGTGTAATAGGTACTTCCAAATGTTCCAGAAGTTTCACTATCACAACCTACTGAATGACCTCTTCCAGATGCTCTGGGAATTGCTGACAGGAACAAAAGGAAACCTCAACTGGCGACAGGAGGGGGCAGTTTCAGAATTGTTACATGCCATTCTACTGCACAGTGAGCATGCACGCTCTACTCTATGAATTCGCCCCATCATCACACAATGATAGCAATTTGGGGCAAGTCACACGTAGGCAGGCAATGAATCTTGTGGCTACAGGGTTGATCCAAGCAGTACAGACAACTACACACACATCGAAAATAAATGGAAATTGTACTGCCCCCTCATACGCGGACATGCGGTTGCCACCCCCAAAGTCAAAGCTTGTTTTACCCACCGAGCCACTTACACGGCAGAGAAGAAGAAACTAGTTAGCAGGAATGCTGAAAGAGAGCAGCACCCTGCGACCGACATCGTCAGTGCTGCCCGAGTCTCATGGAGAGGCGGTAAATTTGTCAACAGCCTCCAGAAAAGGAGATAATAAATCATTGCACGATCCACTACCCTGTTTTAAACAACCTCTATGATATGAGGCTAGCAACCCCCACACCCTTGGGGCAGCCCCCGAACTGCGATTTTCACAGTATAAGGAGAAGCGACACCGCTCTCACCAGTCTTCATCGGCCTGTTGACCTGAATAAGGTCAAAGGGTTATCCCCAGTCTGCAGAAGACTCTCCAGCCTGTGAAGGCTCTCCAACAATCTGCAGAAGGCCCTCATACCAACTCCAAGAAGCTCTAACTCTGTTCCCGCAGCACACGGAGGAAACCAACCGAGATTCGGTGGAATCTCCAGCGACGCTGTAAATACGTCAACACTCAAGGTATCTCGACGTCCCTACACCTGCGTCCTCGTTACCCAATTCAATCCTCTGCACTCCGCGGTAGCAGGTCGTACATGTCGTCCCTTATGGACAACCACCCCTCACTGTGTGCATTTCAATTGCAATTAGAAATTTGGAGTTTTTTCATTTTATTTTATTTCTCAATCGCAAGTTCGCCTCCACCTGCGCTAACACACCCATTAAATAATTACGTTTGTGGAAAATTTGAATTCCTGTAAGATAATTGGTTTCTCCCATGTCATTTCTTTAACAAATGTAAGTGTAATTTTGGTTCAATGCAACTTGTGACTCATTAGAAACCAAGCGACCGCATATGATTAGACACAAGTGGGCCAAACCATCTTGGGATTCCTGGCGCCTGAATAAGTCTATAGTCTGAACAAGACAGAGCACTCCTGAGAGGTGTCCGCTTCACCCGAATCTATCCAGAGAAACACTTCCATCTATTCAGTCTCTCGAACTCGCTCGTTACCTCGGTGCATCTGAATAAGACGGAACCCAGGAGGACTTGAGCACCACTGTTAGATTGTGAGCGTGCCATTCTAAATGTGAGTGATTTTTGCGAGCCAGTTCAAATAATGGTTTCTTTGTCTTGCTGAGTAATAATATTTCAATTGTTCAAGAAAGAAGGTGGACACAACACTCAACTGAAACGTCTAGCTTGACGGGCAGGCCCGGCCCTAGGGTGGGCGAGCGGGGTCGTCGCCCCGGGTGCCAAGATGAAGAGGGCACTAAAATGAGATGAGAAAAATTTTTTTTCTGTAATCATAGCATAAATCTGGCATGCACAAAGGTATTTAACACATCTACTGCTGATAATTTCTGCAGTCCAAGATTGGTATAAAAAGGGTACAGAATCTAGAAGTTACGAATGTGATGTAGTTGTAAATACTGTGCTGCACTCTATTAATGAAATTGACTAATTGTTGAGCTACTGAAGATATGCAGGCCTAATGCTTAATGCGCTCTGTGTCTTGTAGTTCAAACTCGTGATCTAATTGCCATTTGGAAACTGGCAACATTCTTACTGAGTGTGATTTGTTTTAAGGGTTTATCTGTATTCTGAGAATTTGTTGGTGATTAACAGTATTTACAGATGGATATTGTGACCTCAGACAATATAATTTTGTGATTGTTAATCTTAACCAAAAATGGGTTTTCATTACTGGTTATTTAATGCAGTAGGTAAGTGAAATTAATGATTCCCTTTTTTGTGTACGTACTTAAGTTTTGTTTATAGCCTGTGCTCTTCACGGTAAAGTGAGCATTTTTTGAGACCCTCCTTAGATTTTCCTGTAAGCCAATTTTTGTCCTGCAACTTTTTTTATATAAAAAGTGCTCTCCGTGGTGTAACTAACAGTCTAATAAACATGATGTGAACATTCCACTGATATCAAAAATTAACTTCTGAGGCCATCATAAAGTAGGTCTATATTTATTTGTTATGTTTATAAGTTGATTTAGGCCTATTACCCTATTACATGATGAGATTATCAGTGTGCCCACTAATTATATACCAAAATATTTGCATAGTTGTGGGGTCCTTGCAAGATAAACCAATATAAATTATTACCAGTCACAGTTATCCCAGTTAATAATTTTTTTACAACATATACAATTATGCTAAAAATTGTTTTTGTATTGGCATGTGTGTATAAAAATTCTCAAATTTTAACAAAAATGTTTGAAATTTTTAATTTTTTTTTTTTTCTGGTTCCTCTTATAAAGCATTGTAAGATTATCTAAATATGTCTTAACACAAACTACATTAATCCTTTATATTTTTTGCACATAGTATTGTAACTCGTATATCAATAGTTAGATACCCTGCCATTTCAAGTTATAAAAGAACAATCTCGTTAATGTTCACAATCCTGTGCATCCTAAAGTGCTACAGTAGAGGTCTTCGTTAACTGTTTGTTGCCACATTCAGGCCTCACTCTCCTATTCGACTTAGTCTCGCAGAGTTATGTCAGCCAAGAGATGTTGGTTTCAAAGTTCTTAGAGGCGTGTCAGACGAGTGAAGGTCCAATGACGTACGTGATAACAGCATAAACTTTAATGATGCGTAGTTCGCTTCTGAACTATTTCGAGAAATGACTAAGGTCTTTATCAATATTTTTTTTTTTTCCTGTCATTATGCATATAAAATTGTTTCATTTCTAAGCAAGATATGCGATAGGTATGAAGAAATTTGGGCAGAAGAAATTATCTGGGTGTGGTTGGTGTAGTTAACATAAATGAACACTTTTTAGGATTTCGAAATGCCAGTAATTGTACAGGAGAAGGCTTGTCAGAGCTATTGTTAAGAACGTTAACCGAAAATGGACTAAGATTAGAAGACTGCCGTGGCCAGGGATACGACAGTGGTGCCAATATGAAAGGTGAAAACAAAGGTGTCCAAGCGAATATGTTTCAAGAGCATCATTTGTGCATTATGGATGTCATTTGGTTTTAGTGGTTTCATTTACAGCTTCATGAGCAACTATTTCCATCACGCTGTTTGGTGTTCTACAGAAAATATATGTGTTTTTCTCAGCTTCTGTTCAACATTGTGAAATTTTGAAGAACCATATGGCCAGCCTCACTGTGAAACCATGTAGCTGTATCTACGCTTGGAGCTGTCGTGTGGCCCCAGTGCAGCCGTACATGCAAGCAGTGTGTGGCGGGCGTATTCGACCGATCTGGCCTTCAAGGTCAAAGCTTGAATGGTCGTACATGAACCCTTATATTTTATAAATATGGTGGAAAGTGTTACAAGTATGTAAACATGTATTCTTCACCAAAATAAACATATAAATAAAATAAATTATATCATGTGAACTTTACACAACCGAATAAACATTGAAAACATTGATTTGTTCATAAAAATTATGAGGGAAAAAATTTCACAACCCAAACTTTGCACAGTGTTGCGAGGGACCAGAGCGATCATTCCATGTGGTTGTATCTAAGCTTGGCATGGTCATGTGGTCCCAGTGCGGCCGTGCACATAGGCAGTGTGTGGTGGGCGCATACAACTGATCTGGTCACAAGAGAGACAGCTTGAGCAGTCAAATGTGCCCTCTGTGGTCGTTGAAGTGTTAAGATTGCATGAAATTATTTATTGAACATACAAATTATAATTATGAATGCACATATTTGGCATTTTGCTGAAAAATAATAATTTTTGTGTAATTTCTAGAGAATAGTGTGTTATAAATATTGTAATGATTATAAGCATTTTAGAAAATAATTATTTATATAATGTACGAGATAACAGTGTTAGTGACGGGCACTTTCAAGTCTAACTTGGGAACTCTAAAACATAGTGATGGGCACATTAAAAGAACAAGTATAGGACCCACAAACTCGCTTAATTGTAAAAAGTGACACATTAATTCAATTGTTGTCCTTATTAGTTACAACATCCAGATAATTTACACAAAAAAGTTTTCTTGTCATCAGGAACATTATCAGTAACAGAGTTCCATAATGTAAAATAATTTTTGTGGAATATTTTCTGACATGTTTGACAGGGAACTCCTTGGACCCTAGTATTAATACTACCACCACATTTAAAACACAGTCCTGAAGAACATACATCTATAGGTTTCTGTGGAAAAGAAGACATTTCATTTTCTTTCTCCATCCTGATGGCACTTGTTGAAGCTCAGTTTCATTCTCTGCAGTTCTGCATTTATGTTTTATGGGCATAGATGTCTGTTCTTCATATTCCAACTTTATTCTGGCTTTATTGTGGTTTTCTTCTGTACAGTTTTTCATCTGTATATTTTTTTCTTGAAGAGACAACGTGTTAGGTTTGTCATTTTCCTGACGTAAGCTTTTCATTTTTCTTACTGGCTTACATGTATTTTTTTACTCAATGCTTTTCTGTGCAATTGGTTGAATAACCTTTCTGTGTTTGTTTTGGCCTCCATTCTTGTTCACCTGAGTCTTTTTCTCCTCTTGTTTCCTCTTTCTTCCTTCTTTTGCTACATGTTTGCTTTTGTGTCCAACTTTTCTTTTTGAATCGTCTTCCATTGTTTTGAAGTTATTACAGAGGGTATGCATTGAATATTGCATACATTTTTCCTTTTCAGTGCTTCAGGCCATATGAGAGAGTCCTCAAGTGTTGGAACATCTAAATGCTTCATTGCACTACACTCAGTAGGCATAACACCAGAACAAAGTGGAGTGTGTGGCTTTGGCAATGGATTTAAATGTTGAGCTGTAGGACTATCAGTTCCTGTTTGTTGAATGTTCTCACCTCACTCAGTATACTCTAACCATGTTGCTGTGGTTTGTAGTTCCACGTCCTGTTCATCTGTATGAATGGTATTTTCAGTCTTCTTACCAAATTCATCAAACAGCTTGTAGAGAACCAAAAATTCTTCAGTGTGTTGTTTTTATTTTATTTCTTTCCTAATATTCACAAACTGTTCAATCCTTTCCTCTCCAACCACATCGCAAAATTCTTCAAATGTTAGGTTTATATTCTCATTGTAAGGTGGACGATTATGGGTAGGAGTGGCTGAAGTAACATTTCTTATTCCAATACATTTGCTGAAGTCAATGTTACTAGGGTCCCAGGGGACAAGACCGCAGACTCTGTAGCCATCTTTTAAAGTTTTTGGTTTTATTGTCTACTGTACAATTTTTTCCAGCACGGGGGTAAATTCTTTTCTTGTCAGAGCTTCAGATGGATGTGGTCTCAACGCCAGTTTAGTACTTCCTTCTCACTTTTTATTGGCCGAAATACAGCAATATCAACTGTTTGGAGAATTCTTGTTGCATTTGGGTATAGTGCTACAAGAATTATCTAAGTTCAGTGCAAAGTCACTGAGCTGAAAACTAAGATGTCTCTTATGACCATATACGAACAGTATTACTGGAAATTTGATATTTGTTTTCACTAAATTAGGATGGAAAACTGTTAAATAAAAGGCAATAATCAAACTCTCTGGACATATTCGAACTTTACTCTTCTTTATTGCACATCTTACTACACACCTCCCCATTTTGTCAAGAAAAAAAACATCAAAAACTACATAACTGTTTTCCATAGTCCCAACATAACATGTACTTAACCTAGGAATTTTATTGCTTCCAACAGCCCTCTTCAATAAAATTATTTTTTTTTTATTTCAGCTGTACAAATTGGAAAAAGCAACCAAACAGTTCACTATATATCCAAAATTGTAACAAACAGAAAACTATTTCAAGGCCCCAGAACCTAAGATATGCAAGCATAACCACATATGACAATGAAAGGACAAATGCACTCAAGACCCAAATCTGTAATGAATTTCAAAAGAAATGGTTTTACTTAAATGTTTCATTAACATGTCTGCAACCTGATCTTGTTTGCATACATATTCTACTTTAATAATACCATCACTTATTTTCTGACAAATAAAGTGGTGACGAATGTCAATTTTTTTTTAAAGCATTTATGATTTTCTGGGCTTTTTGCAACTCAAATTGCTGCCTGGTTATCTTCATACATCACCACGGGTTCCTATTCTCTCCAGATGGCCAAGTCCTTTACAACACCATTTATCCAGCAAGCTTCTGCGGTTGCACAACTGAGAGCCATGTACTCAGCTTCTGTCGAGGATAGGGCTACAGTTGGTTGTTTCTTTGAAGTGCACGTGACTGTGCTTCCCTGAATTTGGAAGATGAACCTTGATGTGGACCTTCTTTCTTCAATATCTCCTCCCCAATCGGCATCCACGTACCCACATAGTTGTATTCTGGGGGCTTGGTATCTGTAGACCAGCATCAGATCTAATGTTCCTTTAATATATCTTAGAATATGCTTCAAGGCAGCCCACAGCTCCATACTTGCTCGGCTCTGATACCGACTCAAAATACTCAGAGCTGAACTGAGGTCTGGCCTTGTCCCAACAGTCACATATTGCAGACATCCTATCAGTTGTCGACACTGAGTTTCCAGTGCTCTGGTTTCTTCTTCTGTATGACTGTTTATTCTGAACGATGGGTCCATAGGAGTCGAGACTGGCCTGCATTCTTCCATTCCAAATTTAACCAGTAGTGATTTCACGAATGGTGTCTGATTTATACGTAGTGTTCCTGACTTCAAGTCCTGCAAAATACAGATGCCTAGATAGTTTGATGCCAAACCTATGTCTTTCATTTTGAAGTTGTTTGCCAAACTTGCTTTCAAATTTTGAATATATTTTTCATTGCTGCCTATAATCATCAGGTCATCCCCATATAACAACACACAAAATCTTTTCTCACCAGATATCTTGGTGTACAAACAGTAATCATGCTTCAATCTTTCAAAACCTTCCTTTTTCATCTCATGATTGAACTTATTGTTCCAACATTTGGGTGATTTCTTCAATCCGTAGACAGATTTATTTAGTTTGAACACTGTCTTGCTATCCCCCTCTTCACCCACTGGTTTTGCCATGCAAATTTCTTCATTTGTGTCCCTATATAAAAAGGCACTTCAAACATCCATCTGGTACACTGGGAGGCTTAAATGAGTTGCTGTTGCTAACAGGATTCTCAATGTTCCCAACTTGGCTACGGGAGCATAGACATCACCCACGTCAAAATTTCTACTCTGTTCAAAACCTTTAGCGACAAGTCGCACTTTGTACTGCACTGGTTGACCGTTTTCATTTTGCTTAATCTTGAATACCCACTTACTTCCTATGACACAGCTGTTTACTGGAGGCACAACTTCCTTCCATGTATTGTTTTCTTCAATCAACTTCAGTTCAGTGTCAATTGCTTCTCTCCACTTGTCACTATCACAATGCTTCATTGCTTCTTCATAGGAAAGTGATTCAACAGAAATAAAGAAGTTGGTTTCGAAATCACTGAGATTACTTGATTTTCTCAATTTAGAGCGATCTTTCAGTCCATGCATCCTTTCTTTTAGTAGTCTCCTGTCACTGGATTCACCTTCTGTGTGCCCGGGGATGTTCAAACTTTCTTCTCTTCTTTTGAAGCCCCTGAACTTCTCATCTTCAGAGTTATCATTTCCAGAGTAAGACTATTTTACAGCCTCTTCTTCTAGGCGTTCTGAAAGTACAATTTCGTCTCTTCGTTTTCCAAGGAATTTTTATTTTGAATACTGACTGATATTTCTGTTCCTTTCTTGGTTTCATCGTTGTGCCTAAACACAACATTTCTTGAGATTTCTATCTTTCCCTGATTGGGTACATACACCCTATATGCCTTCGAGTTTTCTTGATATCCCACAAACAATCCTTTTCTGCTTTTGGGGTCCCGCTTCTTCCTTTTTTCTTTTTTTGGAACATGCATGTAAACATCGGTTCCAAACACTTGAAACTCTCTGATGCCAGCCTCTGAATTAAACCATAGTTTGTGTGGGGTCTTTTCCTTCACAGAACTTGTGCCTGTTCTGTTGAGAACATACACAGCAGTGTTAACTGCTTCAGCCCACAAAGTTTTATCAAAATTTTTTGCTTCTAGCATGGTTCTGGCTGCTTCGACTACTGTCCTTATTTCTCGCTCTACCTTTCCGTTTTGTTCTGGGCAGTAGGGCGCCGACTTCTGATGGTGTATACCTAGCTCTTCTATTAGTTTTCCCGTTTCTCGACTTCCCAATTCTGTATCATTCCCTGTTTTTAGAACTTTTGCAGAATTACCTGTATCCTTTTGTGCTAGGGCAAAGAAACTCTCAATTTTTTCTTTAGCTTCTGACTTGCACTTCAGAAAATACACAAACTTGTACTTTGAAAAATCATCTTTCAATAACAAAAAATATCTTGAATCACCCAATGATGCTGTCTCCATCGGACCACAGATATCCGCATGTACAATTTCACACGTATCACTGGTTTTGTTATCACTAGTTGGAAATGGCAGTCTCTGTTGTTTTCCTTTGACACAGGCCTCACAGAAGAACTCCTCTACTTCTTTCACAGCTATACAATAATGTTTCAAAATCCTTCTCGCTTGTTCTGTTTTGATATGCTAATTTTTTGTGTCAGCTTTTTATAGAAGGTACAGTTGCAGTATACACAGCAGCGCTCTGGAGAATACCTGAACATCATTTTATGAAGTTTGCCTTCTTGTGGACCTAGTGCACTAACTTTGCCAGAGCTAATGAACTTGCACTTTCCCTCCTTCCATTCAATTTTTATAACCTTTCTTCAATGCTGTCCCAACCAAAAACAAATAAATTTGATGTCTGGAATAAATATCATATCTGTTATCTCAGCCACATGCCATGAATCACCATCAAAAGCCTTAACTCGAACTGTCCCAATTCCTTCAGCTACCAATGTTGACCCATCACTAATAAATGTTTGTTTTTCTTGGTCCAAAGTACTAAAGTCTGAAAACAGGTTTCTTTCGGCACACATGTGTTCTGATGCTCCACTGTCAATGTACCAACTCTGGCAATCCACATTTTCACTCAACATTGCAACACATAAAGGCATTCACATTGCTCCTTTTATTACGATATGCATTGTTAGGAGAGACACTAGATCCATTTTCCTTCCCTAACCTCACTCTGCAGTCTTTAATAAAATGACCGGGTTTCTTGCAATAAAAACAAAGAGGTTTTCCTCCACCATTATCTGGTCTTTGTTTATTTTGGAAGCACGCTGCCTTTGTGTGGCCAGGTTTGCCACAACTGAAACACTTAACTTGGTTAAGCTTACCTGGTCTTTGGGAGAGCAGAGCATTCTCTTGACTGCCTTTGCCAGAAACAGGCTCTTCTTCTATTAACAGGTGTGCCGTTAACTCTGACAGTTTCTGGTCCTTCGTTGACACTGATTCCCAAGCTGACACAAAATGCCTCTATGGCTCTGGCAATGACGCTAGTATTTTTGTCATTAATATTTGTTCTGACAGTTTTTCCCCGTATTGCTTCAGAAGGTCCACCAACTCTTGTAGCTTGGAGATGAAAACAGCTACTCCTTCACCTTCATATCTGAGTGTAAAAAACTTTTGTTGCAACTGGTGCAGGCTTACCTCAGACTGTTGTTCGAAGATGGACAGCTGCTTGACCCACATTTCATGCGCTGATTCACACATCAAGAGGTGTGTCATAGGCGCCTCTTCTAACCTAGTAACTATTATTTCCTGAGCCTTGCTATCTTTGGTAGACCATTCCGTCACCTGCTTGTTAACTTCCGATTGTGAAACACCATCTTCAATACCAGGTTTTAAATCCTTCCCGGAAACTAGATCAAATAATCCTCTTGACTTCAGATTAACTGTTATTTGGAACTTCCACACACTGCAGTTCGTTTCATTCAACAACTTAATACAGTCTCCTTTTCATTACCCATTGCAATTTCATACACTTTTTTGACCCCCTTGTAGCAATGACTTTGTGATTTTTCGGACACGACAATGGAGAGTTCAAGAGCCAGTTTTCTTTTCTTTTTGAACATGTCCATGGCATAAGAAGAAAACATATATCATTGTAAATACTATTTGATCACATTTTTTGTTGAATGTCAAATAAAATAACAGCATTAATTTAATTACTAATAAAATTAAAATCTGTTTTGCTTATTTAGGTTATTAAAATTATGGGGAGGCAAGGTTTAATTCAGGCAGAATGCCATTCATGCAATTCATTGCTGAAGCTGTGTTATATCAATACTTATGTATTTCACATTACCTATAAAATCCCCATATTAATCTCACATACTAACTTTCCCAGTTGATTATGCTGTAATTTTGGTGCATAAGTGCTGAACCTTCTTAGAAATATACCCTACCTAACTCACAGTTACCATTTGATTTCTTGTGATTTCAGGGAACAAACTGCAACAGCAACAGGCCGTATCTCATCCAGCAATCCAAATCTACAAGCTGTTCCTAAACAGCCAGTTTTGTTGTCAAGTTACATTGCCAAAGGTTTGAACAGTGTGTTGATAACATACAGTGTTTGTTGATACATACTAAAATATTTTACTGTATTTACCAAAAGTTTTAACCACTTCACAGAGAGCCTGTGAATACACTGAATGGCATGGGGTAATTTGGCTTTACATAGGTACAAAATGCAATACCTTTATTTTTGGTAAGAGCAAAATTGTACTGTATAATTGGATGCATTGCTATGTTTAATCATTCAAATCCCAACTGATCTATTTCTTGCTATATATTAAGCACCTAATATCAAATTAGTGTTTAAAAGAGTTAGACCATTTGCCGGGATGTAAACAATGGTTGATTAATACAGACCTTACATGTATTCCAAATCAAATATAATGATAATGGTGAAACTAATTATACGGAAATACTTGTAGAAGAGATGTGCTCAGAGGAAGGATATTTATTGTAGTGAAGGGTATACTTTTGTCTCAAGGTTAACCAAATGAAGAATCTTAATTGCTGTCATCAACTGAAAGGAACATTTCTCAGTCAGATGGTCGTAAAAATGCATTTCTTCATGTAAAAGGAAAAATACCTCAAAACCAAACATCCAAATAAAACATCAAAATGAAACCTCAAGATGAAACCTCAAAAAAAAAAAAAAAAACCTCACAAAGGAACCCACATATCTTACGCCCTCTCATATATATCTTATGCTTCATGCATTTTTCACTTCCAAACTCAATGAAAAAATATTGCAAAGTATATCTAATGCATATTGAGTTTCAACATGTGGCTGTGAGAGGATGAGGATGTGATACATCTTCATAGCTAGCTACTGTCATTCACTGAAAACTGTTTTCTTGTTTTTATTTTTTTTACAAGCACCATTGCTAAAAACCATTTGCGAGGAAAACAAGGAGCTGGCAACTTTACCCATGCTCCTTTTCCACCTTCACGCTACCACTCGCTTCTGTAGATGTGTGGCAACATTCCTCCCTTTCCATGGCTCCAACAGAGAGAGACAATAACTTTTCACTTTCAAGCTATATTGCTAAAAGCAGAGGGAAGGAAGAAAATGGCATGTCAGTAAGCGGTCATTTGTGTTTTCATTGCAGACAGGTGATAAGAGGGAATCAGCCGTTAGGCAGGGTTAAGTAAAAGGTCCTGATGTGGACATGAGGGACAGTTAAATTTTTTATTTCATGTAGTAGAGGAGTCTATAAAAGTTCAGAGTTGTGTGTATATTAATTTTTACATTGCTCATTGTTGAGTTAAGGTTTGTTTGTATCGGTTCATTGCATTGCATAAAATGGGAAAGTTGAGCAGCTATACAGCAGGTAGAGAGGTTTTTAATTAATGGGTGTTGCCTTTGCAGAGAAAAAAGGTAATCATACAGCAGGCCAACAATTTTCTATAAGTTAATTGTTTTATATGTACAGTAGAGTCCTGTTATAGAGAGATGTCACTGTTCCAGGTTCAATTCTTGCTATAAGAGTGTCCTCACTGTCGCAGAATTAGACCGATTTTGATTCCAAGTAGGGCCTACTACTTAAAAATCACCATAAAATTGGTTTTAAATTGTGAAAACGAGCGGAAAATCTGACCGCGCCACATAAGTATAGCCCCTCAGCCTTCATAGTATTTTCCCGCAATCAGTTGCCTGGCCTGCGAAGCATTTCCCGCTATCGCTTACTCAGCCGCTGAAGCACTGCCCTGCAAGCAATAACTTGCCCGTCACAGCTCCGTACGCATAATTCTCTCACCTTTTTTATAGGATTTTAGTGCCAAAAATTTGGGTCCGTGAATTATGCAAGAAATCGCTAAGACACGTGCATGTAAACCTTCAAATGGGGTCATCTGTAAGTAATCCCTCGCCAACTGCAGGGGATACGTTTTTTTTTTTAAACACAGCACTTTATTTATTGATAATAGATATGGAGATACATATTCAAAATTAAATCACTCGCGTGCTGGGGCTAGCAGCAAAACCATTGCAGTGTGCATGTAGCTGGGTGAGTGCCTAGATCCTTGCAGCGCGGACAAACGCGGCGGCTTGCCCCTGTTGGTCGCTACATGATTATTCTGTCGGCCGGCCACCGCCCGCCACTGCTGTCATTGCAGGTCCAATTCACATCATAACAGTGGCCCAGTATTGGGAAAACATGACATACTCAAACTCAGAAACAGTGTATTTTTGGCCAGCTTCTTTATTGCAGTGTTCCTCTGTACACATTATTACCTGAAGTTTAGATGCAGCAATTTGACTGGTATATTTATGTACCCATTATGCATTTGTACTAAACAAAAATTAACATAACTGTAAACTATTCCTTTCACATAAAAAAAAAACACCCGCATACAAATAAACTCCGTGACTGATTTTGTTTACATGTTTGGAGCACGGCAGCCAGAAATTGATAACGAAACCAGTGACCTTGAAGTGTCGGCAACCTGACGCGGTCAAGCAAAGCGCGGGCCCGTTAGCATTACATGCCTCATTGAGAGAAAATTGCTGCATGAAATAATAAAGGGAATTTTTTTACCTAATTCGAAACACCATAAAATTTGGATGCATGAATTGTGGCAGAGTGAGAACTATGCCAGTAAATACGGTAGTCACTGGAAAATTAGATGTTTTCAACTAACAAAACCTGCATGGTGCGAGACTTACCCAAAACCAGCAAAAATTCAAGAAAACTTTATAAAAATTGATTAAAATTAGGTTCGTTATAGCACAGTGATAAAATGTAGTAGTAGTTGTATCCTTATCTTTAATTGGTATGCCACAATATGGAAAAAAAAACCAGTGAAAATCTGTTAATATGTAGCTGTATTCGATTCCAGTTATCGCTTGGACTCTTATGTTTAAATGAAATTTATTTTCATTTAACAATAATGTTCGACCCACATACGCCAAGTTGTTTGAAACCAAACACAGTTGACAGCACAATGATCGTGAACGACTACGTAAAAGCAGAACTGATTCATGAAAACTGTGTCGAGGTAGAAAGGGTGGTATTCTAATTATAGAACATGCACTTGGTTTGAAAGAGAGGGAGGTTAGAAGGCACGGTGGAAGAATGTGACATATGAGAGCGGCACAAGGTACTTCGGGAAACAAGGAGGCGGGCAAGGGAGTGGAGTTATGGCAGACAGATAACAAAAGCGCTCGTCACACTGTTACGAGTGCTTCACACGCTCTTGCCGCACATGTTTCAACTCGTAAAATTACAATTTTTCATGAAATATTTTTGCGATATTTTGATGGTTCCTCAAAAACACCTTATTATACCTGTGTTCTTGCAGTTGCCGTGCTCGCTACAACGCGTTTCTACTGTATGTGATTTGTTTATGTTAGTATTTAATACTTAAATCTTCATCAGATGTTAGAAAAATTTGCATTTTATAATGCCAACATAGTGTGTGAATTGCATACTGAGTGCAACTACTGCCTGCCAGCCTCTGATTGGCAACTGTTATTGCTGGCTGCCCCCATGTCATTCAACAGCATTCTTGGCTACAGGTGGAATGTCTCAAAATAAATGGTGTTACAGAGAAGCCAGCCTGGTTCCTTTGTGTCTGTTTCCCGGTTGATAATCTCGATTGTTACTTTGCCCCTTCAACAAGCAGTGGTATTTTATTACAAAACAAACATATCTCTGGATCGTTCCATATGAAATCATAAAATTTGTTAAAAAATGGAAGCTGCACCATTCTTGATTTTGATAAAAATTTGTTCCTATTTAACCCTATCCTCAAGGTGAAAGGAAAACATTAATTTTGATTTTTATCTACAAGTGGATTGTTGCATCAGCAATGCAAATTGCGAACAAAACTACTAAAATAGCACAAGATTGCAATTTCTATCAATGATAAAAGCGAAAAATACGTTACACGAGCAATCTTTTTACCTAACAAGGCTACGGTGCCATCTTGACTGTTGTTTTCGTGGTTGAGAAATATGCTGGCCAACATAGACAACCAGAAGTTCCCTGCTGTATGCAGGGTTGCCACAACAATCCAAAAAAATAGGCCTAGTTCATGTCTGCAGTACACCGTGTACAATATATACACTCCAAAAATCCTGCCCACCTTGAAATGAAGATTTTAATTATCAGTAGGTAAGGGGAACAGCTTCACAGCTGGACACTTTACGAATCCATGGGAAGTTCACACGTTAGCTACTTGTGCAACATCATCACTTCCTGGGTGGAGCTCACCTACCCGTCCAAGGCGTCAATGCAGAGGAGGGATGTGGTCCTTAAGCAAAACAAGTTTGTTGGGGCTACGCTGGGGTTCTTGGTGTTGCCACTTGGATTGATGCTGGAGTTTGTGGAGGTATTCGTGATGTCACTGGCACCAAAAATCCTAATGCATGCACTCTACCAGTTGCTAACACTGGAGCCAGTTCACTTTGACTTCACTAAGATCTGGCTCTGGCAGGATGATGAGAGGTTCAAGCATTACGAAATGACCTGGAGTTAGAGCACAGAAATCATTAGCAATGTTTGTATGCTGCCAGGAAAGTATCAGTAGATAAATCAGATGTTAGCTTCACATGCACTGCCTTGGTGTCACAACAAATAAAAAGACATAAGTAAGCCTTTAGCGCAGGAGCCTTACGTGTTCTACTTGATTTGATATTAACATACGTCGTTTCAAAATTGCAACTTTTCCACTTGCCCAACCTGACCGGCCCGATACCACTACAGCTCGCCGTGTTCCGCCCCGCACCGAGAACTACACATTTTCTGTATGGCAATATATTTTTGCAAAACCTTGCGAAAATCAATGTAATTGCTGAAAATGAAGGCTCCTTACCTTGTCTGCAAGTCAGTGAAATGACACACCGGTTGATCACCTGGTATGAGGCGGACGGCTCGAGCTAACAGCTGATGATGTTTCAGTAGGTCAAGAACGCGGTTGACATGGTGGCCTGCCCTGATGCGGAATTTCTCTAGACTGGATGCTGCGACCTTGAGTTCTCCTGGTCACCGCAGCGTGGCGCTAGGGTCGCCTACAGCGCTTAGGAGTGCCAGTGTTGAAAAGACTGCAACACCACGGATGTTGATTATTCCGGAAATGAACAATAAAATTAAATACAGAAATTACCTGATTGGTGGACCTTTAAATTTATGTCGTTTGAGCCCCAGACTGTGGAGGGGAGTAGGGAGAAAATTTTGTATAAATACCCAGGCTTGCTGCTGGCTCGGGGAGAAGCAGCTCCTGGGACTCGCCATGAGATAAGTCTAAAATGAATTGTTAAGACCCTTCTGATCATTATGAACAAAAGGGAACTCTGTGTGTCCTATAGCAGAAGTAGTAAATTTGGACTTGTAAATTTCATAATACTGGCTAGAGTTTGTAATTTATGAAAAGACTGTTGGAAGTTAAAGTGTTAAAAATATTATCAGCCTTAAAAAAATTAAAGCGTCAAAGTTAAAAGGGAGATGCTACTTAAAAATTTTTACATAATCAAAAATTTTGATAGATTTTGATGGAACCGGCTGCTTTTTAATTCATCGTGGTTTTTAATATCAGCCACGAGAAAGACTGGTAAAGTTGTAATGGCTTATTGATAAGCCATAAGAAATTTTTATTAACTTTATTTCATGAACTTTTAAACTTTACGTTAGCAATGTTCCAAGTTTTTTCAAGTATTTTGTCCAGAATATATAAGGTGTTTTATAGGAATACTTTTACCTTTTTATGCATTTAGCCCAATGTATAATTAGTGTTTATGCTATAAAAGTATAATCAGTACTAATCGCCTGAATGTGTAGAGAATAAAACAGCCAAAATAATGGAAGTTTTAATGCAAGGTGCCAAAGATAGCTTATGGGTATTTTATAGTTAATATTTTTATGGTAACCCAGTTTGTATGTACAGCATTCAAAAGTTTCCAAAATACAATGTGTCTTTCAAACTGACTCATGTTTTTTTTTTTTTTTTTATTGTATTTGCATTAACCAATAAATTTAATTCTGCTGTTTTTAAGATGTTTTTCTTGGCTTTTGTGTTTTTGCTGCTTTGTGTTGCCCTGAAAGCGCTGCAGGGCATAACAATAGAATTGGACCCTGCATAATCAACCCCTGTCCTTGAGAAGGGTTTCACCTGCTACACTCTCATGGCTTGCAGGGTACCTATAACTGGCATACACGAAGACGGTCTCACCTTCCAACACTGCAAGCAATGAAGTAAAAGTCAGCTAATAGCATGTCTGTCTGACAGAATCCAAAATTGTTCCTGGAGTATACCTTGCAGAGTACGAAGGACAGGGTGGTGATTTGTCTCATAATAATGGTGAATGATCACATTTATGGATGCAATTTGGGCAGCAATGCAGGGTGCTTTTGCTCAAATGGTAGGTTGGAGTTGTAGAGTCTCCCGCCCACCCTAAACGGACCATCCTTGTTAATGAAGGAGGTAAGTTTACGAATTCAAGGAGCAGGGTACTGACCTTTTCTCAAAGCAGCAAGCTCATCCTGGAAGGCAATTGATTGCACATGCAACAACAGAACCTGCAAAGCATTCTCCAACTCCTCAGGACTCATATTCCCAATCACACGCGACCCAGTGACACGACAATTATGGACAAACCTTTATACAAAGGATATGACTCAAAGTAACTTGGCCAGGCTGCTAAAGCATTCAATCAGCATCTCATCATCATCTGATGGCACAAAAGTACCCATAGACTTCACCTTGTGTTCGAGAACAATAGAGTCTACAATCTTGCTGGGAAGATTTACAGGCCACTGATCAGAAGATTTCCACAACCATAATGGACCTGTCCATCATAAAGAATGATTTATCAGCTGAGCAGGTAGGAGACCACGAGATGTGCAGTCAGCTGGGTTGCACTCAGAAGGTACGTACGTGCCTCCACCAGGATGATCCAGTAAGCTCCTGTATTTCACTCACCCTATTTGCAACAAATGTCTTCAGCTGATGAGGTGAAGAGTCAGTCCATGACAAAACCTCTTCTAAGTCAGTCTGTCCACAAATGGATGGATGAGAAGGTAAAGGCAGTGGCATACATTTCCAACATATGAGCTCTAGCTGAGGCAACGACTGAGTCTTGACTGGTGTAATCTTTGATTTACCAGCCAACAGATAAGTGACAATGCTATATCACAGTTGGTAATACACAAATAAATTACTGCAGCATATCCAATCTCCAAACTGTCACAGAAGCCGTGCAGTTCGTAAGTTGAGCCAACTGGACCAGTGGTTGTTCTAGGAACAGTAATAGATGAGAGAAGATGCAGTTTACTGTTGAAATGACTCCACTTTTCTACAATATCTGGTGGTGGCTCATCAACCCAGTCAAGATATTTAACCAAAGAAGTTGAATTAGATGTTTTTAAAACATAGAAAGAAGAGATAGCCACCCAAGGGGATTGAAGATTCTTGCTACACCTGACAAGATATTCCTCTTTGTGGCCCTTTTGGATCTTGTAGGAAAAGACATCAGCACCAGTGTCCCACTACAGTCCCAAAACCTTCACAACATGACTTTCCTGTTCCAAGGAGTGTGCCCCTGAGATTTCAGCATTGTCTGCGAGCAGCCAGTCAAGGAAAGCTCGATGGGTGCTTACAATCTTTCACAGTTTAAACTCCCCTGCAGCAAATAGTGCAATCAAGTCCTGTTGCAGGGCTAATATCGACTCGCCAGAAGAAGACCCTGTGACTACATCATCAATATAAATATCAGTCTGAAGGACACTAGCAGCTGCAGGAAAGCTGCCCCTTTCATGCTCAGCTAATTGCTGCAAGCTTCGAATAGCTAGCTAAGGGGACAAAGAAACCCCATACATCACTGTCTTCAGCCAGTAGTCCTCCACTGGACTACTATCATGAAAGCGCCAAACAATGAGCTGAAAATTCTGATGGTTAGGACATACAACAATCTGGCGATACATTTGCTTAATATCAGCCGTAAAAACAACTTTGTGCAGAAGTACCTTAACGATATACTGCTGCAAACTGGGCCCCATTAGCATTGTGTCATTCAGCGATATACCAGTTGAACTCTTGGGCGAGGCATCAAATACGACATGTAATTTAGTAGTTGAGCTTTCTGGCTTAATCACACAGGGGTGTGAAATGTAGTAAGCTGGCGAGGAAGACCATTGGGATTCTGGGACCTTTTTCGTATGCCTGAGGGCTAGGTATTCTTGCATAAACTCATTGTACATCGGTTTCAATGGTGGGTGCTTTTCCAAATGAAACAACCGGTTCAGTGCTTGTGGTCTTGGTAACGCCAACTGAGGCTCTGGGGAGTGAAATGGTAATGAGACAACATATATGCCAGCTTTGTTCCGGCTATGAGTTTCCACAAACAAGTCCTCACATTTCACCTCATCAGCAGATCTCTGTTTTGTTAGAGGAAACTCTTGTCTTCCAATGGAGACAATGTCAATAATGAGATGCAAAATGATGTCGAAGAGGATGAATGATGTACTGGTGTAACTTGACCCATGAGAATCCACCCTAAAATTAAGTCAAGTGCCATGGGACAGCTATCTACCTTGTCTCCAGTTAAGAGTCGAGGGAACAGGTCTGCACCGATGAGTACGTCTACAGACCCAGAAGTGTCAAAGGATGGATCTGCTAACGTCAGGTGGACAACAGAATGGTGCACTTCCTGGGACAATTTGACCCTAGGGAAACTATTGCTTATGCGTGGAAGCATAAACATATCCATGGCAAACTGTAAGTTAGGAGCATCACAAGGGGTAATAACAACAGGTGTGAACGATTTGGCAACATTGACTCGAGTGTTCGACAACCCATGAATTGGAAGTTGGGTCCGCTGCCGGGCCAAACCAAGTGTATAAATGCAACCCTTTGTGATGTTCACCTGGCTGGCTGTGTCCAAGAGCACTCGAGCTACCTGTGATGTTCCAGAGGCATCAAGAACATGAACAAGGGCAGTGGACAACAATACAGCAGGTGCCAAAGCACAAACACAGGCATAATGACAGACAGTACTACAGAAGCCTGGGGTTCAGAACTCTGAGCAGATGCAGCCTCTGACTTATCTGGTGACTGGTTTTCTACACTCTTTTGTTCAAAATGTAACAATGTATGGTGGCGTGCGCACACTGATGACAAGATGATGAAGATGGACAATTAGTAGAACTGTGCTAGAGGAGAAGGCTATTCAAACACACAACTTATGTTGTTTAGCAAGGGAAAATCACTCCTTTGGATTTTGCTTACAAAACTCTGGACATTTGTACAACTTGTGGATCTCGGTACATACAATGCATCCACCTTGAATAGAGCTTGCCAGGCATTTTAAAGATACTTGGTTGTGGGGCTGTCTCCAATTTTACACACCCTGTATAGGTTTTGACTTGACAGTGTGTGTGTATTAGACCTTTTGGCAGTACTTGAACTAACAGCCTCTTGGGCTCGACAATGTCTTTCAATAAAAGCTAACAAGTCCTTCAGAGTTGGCAATTCAGTACTCAGCATCATCTCCCATTGTGTTTGAAGATTAGTGTCTAACCGTTTGTACACAATAGGTAACAATATTAAATCCCACTGGTCAACAAGCACATCAAGGGTCTTAAGTGCAGACAAATTTTCATTCAGAATGAACAGTGGATGATGCATCGAGGTGGGCAAGTCAACTGAAGCTGAAGGTGCCTGCAACAAGGCTTCAACAGGCACACTGACAAGAAGCCGATTGTTTTCATAACATTCAACCTGTAATTTCCATGCAACCTCAAAATTGGCATCCGACATAGGCAGCAACTGAATCATACCATGCTGTTCGTCATTCAGTGCAGTCTTCAAGTAAGCCAATTTTTCTATGGGGGATAAGTCATCATTATTTTTAACACGTGTGGGAAACAGGTTGGAGAAATTTGGCCGTTGCCTGGGGTCACCCTCAAAGGTAGGTGGAGTTATTTTAAGTAAGGCTACCTGAGAATTCATCATTTTTGGGGAGCACAAGCCTGTACACTTCTTTTTGACACATAAGTCATGGCATCTACAGTAGCCTTTACTAAGAAGTACTTCTCAAAATCTGCCAAGTGCGCAGCGTATGCTCCAGGTCGACCTCTACCGAATCATTTGCAGTCTCAACAGCAGCTAATTCTACCAGTATGTAGTCAGCATCAAAGTGTTCGCAAACCTTTGATAGGTAATGACTGGTTGCAACAAGCATATAACATTTTGATGGATCGTTTGTGACTACTTGTGCAAGATCGTAGGTGCGCTTAATACGACTCTCTGCCAGCGAAGGCGCAAAAGCGCAGATTGTAATTCTGTCACTTTGAGAAAACATTGACTGAATACAAATGAAAAACAATAGAAAATATACAATAGGCAGGCAAAACAGTTGTTAGCGAGAACAGAAATACCACCTTCCCATCTCACTAAAACAAAGGCAATCAGCGGTCAATGAGAATAGCACAAAGACAAACATGAAAAAATACTAACCTGTACACAGAAAACAATACCAGACAGTTCCAAACAAAAAATGTGTGAGTAAAATGCTAACCACATGCATTCCAGTGATGTTACAAAGCATTGCACAGGATTATAAACAAAGTAAAGCCAGGCCACATGCGCTGAACTGCTAAACCATGCGGAACAAAGACTCGCAAAACTCATTGTTTCACAGTCCAATGATCGCTGATGTAGGTTAGGCCTGGAATATTGAACACACTAATTCGAGTTTACAACACGTTATTCACACAGTTAACGAGTCCATGCACTTGTAATCGGCACAATTACCACGTGCGCAAACGAGCCAAAGAACAATTACTAACAAAAATGCCGGCACGAATCCGGCCCAGTGGACCAAAAATGTTCCGTCAACAATGCAAATTACAAACAAAACAACGAAAATAGCACAAGATTGCACTTTTTAGCAATGATAAAAGCCAAAAAAAAAAAAACAGCCACAAGCTATCTGCTTACCTAACAAGGCTACAATGTTATCTTGACTGTTTTCCTGGTCGAGAAACAGTCTGGCCAACCTAGGCAGCCAGGAGTTCCCTGCTGTATACAGGGTTGCCAACAATGCATTAAAAAATAGGCCTAGTTCATGTCCACAGTACACTATGTACACTATATACACTCCAAACATGGATGATGGCAGTCATTTTTCGTACACACTGCAAGCAAATTTCACATATTTTAGAGGTTTACGCAACTAGCCATAACTTTTTTAATAAATCGCCTATTGCTCTGCTTTCAGCTTTCAGATGACTGTTTTACCCCTCTTTATACCCCACCCTGCTTCACCAAAGTTGCATTTAGAGATCTGATCTTGTGTGTGCTTAGTGTCTACATGTAGAACATCCCTGGCCAGGTCACTCCAGATTTTTGCATATGGAAATTGTGCCAAACGATGCCGTTGGTCGGTGGGTTTTCTCGGGGATCTCCAGTTTTCCCCACCCTTTCATTCTGGCGCTGCTCCACACTCAACTGAATCACCCTCATTGGCTCTCAAGACCTCAATGTTATGAGAGCCATCCAAATATCTTCACTTCACTTGCATGTAGAACAGTCAACATTAAAGTTATCCAGGTCGAAAACGTCCTTCCTAGAAAAAATAGTCTCCAACTTAGAAAAAAATTATAATTTGCTGTTTTTAAAGCTAGAAATTTTATGTGGAGGTCCAAATTTAAATTTTAGTTATTTATGAAAGATATTCTTGATGAATAGCTATAGGGCACAAGTTGTCCCATTCTGTTCTTTTCACCCCTTTTGAGTACACAAACCTTTTGGGGGGGGGGGGGGGGGGGAAGTATTTTTAAATTCAAACTATTGTGCAGTATATAATCCTACTACATTCAGAATGTGACTAATAAAGTGTCAAAGGAATGCAAATATGCATTACCTTTTCTTTAGTTGAAGAGTGTGCCAATATAACTTTTCTTTGTGGTTGCAAGTAACTTCAAAACATCAAAAACAACTTTACACATAACAAATACATAATCACTGCTCAAGTTAATTCATTCCAGCTGTGGTACCAGTCAATTAAATTTTACTGCTATGTCTACATTTGAGTTGTATTTTTGTACATTTACAATTCAATTTTAACTGTAATTTATAGTCACTGTTTGTACACTTATAATAATATTTACAAATTTACAAACTCCATGTTTATGCAGCAATGTTACTGTGTAGTATGTACCATTCTCTCTTTGAAAATCACTGATAACATTTTACTCAGTTTGTTGCTTTTGTTGTGCAGTCTTCCATTGTAAGTTACTATCATGTGTGAATTTCTCCTTTAACTCTTCTATTAATTCAAGGTAACCTAAATTGTTATTTGTAGTAATTTCTTCATGATTAATAGCATCATTAGAAAATGAGATTCTTATTTCTAATTTTCTTCTATCTAATTTTACATGATAGGTTATCAATCTTTTGCTCCATTCTTTGTCTTCTTTTACACTGAGAAAACCTTTGTAAATGAACAGGAGATTCTTCCAGAGCAGCACATGCGTGGTTAACAAATTCTACAGCAATGCATTCTGGTTCAAAATTACCATCATTGTTGTGTTCTTCTCCATCAAACTCTAATTCTACAGTTTAATTCAAATTTTTGAAAACAGCATGCACATACAGCCTTACTTGGTACAAGTTTCAGATGTTCATGTTTAGCAGACAGCTGCATAGTGATTTCCCTTAAAGACTTCAAAATAGGTTTCTTGCGCATGACAAATGGGTAATGGTATGTACAGATATTTAAACTTCATCCTCACCTGTTCTGTCTAATTAATGTTTTTATTTCATCACTTATGTCACTTTCAGTTATTAACTCTGTTTATTTAGAGTAAACAATTTTATGACACGCATCCTTAACAAAACAACAAACAGAACATTCGATTGTCACTTGAATTGAATACAAAACATGCCACCAGGACAGACAACAAAAGACTGTAGCTCCAGGCAGGATGCATCTAATCATGTGCTTATTTGTATGATCCAATCTCATGACACAGTTGCATCATCTTCACACTTTTGTACATTACAGAGTGGTTACCATTACATGTAATAACATGACTTAAAACATCTCATGAATATTGCCTTTTATTTTTCTTAAGTTAAAATGTCTATAATTTTCAGATCACAGTACAGTAGGTAAACATGTATTTATTTTTATTTACTTATGTAGTTGCAAATTTGTGAATTATTCAATTTTTTCACATAGTAATGCTCAAACAGTGTATTAACAGTTAGTACCCCTTGTCACCCTAATGTTAATGGCATTCAGAATGAAGTGGGATTATAAATATGCACAAGAGATTAAATTAAAATATAGTCTTTTTTTATTTATTTTTTCAAAGGTATATTCATGTACACAGCAGGGGTGAAAATAAGATAATGGGACAAGTTGTGCCCTATAGCTATTCATGAAGAGTTTCTGTGATAATAAAAAACTGAAATATTTATTTTCTCCCCCCATATAACTGTTTTTGGTTTTGAAAACAGCAAATGTTAATTTTTACCCAAATTGGAGACTATTTTTCTAGGAAGGAACTCTTCAGCCCAGATAACTTTAATGTTTCACACTGTTCTACATGTACACACTAAGCACATAAAAGATCAGATCTCTAAATCCATCTTTAGTGAAGCAGGGTGGGGTATAAAGTGGGGTGAAACAGTCTTCTAAATGCTAAAAGCAGATGGCCACCATTTTGAAACTACAAAATTTATTTCATAATATAAATATACTGTGTAATATTATCCTATGTAGGCTTTTAAATGACATTAAAAACTCCACAATAGGTGACTTATTAAGAAAGTTACGGCTAGTTGTGTAATCCTATGAAATTTGCTTGCAGTGTCTTTAAAAATGGCTGCCATCATCCACCTGTTTTAGGTAAAATCGAAATTAATCTTTTTCTTTCACCTTGAGAATAGTGTAACATCGGAACAAATTTTTATCAAAATCAAAAATGGGGCAGCTTCAGCCCCTTGATGATTTCATATGGAATGACCCATGTGCTTCTTTTATTTTATTGCATTTCACATACCAATCACTTTTCTGTTGAAATTAATAGCTTTTAACATGCTTTGTAATTAGATCATAAAAATATACACAAAATGTTACCCTGCATTTGTGTGGCCCATATTTCAAACTCTAAAAATGGCAATGAGAGGTACATAAGATACATGAGTAAATACAGTACTCATACCAAGTTATTTCAGCTACAGTGTTCTAGCAACTTGAAAAACTTAATATCGTAATATATTTTTGTTTTTAATGGTTTTAAAATGAATTGGTATAATATTTAGAATTTTCAAGCTTGTGTTGCTGTTGAAAGAACAGTTTCATTCAATCCTGTTTTCACACAGCACACTATGTCTCAAAGGTGTTCTCTCCATGCTCCTATCATGTAATGTATAAAAGCCCATGTATAACTCCATGGTTACCCTGTCTCGACAGCTTGTGTACAAACCTTGTATGTGAAACCTTATTGTTTACCTTGACTTGTGTAAAACATGCCACATGTATGAGCTCCAAACAATAAGAGCTGTGGGCTTTTATATTTGTTGTGGGGAAGAGATAGTTTACTAATACAAATAACCATAATAAACTTGAGAAAGAAAATTAACAAAATAAGAATTATGTTTTTAAATTTGTGTGAGAGCTTTGGCTTTGTGGTGTCACGTCAAATATTCAAACAATCAAGTACACCCTAACTTACACCTTTTGACTCACATATGCAATACACTCGAAGTAACATAAATGCAGCAACTTGTGTGTGTAGTGTGAATGCTGTCAGTACATAGTGCATTGACCCAAGTGTAAAGCAGTGTATTGGCTGAAGAATGCTCTCGTTTACATCAACCAGCTGAGTTCAGAAACTCTCCACTCTGGTCTCTCCCCACTCATACAGGTTTACTGACACTTGTGAATTAAAATTGAAAAACATTTGAAAACATTGACATGCAGACACGTTGGTATATTGGGTGTTACAACTACCTTGTGAAGAAACACTAGTTGTAGAAACCATTTACTTTTAATGTTCATTAAAAATTGTGAAGATGATGCAAAATCAAACATAGAAAAATGTTTTGTAATAGTCCCAACACCTGAACATGTCATTTACCAAACACTTAAAATCTTCATTAAAACATTTAATTAATTCACAAGCTTGATTTGCAAAATCAAAATAAAGTTTACTCGGTTGAGCGTCAATCAGTAGAACATGAGATTCATTAAGTTTCAGGGTTTTCATTGGATAGTAATTCTCCGAATTGAAATTTCTTAACAATTACATAAAAGTTGGAAATTCTTAACAATTCAAAATTCTCTAATGTGTTTGTTAAAGATGACAAAGTTCAATATTTGGACTTAGAAAATTCCTTCCTGGGATTCCTGCCCAAGGCCTTACTATACTACACTGTAATGGATCATAGGCTAGACTTTTTGATCTCTTCAAAAATAACAAATCCATAATAATTTGGCCTGTTCATCACCTGACCTCGCCTCATACGTAGTAGTGCTTGACATACAATACAATATTTCCACATTTAGCAACAATTTAGCACTTGAAAATAATTTTCAGAGTCAGCTCTTTGTATAGCATCTATTCTAGTCAAAGCTTGGTCCAAGAAGAAAGATACTGGACAAGCCCATCAGCTTACTTCCTGGATTTTGGTGCAATATTCATGTATCCAATCACAGTCAGCTTCCTGTAAGGAGCTATTTGAGATTAAGATAGCAAGAATATGACAATGACGTATATACGTTAAAATCAGCTGGCAGGGTGTGCCATCTCAGAGATAAACATCAACAAATATGTATCCCAGACATTGCATGTCCCTATGGCTCTGGTGCTCAGTCACTCTCCAAAATGTATCGGAATACATAAATAGGAATCAATAAGTAAGTTTAAACATCAGATAAATGAATTCTAGATAAAAACAAACATATATATATATATATATATATATATATATATATATATATATATATATATAAATCCAACTAAAAATAAACTATACTTAAATTTACCATGACTTTTGGAAGACATTAACGTATCTAAGAACAAGTGTTCAAATGCGGTGGTAAACATAAAAAAATATAAACAATGTACAAAATATACTAAATATAAAAAATACCACTAAACATACAGGTTACTAAAAGTGTACAAAGGCCTTGAAAAGTAAATTAACAACATTAAAAATACATGTAAATACTGTGACTTGCCACAAATACCACAAGCACTTTCGCTTTTGATAGTCGATTCTGCCCCCATCCAGATTATAACCAGGTTCCCTTCACTTGGAGAGCGTAGTTTACTACTTCCTGTCGATTCTGAGTAGACAGAAGATAGTACGGGCCACTGTGTCTTATTCCTCTCTGAATAAAAACGATCTGAACCTAACCTTATCTCTCATTTTCCCTTGTGTTCATCCAGATTACCAGAGTAAACACCTACGTTTAGCAGAGTAGTGCAGGAGACTGGGTTTTACAAACACCAGTTGCCGCTTAGTGTAGGACTACGAGTTCTTCCGGACTGAGGAATTTGTACGTCGAAACACATACTGTATTTACTAGTGTATAGCGCACCCTTTTTTCCTAAAATAAAGGAAAGAATTTTGGGAGTGCATGCTGTGCACGGAAAAAAAAGAGGAAAAGGGAGTAGTAGCCATAAATATTCCAGGGATGTTGAGGGAAGTGATGGGACTGTCTGTTATCTCATCTGTCACTCTTACATCACTTCTCTCTCTTTCTCTCTCAGGGATCCCTCAGTTTTGTGTAGGTCGAAATACTGCCACCAACTAATGGCATCCTGCCCTGTCATGCCACACAAAACCAGAGCTGCCATGTGTTTACGGCCCCCACACCCTTCTAATAACACCCAGATGTTGCCAGTCGATAATTCCGACATCCCTCTTTCTCTTTGTTTCCGTAGCAGAGCCTAGGGAGCCATGTTCTGTGAAGGGGGGGAAAGGGTAGTGTGACATTCTAGCACGGCAAAAAAAAAGAGCCAATCCCTGCTAAAAGGAGAAAGGAGGAAAAATAAAATGTAAACGAAGCTGGAAATGTTGAGTAGTAGGAGCAGTAGGTTTCTGGAACTTTTTTTTTTGTCTTTTTGCACCCAAGTTATTTAATTAAAGGATTTTCCAAACATATCACAATCACCACACATTAATGTAAAAAAGAATAATTGGTTCTATACTTACTAACAGGGCGCCACAAATTTTGGTGCAATTTTATTTAAAAAATTGTTTTCCCTGGAACTTGTTGCAAAAAATCATGGTGTGCGCTATACACAAGTAAATACGGTACCATTCGATGGCCACTCATTTGGTACACATGCTGTATTGAATGGTAGAGCCACAACAACTAGTCATACCCCTGCTTGAGAGGATAAGTCACTAGACCAGCTTGCACCCATCCACCACATCGTTTGTGTTGCCGGATGGAGTATTTGGTTGGCTCTGCATCAGACTTGTCCACTCAAGGGGCTCACATGTCGAAGCTATTGGAGCACCTCCGAGGGAACCCGCTCTTCAACCACTGCACGCTTTGTTTTGCCAGTTGTGGAATAAGATTGTACTCGGCGTTGTTCTAGTGTACCTAGATGGCAGAACACATTTAGATAGGGAATGCACGTCACCTGCTCCTATCTCCGGGACCCAAGGTACCTGCACCTAATGCCCTTCACCAAGAGGGATGGCAAGGATGTTAGGGATGACAGGCAACTACTACCTACCAGTCTACCTGGAGTTGCACCCAATCCAATAAGGCACTTAGCCAATTAACCCCATGGGAACAAGCTCAAGCCACCCATCAGTCAGTGGGGATTAGCCCCCCCAGCACTCTCCCCGTCCCTGTTTGACACCACGGAAGCTTCCAGGCCCTGTTCACCCTATAATCGTTGCCTTCAACAGGGGTGAGAAGGTTCCAGTGGGAGCAGCCTGCCCGTGGTCCTTCAACAGCAGCCGTTGGAGTTCCAGCCGCAGCAGCCTGTGGGGGAAGTCCAGTTCCACCAGCAGCAACACCTCCTCCAGCAAGCCAGCAGCTCCGGTTAACCACCCTAATACAGGGCTGAGTAAGCCACCGGCACCTGAACCTGTTGTCAGACACATTGCCAAACCAGCGAATGATTTTGTGCCCAGTCTGCAGCAGATGCGGCCCACTCTGTATACGGGCTGAGTCCCTTCCCAGCAGTAAAAGAGACACAAGTCACACCTGAAAGTGTCACCTGGCAGATGCTAACAAAGTAGCCACTTTGAGATGTAGCAAAAATAACTCTGAACCCAAACCCATCACGCATCAAGATGTAGGTGGTAAATCTTTCTTTTTCATTCAACGTGGGTAGTTAACTGTAATAGTGCCGACTATACAGTTCGGACGAACTGGCCACACCCTTAAATACTTGATCACGTCGGTCGATGCCCAGCCTAATAGGCTCCTTGGCACTAGAGATGTTGGCAATACAAAAAACAGGATCAGAGACCAGTTAGCAGGAGCTGAGAACTGTAAAGCTAATCAAACCGCCATATCTAGCCAGACCACAGACTTCGGGGAGTCCTTTAAATCTTGTGGCACCCAACTACCACCCTAGCTATGTCAGTCAGCGAAGCCAGTCTTCAGACGCCCAAGAGGTCAAGATGGCCGAAGCCTCAGACACGTGTTGTCATTGATCCTCATGCCCTGGCACAAGAATCTATTCTATTGGGTGCACACATTACCAGGACGTATTTTACTACCATTGCCTAGGATGAACCGATGAAATACGGTACATGGATGAAGTGTAATACAGATGCAAGGAGTGTAGAAACTGCCAGAATGCTTACTGTAGCCTGATAACTTGCCCCAGCTATGGTATAAATTTGGTCCACTGTATAATTTGCACTCAGCCCTTCCATCACAACTGCATAGGCTGGCCAGAGGAATGTCACACGCCCAGGCCTAGTCTTCCGGTGTGAAGTCTGCCGACGAGTCTCCGAATACAGACAGAATAATCTCAGACATAGAGTAAGTCCAGCTACAACACGCACAGCCAGTGAAATACAGCTGCCCGAGTTCGCTGACCGCCCGCACAAACATCCAGTAGCATTCACAGAAGAATGCAAAAAAGGAACTGACCAAATATGATATCCCCTGTAAATAGTGGATATCCAGAGTAAGCAAACAACTCCGCGGCTACTCCTTGGAATGGTGGTCAAAGTACGGAGAATTCATAACAGAGTGGAGTCAACTATGCACCCGCCTCACTACCCAGTTTTCAGGTGAGAAAGTAGTTGCCCACCTAACCACGGCATTATATGAAAAAATTCAGCATTCAGGCGAGGAGGCAGAGATTTTTATTCAAAGGAAAGTCCCGCTTTACCAACGAATATGCCTTCCCGCCACCAATGAACAGAGCTGCATGCGAAATATCACAAGAATGCTCCTCCCGAAACTTCACATTTTCTTACAAATCTCAAAGCCTACAACCATTGAAGAGATTGTAGAAAGTGTGCTTGAAAGCAAATGCAACTGAGCACAGGCAGCCTTTGATAAGCCACATGAGAACCATGCGGGACCTAAAAGACAGACAGATAAGCGAGCAGTCACCCCTCCAACACCGTGTCTGCCGCTTCCTCCTTCAGTGAATCGACCTCCCCCTCCCCTTGCCTAGATGCTGGTATTGCCCCGGCCATCACTTCAACCGGAATTGCCCAGACCGACAAGCGGGTCAGGAGTGCACACAGGAAGAGGGAACTGCAAGGACACCTGCCCCTCCACCACCCAAGAATGAAACCAAGCCAGATCAGCCAGGAAACATTGGCGCCAAAACAAAGCACGACTTGTCGTTTCCAGGAACAAAGGCCCCTGCATCCTGGAACTAAATGAGTAATTCGAACCACCGGACGTCCCTCATATAGAAGTCAATATCAAAAATCAACCCATGCTATCCTTGCTAGATTCTACCGCCACTGGCAATTTTATTCGCAGTGATGTCCTCGCTGATCAACAAAGGGCATCACTATGACCCCAAAAGAACATTGTGCGCATGGCACAGTAGGATGCCATGCTATGAATGGAAGGCCGTACTACATTAGAAGTACAATTATCCAAGCACACAAGCACTGCCGAATTCACCTCGTCTCGCTGGACTTATCTGAATTCATCATATTATGACACCCATGGCTGCGCCAGCAACAATGCAAGCTTGATCATGGCCAAGGAAAAGTCTATTTGGGAGACAAGAACTGGGTCACGGTAAACTGGGAACACAGTCCCACTGCCGCGACCCCCCAGCCGATCAACCCAGACAAAATCAACCACAGTTTAAGCGGACCAGAGTTTGACCAATTGAAACAAAATTCTGTATGAGCACGCTGGGGCAATTGGACAGCCAGGTCAACTACGACAAACCCGCTCAATCGAGCACGAAATCTGGACAATAACAGACACCTTGATCTACAACCTCCTGGACAGAGTATTTGCCAGAAGGCACCATCTCATCATAACTCAAGTCTGTGAGATGAAGCAAGGGGTTATCAAACCATCGGATTCACCGTACGATTTCCACACCGTACTGGTATCGAAGAAAGACAGCCAGCTGCGCTTCTGCGTTAATTACAAGGATCTGAACGACATTACACATCCCATAGCACCGCCAGCCATCAACCTAGCCAAAATGCTGAGAGACATTGGGGAGGCCAAAATCTTCAGTATCCTAGACATGTAATCGGGGTACTGGCAGATTGTGATCCACCCTGACAGCTGCAAATACATGGCATTTACCATGCCAGAAGGGGAAATGCTCTAATTCCGGGTAATGCTGTTCGGCTTAAAGAACACCCCCACCACAATTCAGCGCCTAATGTCAGCCAAAGTCCTTACCGGCTACGTACGACAATTCTGCTTCGCCTACCTAGACGACATCATAGTTTACTCAAAAACCTGGGAAGAGCACTGTGGGCACTTAACATGCACTGGAGCGCTTGTAACTACACAAACTCACTTATAAACTATAAAAGAGTCACTTTGACAAGACGTCAATTTAATGTTTGGGTTACTTCGTCTCACCCGATGGAAACTATCCTCAACCCTCGCCAATCAGGGCCATTGAAGAGGCAGACGTACCAGCTACCAAGAAACAGCTGCGTCATTTTTTGGGAGTCTGCAATTGGCTGAGAGACTTTGTACCCGACATCACCAGCAAGATGGTACCCCTGCACCCGCTACTACAGAAGGAAGCCAGATGGAAGTGCAGGCCGGAGCAGCGCCAAGCATTCCAGGACCTGAAAGAAAGCTTTTGTCATATTTTGGCAGGGGTGGACGACTCAGGAATAAATACTAGCAAGGTGGAGATGGTAGATGTATTGAGACACACTGCGACTAAACCCCTTAACTCACTATCAGTGGCCAAACATCTTAAATGCTGAGACACTCTTTCTCAACGTCACAGTAACAAGTAAACCACAGCTCATCTTTAGATGCAAAAAACTTCTGTAAAACACTGTAGAAAATAAAACATCTCAATCCTACATCTCCGACCTATCTTCACAAAAACATTGGGGGCGGCCACCACAGGACTCTTGAAACATGGGTGGCCTTGAATCCCAAAACTTTCAAGCTTTAAACATTACACTTATAATCAATTAGGTAGAGCAGTAACACTCAGCAATCTATGCAAGGGGTAGTAAGCAATCTTTTTAGACAAGACACTTACAAGTTTATGGAAAATTTAATAATTAAAGTAGATAATTTCATAAAACAAATGGTTTCAAGAAATAGTTATTAAACCAAATTTAGAAAAGGGGAGGGGGGGATATGTATCATTTAGAAATAAAATAGATGTTTATAAAAATTTTACATTTAATAAATCCAAATATAACAAAATTTTATATAAAATGTGACAAAAAAATGTTTTTATCAAAACTTTGGCTTAAAATTTTGTACAAAAAGGATATGTAACACAAAATTTGTTTGTCTTATAAGCAAATACTTATTTTTTCGTACAATTCTTAACCTTAAAATGAATTGAATAAATAAACATATACGTTATTAGAATTTGACTTGTATGGAATACAAAACAATTAGTAAAAGATCTGTTTCTTTCAAAAACCATCAAAATCCATTAAATTTAGTTTAGGTTATAATTACTTTTTCACCAATCTGATCCTTTTTAAACATCAAATAACTGAAAACATCTTATTTCTATATAGCCTTGGTCAAGTAATCTTACAACACAAAATCATTAACGGACTTCAACTCATATTACTTACTTTGCTATTAACATTCATGATAAATGGAACACAAATTTATTGATTGGAAGATGATGTTTGTTTATACAAATAAACAAAGTCTCAACACTGTTTCACTATCATTATCGACAATAAAGGCCCTTACCTACCGACTCAACATAGACAAACTTACATCAGCGTCAAAAAAAGGGATCACATTAAAAAAAAAAAACAATAAGTCCTCCTCAACAAAGATCCTTAAAAAATACAGTCCCAAAAATTTAACTTTAACTTGATGCAGCCTACTGAAGCCTCTATAGTAAAAACTACAACTGCGAAAGAAAGATCACTTATCTTTTTAGTGGCCTACATGTTGGACGGCGTACCAGGCTTCTCCAGTCTGCCTGTGACTTCTTCTGTCTTCAGCTACGACTGCACTATACTGACTCTTGTACAGCCCACACAGACTCTCTGCGTAACTCTCCTACTCTGCTCTGCACGAGTTTCGTAGACTTAGACTACACTCTTTGTGTGTTCCACACTCGCTGTCTCTATAACTATTTAAAATGTCACCCCTCCACAGCTGGCTTTGATCAACAAAGCAGCGCCTGGCGTTATCGCTCAAATTACCCATCCTTCAGCCAATCAGAGCTCTCCGCACACACGTGTGGTCGCCTGCAAACACATGATTAGCACGAAGACTACTTCCCTTGTCCTTTAAGCAGCCTACACTCTGTTCGCTGCCTGCAGCACGAATCCTTTTCTCTTCTCCTTGCGTGACCACAATCACACTGCTGTTGACTCGAAAACATCCCCGTGAGTGACTGCTCTGGGAACTTACGACATATGTGCACAACATAAACATTTCATAATAAATTATGACAGGTTGTTACCAATGCAGCACGGAAACAAAAAGTGGAACACAGCTGTAGCCGACATAAAGCGCTGAGGCTGACTTCAGCTCAATACGGTTGGCAAAAAATTCCTGCGGCAGCTCTGGAACTATCTACTGTTAGTCTGAGGAAGATTCCCGGGAAGACAAAGTGAATGACGTAACAGTTATATCCCAAATCCTTTTTAAAATAATTAAAACCCATTCCACACAAAATAAAATTATAAGACCTGAACCCTTCACAAAAAGTAAAAAGAATGAAAATAATTGTAAATGACTTCCAATAAAACAGAAGGAGGTCCCTATATAGAAAATAAAATTTTAAAAATTGAATTCATTTAGGTATTACAAATTAAAATCCAAACAAACCACGACTTCTATGTTAAGGGCAAAAGTCCTTAAGGACATGAACATCAAAACAAAAGCAAAAAAACTTTCCAAAATTATAACCAAAAGCCCAAATAAAAATATTAAATCATTGCCAGAACATTAAAAAGAAGGACTCGCATCCGAACAAATAAGAAGAAAGGCACACCTAACCCCAAAATGACAACAACTAACAGAACCATGCCTAGGATGGATCTGAACAACAAAATCCTAACCAAAACAACATAATTAAAAAGTCCAAAATTCCAACGAAAAATTCTAAAATTACCAACATATCATAACAAAAAATAAAGAGCTTCAGAGAGAAATTAAGTGTATCGTAACAAAAAATAACCTCGCAGAAATGACTTTGCAACGTCTTCCCAGACATCAATAAATTTGTGTTCTCACAAATGATTTTACTCCTTATTCATTAAAAATTCTGTGACTACATTTATCCTATGATTAAGAGGCTTTCTGTTAAAAAGTCTCCACAGCAAATGATTTGAACATTTACAAACAAAATATTTTTCTATTTCTACCATATCTTTCTGATTTTTTAATCTGACACATAGCAGCAAGTTCAGTTTTTCAATTTAAAATTTTACATCCGTAATTTAGTCAGGTTATACAAAAACGAATTCTCAACACACAAATAATTTATGTTGCGGCTGATTTTATCTCATTTCCCATTTAAAAGTTGCAAATTCTGCGTCAACATAATAAAAATAACCTTTTTTTTATCTATATGTATGGACATACTTAAAATCTCTTTAACCATTTTTTTTTACAGTTCTGTTACACCGCATAGTTTTCATTAGCCCTCATTATAAAAATTCTGTAATTGGGTTAACACTGTAACTATTTCTGTTGGGGCTTATCTGAATAAGTTGGAGAGATGTATGGCAATGGCTTGCAGCAGGTGCCTTGAAGCGCATTGTTGTTGAGGATCGTATCCATTACAGCTAAACTGTCTTTAGTGACCAACACCACGACTGGCCCCCTGAACAGGCAGCGAGCTCCAGCAGCACTCCACCGTCAAGTCAGCGCTGGACCTCTCCTCTCATATGACGGACATCTAGGACAAACATGAAAGCAGCAAGCCACAGGACAGCAAAACAGTTGATTTGCAAAAACACCCATGCATAGTTGACCTTACAATTGTAAAACATAATTTCTCTTATACCACTATGACATCAGAAATGTTCATTTTTAACAAAACAACACATTATCGCATCACTTCTATGGAAGAAAAAAATGTGGAAGGATTGAGACACTGTACTTCAGAATCTCCTTTAACAACAACGGACTATACACAAAAAAAATCAACCTCCCATAAAAGAACTTATTGCTAACTGCAGGCCTTAACAACTTAGGAATCAATGAACTTTTCAGACTTCTGGGGTTTAACAACTAAAAGAAGGAATAACTGTGAAAAGGGAGGGAGGGGGATACTGTCCATACAAAGAGCTAATGGCCAGCAAACACCTTGTATTCGACAGTTCAGCCACACTACTCGTGCCTTGGTCATTAATTCTTCTTCCTTCTGTGCTCCTACCTATTGGGCTCGATCTATTGGTGGTGGACTCCACTGGCCAACTGGTCACATTTTGCAAGGGGGGCGGGAGGCAACCAGGACAAGCCCACTTTCCTGAAATGGCCAGGAATCCATGACACACTGTCGATGACCACCCACAGGATCTGGTGGCTGGGTCATCCACCTCTGCGAAGGGACTCGACTGGTCATGATGTTGATTTCAGGGGGAGGAAACCTTTATGAGACCCCTGAAATGACTAGGAGTCACGCACCTCGATGACAATGGCTACAGCATCGACCAGTCCTTTGTAGCACTACTGCATCTGCAGAGCGTCCCAAACACACGCAACTGACACTCACCCTGACTGCCCAAAATGTCACGTCCTCACAAACACTTTTCTGAGAGTCCCATTTCTCTCTCCTGCAATACTTGCACCAATGGCACTAAATAACATTCCTCTCTTCAACCAATAAGGTAAGGAAGGGGGGGTTAAGGAGAGACAGGCCAGCCTTCTCTTATCCCATCCCATCTATCTAACACTAAACTGAACCCTCTTTTTAGCATCAAACATCAAACAAAACCTAAAATGCTAGATTAAACCTGAACTTAAAATTATTCGACCTAGTACAGTCTCTCATCTCATTCATGTAACTTTTGCTTTCGAGGGGGTTCTTCACATAGAAAACTAATATTGAAAAGGTCATGACTCTTTAAGATCTCTTAAACAAAGGTCTCTTAACCTAAATAAGACTATCTTATACTTACACCAATGGATTTTAAGCCCTCAAAGTTTCACATCACAAAAACATTTATTGGCTTTATAAGACCTCAGTAGCTAGCTCTCTCGCTCAGCTCTTCACCATTTTGGCAGGCTTACTTTCTTAGCCCCAATACCAAAAGGAGGTAACACTTGTGTCGGGTCAACTCTTTCATACTCTTCTCCGTGACCCCTGACACGTCAACACCTTATATATATATATATATATATTTATTTATTTATTTATTTCCCAGCTCCAAGCAAAGGCTATGCGGTTTCTCAACACACACACTTAATCTATTCTTACACACTGACATAGTCTTATTTAGATGTGGCCCCCCAACACAGTGGAGACTTAGCACAAATTTTTCTACTATTTGACTAGTCTCTTTTTGTTTTTCACAATTTTCAAACAGTATTCCAAAGGAGAGGGTGCTATATGTAGACCACCTCTTGGCCCTAACTGCTATAAATTATTCAAAGACGCTGTTCCAAACAGCTCAACGACAATAAAAGGAGAAAACAAACACCTGCAAAATGTAAGCATTCAAATTCACCATCCTCTCCTTGGGACTGCTACACAACGATGATTTTGTTTGTGGCTGCTTACTTGTCCCTAGGGTCACGCATTTAACAATTAGCAATTAAATTTCTTTTTTGTTTTTGAGTTCCATATTTACAAGTTTAGAACTACATGAGACAAAATAAATTTACTCTTTACTAAATTTTTTGGCACTGTGTAATCTGGCATCTAACATACCCACAAACAAGGATCCTCATTAAAATAAATTGTGGACTTCCAACGGGAATGCAAATGTCTAAAACATTTGGAAGGGTAACTGTTTTTTAGAAACCTACGAGATATTTAGTAATTTCTATAGGGTATACTGCATTAAAATACACCTATAAACAAAGTGTAACCAAGAATCTTAACAGGGAACATCAGTGAAGCATACGACAACAAAAATCTTTAGAAAAAACTAAGGATTAACTCAAGACAAATAATAAACAAAATAAAGTAAATTCCAGCAAACTATTTCAAGTAACAGCAAAAACAAGTCTCCCTCTACTATCCTCAACTCTAACGAATGAGAGGAACTCTGATGAACAGAAGGGAACCAATAAAAAGGGGTGGTCACGTCATCTCCAGCACACCCTGTTGTCTCGTTCCACCTGGAATGTCCACCATTCCTTTGACAGGCCACCATCACTGTCTGTTCTCGCTAGGAACAAAACCCTTTCTGGGCACTACCGTTCATGGGGTTCCGTGGCTCTCAATTCCCTTCAGGCCAACCCACCTCTGGTTGGTCCCATCTGGAAATCCTGCTGTTCAGCGCCTACCTAGACACTTTCCTAAATAGCTTCCAAACAAAACAAAACATACGACATTCCAAAAAAAAAAAACATAACACAAAAAAAATTACGAAATCCAATAACATTTTTGGGGACGGGGTTGAAGAGTCCCTATACAACAACGAAAATTAAAACTAAACACATTGGAAGTAGGCTATCTTTATTCCAATAATTAAAAAAAAAAATATTCCTCTGGGGCTTCAACCCAACTCAAGTAAAATAACAGATGAAAAAAAGGATTTTTTTTTTTCCCCTTCAAAATTTGCTTCCTGTCCATTTCAAATGTGGGCATTAGTTCAACGGTGCCTGAAAAAAAAAAAAAAAAAAAAACAGTCCAACAAAATTACATTCACCTTATCATCTGTGAACTTTGCCAGTCATGCATCGCCTGTTACGACTGGATTACAGCCGCTCCACGTCTCAGATATGGGCTGCTATGCTTCCAGCTAATTGGCTCATCCAACTACTGCACCGATTCTACTACACTATGTATCGACTGGACTGCATACCGAAACCTGTAACAGCTTCGGCGAGACTGTTGAAGTTTGTATGCCAGATAATAAACAAAAATGATCCCACTCGCTTTTATAAAACTTATGAAATTACATCTATTACAAATTTATTGCCACTTTTTAAGGCAACAAAACATTTGTATTGTACCAAAAGAAAATGTTACAAAAAAATTGCCGTCCTGTTAACACACAACTAGCGCTACCAACCAGTGCGTGATTGAACTACAGGTGGTAAAGTCATGTCACTACGAGCGCATCATTACAGCTCTTACGCTTTGCTACATGAACTTACCGTGAACTAAATACACCAAACGACTTCCTGACATTGTTTTTTCTCTGTGTTGACTTATTAGACCAAACTTACATATGCTTCAATAAAAAAAAACATGTATTAAACAAAATTAACTTCCCTCCTATGAAACTCATGAAACTCAACATTGTACCGCTAAGCTTTAATTATTACCCATCCCGAGGGCTACTGCTTGGCTGTCTGCAAAATCACTAATTCAAAACCTGACCTACTAATGTACATTCTGCAACCCACTTAATGACTACTTAATTTCTACATCTACCAATCATTCCAAATGTACTAATAAACTACTTCTAATGAGCTTCTGCAGCTACGTAAAATACAAAACTGAAAATGAACACTTAAAAAAAATTACATGAGAGAAAAAAAAAACTAATATGCTTATAGCTAATTAACAAACGGTTATGACATTTACATCAGTGAAACCTGCCTACCACTGGCTAGTGTAGGCTATAAAAAATAGGAATTTAGAAAAAGTCCAAAACACTTTGAAAATAAATTTTGAAAAAGAATTCTACGCTGAAATTACTACTAGCCGGCATCTTACACCAAATGTGGCGCATGGGCTGTACGACTCAGGAAAAAATATAAACTCCTTAACTCACTATGAAAGGGCATGCATCTTAAATGTTGAGACACTCTCTCTCAACTCCACAAAAACAAGTAAATCACAGCTCATCTTTAGCAGCAAATAAACTCCTATATAACACTGCAGAAAATATAATGTCTCAATCCTACATCTCCGACATATCTTCACAAAAACATTGGGGCATCCACCACAAGGCTCTTGAAACATGGGTGGCCTTGAAGCCCAAAACTTTCAAGCTTAAGCATTACATTTATAATCAATTAGGTAAAGCAGGCTCTATGCAAGGGTAGTACGCAATCTTTTTAGACAGGACACTGACAAATTAATGGAAAATTTAATAATTAAAGTAAATAATTTCATAAATACTAATCACTCTCAAAATTAAAGAAATGGTTTCAAGAAATAGTTACTAAACCAAATTTAAAAAGGGGCGGGGGGGGGGTAATATGTATAATTTAGAAATAAAATAGAAGTTCAGAAAAACTTTATATTTGATAAATCCAAATAAATAAAATTTTATATAAAACATGACAAAAAAATGTTTTTATCAAAACTTTGGCTTTAAATTTTGTACAAAAAGGATATGTAACACAAAATTTGTTTGTCTTATAGCAAATAATTTTTATTTTCTTACAATTCTTAACCTTAAAATGAATTGAATAAATAAACATATACGTTATTAGAATTTGACTTGTACGGAATACAAGACAATTAGTAAAAGATCTGTTTCTTTCAAAAACCATCAAAATCCATTTAATTTAATTTTGGTTATAAATACTTTTTCACCAATCTGATACATTTAAAATATCAAACAACTACAAACATCTTATTTCTATATAGCCTTGGTCTTTTATACCTATCAAGTAATCTCACGACACAAAATCATTAATGGACTTCAACTCATTTTACTTACTTTGCTATTAACATTCATGATAACTGGAGCACAAATTTATCGATTGGAAGATGATGTTTGTTTACACAAATAAACAAAGTCTCAACACAGTTTCACTCTCATCGACAATAAAGGCCCTGACCTACTGACTCAACATAGATAAACTTACATTGGCATCAAAAAAAGGGATCACATACTCAATGAAGTCACCTTCAAACACAGTCCTAAAAACTTAACTTTAACTTGATGTCACCTACTGGAGCCCCTATAATAAAAACTACAACTGCGAAAGAAAGATCACTTATCTTTTTAGTGGTCCTCATGACTACCTACCAGGCTCCTCCATCCTGCCTGCGATTTCTTCTTCTGCCTTCAGCTACGACTGCGCCATTCTGACTCCTGTATGACCCACGCAGATTCTCTGCGTGACTCTCTGACTCTCCTACTCTGCTCTGCACGTGTCTCTTAGACTTAGACTACACCAAGACTGCCACCAGCCCTGAAGCTGAAATCCTGATTCCTGTACATAAAAATCTTGTAAAATCGTGGAATCATTGGGTCAAATCCTGTAAAATCCTGGAATCATTGGGTCAAATCCTGTACAATTCTTTGAATAAAAAAAAAATTGCAAATTACATGAACAAAAGTAGATATGAAAGACATTTGCATATTTAATGTAGTTGTTTTGGTTTGGAATGTAACAAAGCTTGGTAATTCTTTTATTCACTCACACTTATTCTTTCGTTTATACAACTGTTTTGGCGATAATTTTCTTTTCCGCACCATTGTAATATCAATGCCAACCGCAAAACACAGTCACCAAATTTGGATTGCATGCGTAAAGATGGCAATTTACGGCAAATGTTCTTTTCAATAATGGCCTTGGCCTTTGCATGTGATCATACAGCCAGGAACAGAAATATGTATATAACTGTATACCCGTGGCAGTGAAGAATTAAGCAAAATATTTTGGACACACACTATTGAAGCGTTGGCATATGTCCAAAATATGTAGCTAAATTTTCCACCTCCATTATAAGAATCTTTCAAACAATTGCATCAGTGAAACTGACATTCATCGCTGTGGGTGCTATTGTCACCACTTTGAGCAAAGTGGAAAAAAAAAAATGTTTGGGTTTTTCTAGAGTAATAAAAATGTATACAAATGGATATAATCCATTAAAACGGCAGGCCTGGACTACACCCCTCATGTCTCACACACTCGCCGTCTTTGCTATGACTAATTAAAACGTCATCCCTCCACAGCTGGCTTTCATCAACAAAGCCGTGCCTGGCGTCATCGCTCGCGTCACCTGGCCTTCAGCCAATCACAGCTCTCTCTGCATACGTGCGGTCGCCTGCAAACACATGCTTAGCACGATGACTACTTCCCTTGTCCCCTAAGCTGCCTACACTCCATTCGCTGCCTGCAGCACAAATCCTCTTCTCTTCTCCTTGCGTGACCACAATCACACCGCTGTTGACTTAAAAATATCCCAGTCAGGGACGGCTCCAGAAACTTACGGCACATGTGCATCACAAAAACAGTTCATAATAAATTATGACAGTATGTTACTGATGCAGTGGCTGAAACAAGAAGTGGAACACAGCTCTAGCTGATACAAAGAGTGCTGAGGCTGACTTCAGATCGACACGATTGGTAAACAATTCCTGCACCATCTCTGGAGCTATCCACTGCTAGTCTAAGGAAGATTCCCAGGAAGACAAAGTGAACGACCTAACAGTTATATCCTAAATCTTTTTTAAAATAATTAAAACCCATTCAGCACAAGATAAAATTATAATACCTGAACCCTTCACAACAAGTAAAATGAATAAAAAGAATTGTAAATGACTTCCAATAAAAACAAATTAAACCCCCTGTATGGAAAATAAATTTGAAATAAATAGAATTTATAAAGATATTACAAATTAAAATCCAAACAAACTACAACTACTATGTTAAGGGCATGAACATCAAAACAGAATCTAAATGACTTTCCAAAATTATAGCCAAAAACCTAAATTAAAATAAAATTATTAAATCTTTACCAAAACACCAAAACAAATAAGAAGAGGGGCACACCTAACCCAAAATTACAACCACCAACAGAACCATACCTAGAATGGATCTGAACAACAAAATCCTAACCAAAACAACATAATTAGAAAATACTAAAATAACCTAATGCTTCATAACAAGGCAATGAAGAGTTTCCCCGCAAAATTAAGCGTTTCCTAACAAAAAATTACTTCTCAATAATATACAGCTTCTTCACAGCCCACAAGGTCTGAATGCCACCGAACAGAAGTACCATATCAACGACCAAAAATGCCTCACTGTGATATGGGACATCCACAAATACCGCTACCACTTGGAAGGCAAGAAGTTCATCCCATGGATGGATAGTAAGGCACACCAGTGGTTCCGCCAATTAAAAGGTACCAAAGCCAAACTCTTTTGGTGGAGATGTTCCTCACCGAGTTTGACTTTGAGGTACAACACTGCCAGGGAAAGTCCAACGACCTACCTGATGCCTTATATTGCCAGCCGTACTTAGGCAGTGTGGAAAAGGAGGAAGAGGAATGGGAGAGGATGGTTCCCTGCCAGCATCTGAACGTACCCTCTAGAGAACATTCAGCTACTCCAACTTTGTCTGAATAATTACCGGATCTCCTAGCACCAACAGCAAGATCCTGACATCCAGAGACTCCTGCAAGACCAACCTCAGCGCTTTGAGTTCCGCAACGATCTCGTGTGGTCACGGACCGGACTACCTGGAGCGGACTGGCAAATCTGGATTCTAAAGGGATTACGAGCTGACCTCTGCAGACACTAACATGACGACTCTCAAGCCGGACACCCTAGAATCAAGGAGACTACGAGACTTGGGCACCCGATACATATGGGACCGGATGAGTAGAGATGTCCGGCAGTAGGTCAACAGCTACGAGACGTGCCAGAGGCAAAGCCTACCCTATACCCCCGGCAGCCTCCAAGTCCCGTTGCCCACACACTGCATGGATGCAGGTCGCCGCCAACTTAATGGGGTCAAACCCTTGGAGCACTCGAAGAAACCGCTATCTGTTGGTAGCCACAGACTTATTCTCATGTTGGGTAGAAGCATTCCCACTGCCAAGTCAAGAAGCCCACCATATCATCAGAAAGTTTGAAACTGAGATCTTTCAAAGATGGAGCTACCCAAAATGCCCTCTGTAAACAAACCAGTGTAAAAGACTTCCCATTCTGAGAATCAGATGGCAACAGGCTAAAGCCTGAAGTTCCTCAGAAACCACCAGATTATAAACCAAAGATAAAGACTCTCTCTAACAAAAAAATTAATTTTTCAATTGTTGTAAATTATATTTTCAAGGCATATATTTGTAAATACTCAGTGCTCGTGTTGTTGATATTTCCAGGGTCTATTTATTTTTTAATAGTGTAGGTGTACCCCTATGCAATTTTTGTTAGTTAATTTCTTTTTTCAGTGCACTCGTGCTTGCATTTCAAATTTAGCTATCTTCCTGTCTGTCAAGATGTCAGAAGGTCCTGACTGGACAAATCCTAGAATCCTGTCACACGTAACTTTCTTTACCACTGTGGAACACATAGGACAGTCCTGGTAGAGCCATTTTGTTACGCTGCCACAGACGTCAAACTCTTAGCTGACATGCATTTTTCGAGTGAGGCCTTGAATAACATGAAAGTGTCAAACTTTTTGCGTGCCGCTTGTTTTTGCTTTCTTTCTCAACAGGAAACAACTGTAATTGAGATAATGTAACCCCACACCCAAGCCTTTAGCTGAGTTTGTGAAAGGCACTATTTTAAAACGGAGGGTCCGCGAACACTACTCAACACCGTGACACACATTTTTATCCTCTCTTTTATCCCTCATCGCATCGAGAACACTGGGGGAGAGGAGAATATGAGCAACCACCAGTGGTCATTCACACCGGCCAGCCGTCAGCTGACTAGTATATGAAAGAGAGAGTGCTAGTCACCCGCCAGCCAGCAAGAGATGACTCACGACACAAGCTACCATCCTGATCAGGAAATTCAGCGCACAGTGCAAGGCAAAGAGCAGAATAGCAACAGCTGCAGTCACCGTCTTCAAAGGGACAACAATTTTAGATCATCTCCAAGAGGATGGTCCGTCTACAAAGGGATGACAGTTCTTCATCATCACCGAGAGGATGACACCCCAATGAACCCTAAGATGAATCTCAGTCGCACAAGAAGGGGGTGAATTGACACGCCACGCTTACTGGCTATTTGAATTAATGACTTTGCTTCATCTACATGCTTTTCTGCAAGCAACAATGAAGGGGCTTGGAAGCTAAAATTGCTACCAGAGTGCCTACAGGATTTTCCCTGGACCGGGGATTATTACAGATATGTCAGAATTCTATATTTCAAGGATGCCGCTGGCCAGTAAGCCATGTAATACACTGCCTCTCCTTGCAAAGATGACAACAATGAATTATCAGTAATCTACAACCATCGCAACCCCACAGAAGAAGTACAAGGGCGTGCTGAGAAATGATGCCACTATGACAATGGCTGCCCTTAGCTCCGCCCAAGATGTGTGCACATAGCACCCCCCCCGCCTCCGCCGGGCCAGTATGCTCTCAGACGAAGCAAAATATATGCCCGTGCAGAGGCTGAAAACGTCAGTTGTGTTAGTCGTCTTTTCTTAGAGCCACAACACCAGCTATGGAGATAACTCCATCGCATTCGCCTGCCAGAGCTCCCTGACTTACCCAACCAAAGTTGTTCATCGGCTCGTCTATGAGCCGCACCAGCTGGACAGATAGCTCCGTCATGCTCATTCGCCAGAGTCTTGTTCAACCACCAATATTACTCTAGGGATTGTCAGTATACCGCCACCTACAGCAGTACTTCTGAAGCCCCCCCTTCTGCGATGTCCTCCAGAAGATATCTGCCACCCTTAGTCGTTTGCCCCTGACAACAGCTACTCCACGTGCCCTTCAGGACGTGAGCACCTGTAAGCCCACTCAGTATACACGTACACAGATACACAGGGAACGTCGTAATCAGCTATCTAGTCAATTATGCCCACAGCCAGATTAGAACCAGGTCCCCTTCACCTGGACAGCATAGTTTACTACTTCCTCTCAATTCTGGGTAGACAGGAGATAGTACTGGTCACCATGTCTTATTCCTCTCAGAATAAACACAATCTGAACCTAACCTACTCTCGCATTTTCCATTGCGGTCGTCCAGATTACCAGAGGCAACACCTACGTCCAGCAGAGTGAAACAGGAGACCGGGTTTTACAAACACCAGTTGCAACTTAGTGTGCGACTACGAATTCTTCAGGATGGGGGAATTCATACATCAAAACACACACCATCCGAGGGCCACACATTTGGTACACGCACTATATCAAACGGTAGAGTGACAACTACTAGTCATACCCCTACTTTGAGAGGATAAATCGCTAGACCAGCTTGCACCCATCCACTGTACCGTTTGTATTGCAGGAGGGAGTGTTTTGTTAGCTCTGGTGCAGATCATTCTGCTCCAGAGGCTCATACATTAAAGCTATTGGAGCGCCTCCAAGGGAACCCGGTTGTCAACCATTGCACTCTTTGTGTTGCCAGTTGAGGAATAAGGTTGTATTCACATTGTTCTAGTGCACCTAGATGGTAGAACACGTTTAGATAGGGAATGCACATTGCCTACTCCTTTCTCCTTCACTAAGAGAGGTGGGGAAGATGTTAGGGAACGATAGGCAACTACTGCCTACCAGTCTACCTGGGTTTGCACCCAATCCAATAAGGCACTTAGCCAATTAACCCCACTGGGACAAGCTCAAGCCACCCGTCATTTGGTGGGGACTAGCCCTCCAGCACCCTCTGCGTCTCTCTTTCAGACACCGTGGAAGTTTTCAGGCCCTGTTCACCCCGTAATCACTGCCTTCAACAGGGGCGAGAAGGTTCCAGTGAGAGCAGCCTGCCCGTGGTTCAAGACCAGGGGCTGCTCCAGTCTGCCGAGCTCCTTCAACAGCATCAGTTGGAGTTCCAGCCGCAGTAGCCTGTGGGGGAAGTCCGGTTCCACCAGCAAGCCAGCAGCTCCGGTCAACCACCCTAGCACTGGACTGAGTAAGCCACCGGCACCTAAACCCATTGTCAGACACATAGCCAAACCAGCGAATGATTTTGTGCCCAGTCTGCAGCCGACACGGCCCACTCTGTACACAGATTGAGTCGCTACCCAGCAGTAAAAGAGGTGCAAGTCACATCTGAAAATGTAACCCGGAGGACACTAACAAAGTAGCCACTTTGGGACTCAGCCAAAATAACTCTGAACATGAACCTGTCTTGCATCAACATTTTTGTGGAAACTCACAATCGGATAGAAATGGACTGGTCCCTTTTGTCTCCTGTACCCTAGATTTTTATATGCTATTTGTAAATGAGTCATTCCATATGAAATCATCAAATTTAAAAAAAATGGAAGCTGTACCATTTTTTATTTTGATAAAAAATTGTTTCTGTGTTACCCTCTCCTCAAGGTGAAAGATAAACATTAATTTAGATTTTTACCTACAACATGTAGATAATGACAACCATTTTTTATACACTCTGCAAGCAAATTTTGCAGATTTCGGAGTTTTACACAACTAATTGTAACATTTTTAATAAGTCACAGATTGTAAAAATTTTAGTGTCAATTAAAAGCTTACATTGACACATGGCAGTGTTAATGCTTACATGTAGCAGATGGATAAGTAATTGGTAGCCAAACGTAGAACTTCAGCAGAGTTTCAGAAAAGTGTTCAGCGACCGTTAATGGCTTACATGAATAAAATTACCCAGTAACTAAGGAATTAAAACTGTTTGTTTTTACCAATACCATGTTAAGGGTGTGTCAGTGAAATGCTAATAGCGTATGCTATTTTCGGTTTCTGTAAATAAGTTGTCATTAGTTAACTAGACTTTAATGTGCAAAGACACTTATCATGTACCACAAGAAAAAAATTAGGGTGTTGCAAAAAAAAAAAAAAGCTAATAAATGTGGATGATAAGAAACGTATAGTACTTTGAATGCAATATTTTGAGAAATCTAGTGGAAATAATCTGTGAATCATTACCATTTTTCGTGTTGCATTCCCTAGGCGCTATTGGCATTAATAATATCCTGAACTTGTTTGTAAGGGTGCTACTGCAATCCATGCACTGTTCCAGGGCTTGACCACCCACCCTTGCTGCTCCGCTCTCCATATGTGTCCCGACCAGGGTTCTCCTTCCTTGCCGCAGACTTCCAGCACATTGAGTTCCGAGTGTTTGCCCACCTGGCTCAGGATTCTACCCTGCTCCAAGCCTTCCAGCAGCCTGGGGACATCTTCCTGGCCCTTGCCAACCTGTGGTCTGTGTCCCTCACAACCATGCTGCCCTTCATTTATGTTAAGCTAGAATATAGCAGTTTCTGTACTACTCTTGTAACAAGTTGCAAGAGCATAACATTCTTTCATGTGTGAATGATTTGTGAGTTTCAAATTAGTGCAGTAATGCACAATAAAAATAATTTTCTTATGTAAGAATGGTAAATTTGCAACTACTGAAACAGTTAAGTATACTATGTGCAAATATCCCATCAGTAATGAGAAATTCTACAAATTATAAATATGTACACTATAATCACGCATATTCGTGCTTCACTTAACCTGTTTTCGGCTTATCCGTGCGGCGGTAAGGCAATGCTGTAAAGTGGGTCATTTAACAAGCAGCGGTACTGTGCATCTTCTATCGCTGTGCCGCGTGACCTGATGTTTATCTCTTTAAACTGTCAGCCTGTCACAGAGACCTTATTGAGTCATCCATTTCCGCCTATTGAAACCTGTATCTGATCACCTGGAGGCCGTGTCCAAAATGGCAGATTCTGTTGACAAAATGATCACGTGACCCAATTTTGTATAGGTGCCATATTTGGTAATTTGGTATTTCGTATTTTTTAAGTAGCAGTGGATGTTAGCAAAAATATAAAATTAACACATTTGCAAATGTTTTCTAAGCCAAATAATCGTTCATAAAATACACTAGGCATGTTTTAAAAAGCAAATAACTGTTGTGCTTTGTTTATATATTTCGCAACAAATTTTTTTGAAATTGTTATTGCATAACTTATTATTTTGTTATTTATTAGTGCATGCGCAGCATTCCAGTGATGTTTGTAGAAATATTAGGTTCATTTTAAGCATTAAATATAGATAATTAAAAGTATTTTTCGCTGTTAATGTAAAAATGTGTCGCCGCGAGTGCTAAACAAGTGACTGTCGACAACTTCCAAATTGAAACTTGCAAAATGACAAATTACAAAATAACTAATTTGCCATTTTGGTTTCGGACATGGCCTCAGTTACCTCCCTCTCTTGCCGGTCAACCACGTCTTACCAGTTTATCACGATCGCCGGCCCGGGTCATTGCTTTGTTCACTGTAGTGTTTGTAGCATCGATTTGGCAACTTCAACAAAGCGTAAAATGACAGTTTAAAGTATCGCGGAAAAGTTAGAAATAATAGAACAATTTGAGCATGGTGTGTTATAAACAAAAAAACATCAATTCCAGTGCTAAACAAAAGAAAATTGAAGCCTTTTTCAAGAACAACACAGTTTAACTTTTCTACAGTTTTTGATAACAAGTGTTTAAATGTTTACAAAAAACTAAACATTTCAGAATTTTTAAACTTTTATGTGCATTTGTAAGTCTGTACAATTTAAAAAAAGCTCCTAGTAATTAAAAATTTATAGATATCTGAGACATTTCAGCCCAGCCTATTGAGACACTGAGACAGCAATCTACACTTATTGATAGAGGTGTGCGCTTACGTTTTTGTAAAATTCATTATGGTTGTCACTGACATTGAAATGAATAAATCTAGACTCTTTTAAAATGTGTTTTCCTTGCTTTAGCAAAAGTTATTAATAGGTACTGTTTTGTATTGTAAGGGTTATGGTTTAATGGAGATTTTTACTGTATTGTTTAAATGCCAGGTTGCCTTATTTAAAGTCCCGTTATAGTCCTTATTGTATTGCATTCTAAACTTTCAACTAACTCTGCCATCTAAAGGACGAGTCTTAGTGACGCACATTGAGAAAGCGACCCACACATAACTATACACCAATTATCAGTGCCGCCTGCGTGGCGCCAGCACTGGCTATGTACACCCGATACGCCGTGAATTACACTATACTCAGTGCAACATAAATATCAGTTAAAGTATCGTGTACTTTAAATCCTGCACATACAGTAGTGTTTTGTGTTTGCTTTTAAATGTATAATAGGTACTGTGTTTTATTGCGTTTTTCAAGCCAATATCACTGTTCCATTAATAGAAGAAATCTATGTATATTTGATTATCTGGGTTCTTAAATACAAATTTGCTTATTTGTGAATTCTCGGGCCCTGATTAACATGGTTAATCAGAAGTTTACTGTATATACATATTTATAATACTTTTAATCATAAAATTACAGCAAAGTTAATTTTATTTAGTATTCATTAATAATTCTTATACTATATATTATTTGTTTCTTTTAATGGAATTATATCCCTGTTTCTCTGTGATTTAAAATTTTTATTAATTTTATTACATTATACAATCTCATTGTAGTGAGCATGGAAACTGCGAGAACACGGGTATAACAAGGTCTTTTTGAGGAACTGTCAAAAAATTGCAAAAATTGTGCATGGAAAATTTTAATTTTATCAGTTGAAACATGTGCTGCGAGATCATATGAAGCAGACGTGCGGCGGGACTCATGACCGTGTGAAGTGCGCTTTTATCTGTCTGCCGTAACTCCACTCCCTCGCCCTGCCTCCTCGTTTCCCTAAGTACCTTGTGCCGCTCTCATGTGTCACATTCTTCTGCCTTGCCTCTTAATCACCCTCTCTTTCAAACCAATCACGTTCTATAAATAGAATCCCGCCCTTCCTACCTTGACACCATTTTCATGAACCAGTTCTGCTTTTCCGTAGTCATTCACAGTCATTGTGCTGTCAACTGTGTTTGGTTTCAAACAACTTGGTGTATGTGGGTTAAACGTTATTGTTTAATGAAAAGACATTTCATTTAAACATTACAGTCCAAGCGATAGCTGGAATAGAATACAACTACATATTATCAGATTTTCGCCTGTTTTTTTCCATGCTGTGACATACCAATTAAAGATAGGGACACAACTACTACTACATTTTATCTCTGTACTATAATGGACTTAATTTTAATCCATTTCTATAAAGTTTTCTTGAATTTTTGCTGGTTTTGAGTAAGTCTCGCACCATGCAGGTTTTGTTAGCTGAAAACGTATAATTTTCCAGTGACTACCGTATTTACTTGCATAATTCTCGTGCTGGCACAATTCATGCCCCTGTTTTTATAGTGCCTAATTTGGGGGGGAAAACTTTTCCTTTCATATTCCAGGCAGCATGTTTCAACAAGGTATGTAATGATAACGGGCCCTGCTTTGTTCGACTGCACCAAGTTGCTGACACTTCAAGGTCACTGGTCTCGTTATTGATTTCTGGTTCCCGTGTCCGCACTGCAAATGTGTAAACAAAATAAGTCATTGAGTTTACTTGTATGCAGGTGGTTTTTTAATGTGAAGAGAATAGTTTACATTTGTATTAATTTTTGTTTAGTGCGAATGCATAATGAGTAAGTATGCTAGTCAAACTGCTACATTTAAACTTTAGGTAATTGCGTACGCAGAGGAACACGGTGATAGAGAAGTAGGCCGAAAATTCATTGTTTCTTTGTTTAACGTGTCTTGTTTTCCCAACACCGGGCCACTGTTACGAAGTAAACCAGACCTGCAACGACAGCAGTGGTGGGCAGCGAGCGGCCAGAATAATCATGTAGCGACCGACCGACAGCTGCCCCACCCAAGGATCTAGGGCCAAGCGACAGCGGCAAGTCGCCCGTCCAGCCATGCTGCAGAGAATCAAGGCGCTCGCCCAGTTACTTGCACACAACAATGTTTTCGTTACTAACCCCAGCACACAAGTGATTTAATTTTGAATATGTATCTTCATATCTATTATCAATAAATAAAGTGCTGTGTTTTAAAAAAACATTTTTTTTTTACATACATACACGCGCAATTAGGCTACCGCCCGGTGGTGAGCTCTCTCACCTCTCCTTCACCCAACCAACTCCTTTTCCACTCCCTTCCTGAATTTACCAACCCCTCTCACAGATACCAATTCCTCCCTCAACAAATTCCACTCCCTCACAGACCTCACAAGCATGAACTGCCTACCCCGCTCCATTCTCCTCCACACCCTCTGTTGTTTCCTCTTCCTCTAAACACCCCCTTAATTATCTTGCAGTGTAGCCCTCCCCATCCTCCCTCTTCATTCACCACCCTGTAGATCCTGACTAACCGTTCAACTTTCCTCCTGTCCTTCAATGAGCGTTACCCCATTTCTTTCATCATCACTGCTGGCCTATAGTTCCCTTCTTCCTCGCCATCTTGCCCCTGCCTTCTCCACCTACCCTTCACCCATCTTGCTGCCTTTCTCTGCACCTTTTCCAGTTCTCGCACCTCCACCTCCACATACGGGTCCCATACTGCTGCAGCATATTCTAACATTGGCCGTACCATTGTGCCATACGCCTTCTCCTTCACCTCACAGCTGACTCCATTCAGCACCCTTCCCAGCATACCCAGAGCCCTTCTTCCCATTGCAACCACCCTCTCTACCTGTTTTTTCCACCTGAGGCCTCCCTGCAGTACAATCCCTAGATACTTATATTCTGCTGCTGCTTCTTCTATCTCTTGTCCCTCCCATCTGTACATGTCTCTGCTTATCATCTTCTTCCTTGTGAACCTCACTACCTTAGTTTTTCTTACATTTATCTTCATTTTATTTTTCCTGGTCCACAACCATATCTTATGTGTCCGCCTGCAAATTTCCGCCTCCCTCTCCCACCTCAGTATATACAACACAATAGTCTGCAAACAATCTGATTTTTCCTCTAATCCCCAAACCCATGTCATTTACCATTATGGTAAATAACAAAGGACCCAGCACACTTACCTGTGGTACCCTTGACGTAACCTCCTCTTCCTCCGATATTGCCTCTCCCATTTTCACCCTCTGCCTTCGCCCCCTGAGAAAGTCCCCTATCCATTCCACTACCCTCCTGTATGGTATCAGCGCCTCCACTTTCCTCATCAATGTCCCATGGGGCACCTTATCAAATGCCTTCTCAAAATCTATGAAGCAGGCATCCACCTGCTTCCCCTCATCAACTACCTGCACCAGATCATCTAATAACTCAGCCAGCTGAGTCTCACATGAGTATCCCCTCCTGAAACCATGCTGGGACTCCTCCAACCAATTCCTATAGTTCATAACCCTCACCACATACTGCACCACCAGCCTCTCCATTACTTTTCCTGTACTTGATGTGAGACTCACTGGTATGTAGCTGCCAGGCCTCCCCCTTATTCTCTCCCTGCTTGTGTATAGGTACCACCATAGCATCCTTCCAATCTTGTGGTAACTTACCCTCTCCTAAGGACTTTTTAAACAGCACTTCTAAATATTTCGCTAACTCCCTGCCACCAAACTTTAGTGCTGCGTTTCCTATCCCATCTTGACCTCCTGCCTTACTGCTCTCCAAACCCCTAATTACCTTTTCTATCTCCCACTCCCTCATCTTAAACTCACTAAACACCCCCCGAACCCTGTTTGCCACCCCTATTCCAACCCTCCTTTGCCTCAAACACTGACCAGTACTGTCCTTGCAGCATCTCCACTTTTTCTTGGTTATTTGTCGCATGCCTACCATCCCTTCCTGTTAGCAGAGGGATCCCTTCGTCTCCTCCCCTTAACCTCCTAACATATCTAAACAATTTCCCCCATTCCTTGCCTTTTCCTTCTTCCACCATGTTCCCCAGAAATACATTCTTTGCCTGTTTGATGTTCCTTTCAAGCTCCCTACCCATTTGTTTCATCATTTATTTAGATCTTATCATCCCTTCATTTCTCCACTTGGCATGTAATTTTCTGCACTACTTCATTTTCAAAATTTGCTGCGTTGGAGGCACCGGAGCGCGAACCCGCCACCCTCCGACTTCAGGTCAGCCATCATACCCCTGAGCTATGAGGCCAAGGCTCCCCCACGGTTGGCGAGGAATTACTTACAGTAGATCCAATTTTAATGTTTACATGCACGTATCTTGGCGATTCCTTGCATAATTCGCGCACCCAAGTTTTTGCACTAAAATTCTGTAAAATAGGTGCGAGAATTATGTCTGTAAATATAGGTATTTGGTTTGAGGTGGTCGTGCTGAGCTGTGATGGATGAGTTATCACTTGCAGGGCAGTGCTTCAGCGGCCAAGTAAGCAATATTGGGAAATGCTGTTTAAGCTGGGCAACTGATTGCGGGACAATGCTTCGTTGGCTGAGCAACTGATTGCAGGCTGAGCGCTATACTTACATGGCGCAGTCAGAATTTCTGCTCATTTTCACTCTATCAGTTATCATATAACAGGATATTTTTACGTAATGGTGGTTTGAACACAACTTAAAATCAATTTTATGGCGTTTTTTAAGTAGTACTGGGGATTAAAATCAGTCTAATTCGAGAACAGAGAGGACACTTATAGCAAGGATCGAACCTGAAACTGTGACATCTCGCTATAACGGGACTTTATTGTAATTCGTATCTGAAAAAATTCTTCTGTTATTTGTTGTGTCAGTTCATAAACATTTTTGGGACCTCTTTGTGTCAAGGTTAAAGCCAGGTGGTACTGGTGCTTGCCCAGAAGACCGGGAAAAGACAAAGCGCATAGTGTACTCTGTGATGTATGGTGCAGGGGCAGGCAAGCTTGCAGAGTTCCTTCAAGTGGATAGTGCACAAGCTAATGGGATAATCAACAGCTTCATAGGTACTGTGGCAAATACAGAGTAGCTGTTCTTTATTGGTGCATGCATTCAGTGTAGCACAGAGATGCCTCTGTATGTAAAACTTCAAAAAAAAAATTTCAAGTTATGTTAAATATGTAAATCATTGGCTAATCATGGTGTTTTCTTTTCTCCTAATAATTATTTTTGTATCTGTTTTGGTCTGTATGTATCATAATACATGAATAGGGTATTGTGTCTGCTCTAGCTTGGTTTTCTGGTAAATTCTTGTACTTTGCTAATGCCAGCGAACCATCGAAAATTATTTTATGCAATTTACTATGGTGCACATATCTTATTTTTGTTGTTATAAGTCTGGCCATATTTGAATACAGTTGAAACAACCCACAGCACTGAATTTGATAAATTTAATACCATTAGCTGATACGTATCTCAAAACACAGCCAATAGGCTATTGAAATACCAAAATACCCTTACATAACAGGAAAGATGGATATGAATTAATTTTTTTTAAATCACACTGAGTAGCAGACAGAAATTTTATCATCCCTGATTGGCTGAACAGTCCAGCTAACAGGAAAAAAGTAGCCACGAAATGGCCAACACCTCCAATTAGCCAGGAAGTACCACCTACCCAGCCGAAGCTGTTCAAGCTATTATCACAAAGGATGTGCCTGCAGTAGCTCAGTAGTTTGACAGCAGAAGCTATAAAGTTACCCAGTTTGGAAACATGATTATTTTCAAGATGGAGATTTTGGGATATTCGCCATTGCGATGCAGATGTCTGTCATGGAAAAAACAGGACTGGGCACGAAAAAATGCTTAAAAAAGACAGGCAACCTATGGGCGAGAAAATAAATATATGTATACAACACTGGAAAATTCAAAGAGGGAATAGGGTCAAAAAACATATCAGCAACTAATTACAAAAAATATAGGTATATACATGACCAACAGATAGCACATAGAAACCAACACAGGCAAGAAATGTCCTGACAAATTTAGGACAACACTGACAAAATAAGTAAAAACAAAAAGGGACAACACAACAAAGAAACTCACTAAAACAGAGTAGTTTAACCAGACACGACAGAATACAAGCCAGGAATGCTGTAGTCAAGAATATATAGACACAAAGCCAGAAAATTCTATGAAGGAATTGAGTCAAATGAAACAGGACAGCAAGCTAAAAGCTATTTTTCAGTGTTGTCCTAGCTTTGTCAGCAGGTTTCTTGCCTGTATTGCTTTCGATGTGTCGTCTGTTGGTCATGTATATATACAGTGGGGCGTCAATAATTTTGACATCAAAAATCCGGACCATCGAAAATCCAGATTCGAGTCTTTTAAAAGTGTAAAACTCACCATGCCCGACAGAGTGGAGCACGAATTGCGCATTGGGTGGAGGAGGGAGGGGCAGTTAGAGCGGGAACGTCAAGGTTGTACACCTGCCACTGTCAGTTGCATCAGGCCACTGACCTCGAGCATTGTTCTCTGTGCATACACTAAGTTTTTGTTTACCAAACCGATAGTCTGTGTACAGTAGAGTGTTTGTGTGTGTCAGTTTGTGTTTTTTTTTTTGTAACACATTACTGTTCTGTACCTGTGATGACATCGAGTTCGAAGAAAAAGCGCACTTTTTTAACCGTTGAAAACAAGTTAAAAATGTTAAAAAGGTTAGGAAAAGGTGAAAGTGGGGTATCACTTGCCAAGATTTATGGGGTAGGAACTTTCACTATAAGTGATATTAAGGCAAAAAAAACCCCAGCTGGAACAATTTGCGTCAAAACTGCACGTTCAGCAAACAACAAAGCCTTAGAAGACACAATGTACATGTGGTTCACTCAAAGGAGAAGCCTAGGAGAGCCAATTTAAGGCCCAATGATTTGTGTAGAAGTCTTACAATTTAATGAACAGCCTAATGGACCAAAAGATTTCGAAGCCAGTTTTGGCTGGCTTAAGAACTTAAATGTAGGCATGGCATTAGAGAGCTATATGTCGAAATAGATAAAGTTTCCTCAGATTTAGCAGTTGGAAGTGTTTTTAAAGAAAAGTTTACTAAGGAAGCACTAGGGAGTGATTTTGGAAGAGTCAAATTGATAAAAAAAGGTTGGCTTACAATGTGGTAAATACAATATATTACTAAGTGCAGCTGGAACTGGGTTGCAGCTCCTGTTAGTGTCAGATGTAGTAGCTGCCTGTCTGCCTTGCCAACTGGTACCACTTCGTTGGGTGTATGGCATAAGGCCGGTACAACGGACAACCTCATGAGAGGAGAGTAGCGGACAAGTTCCTTGGCTATGTGTTAAAACAAAGCCGCAGCTAAACAGACCAGGGTCGTACCCGGTGCTCCACTAACCGGCGACACAAGGCGTGGTGGTTACAGATCATTGGATTTCCCCTGGGTGTGAGACGACAATGGGTGTGGGTCCAAGTGTTGGCAGATCGCCAGACTATTATGTCACTCCCTCCGATGACAGTTTATCACAGTGTATGGAGTGGATCAACTGGCCTAGGGGTCTGATGACTCTTGGATTGAGTTACTAGTGGTTAGGGCTCTACCTTACTGCACACTGGGTGTACATTACAAGTGGCCATTGAATGTGTGGGTTGTCAACGTACATTCACCCTGTGAAGGGAGCCCACAGTCCTGCACTAGTTTCGGTAAATAGAAGTATAAGTGTGCTGTCTCCTGCTTTGCTCTAGCAGGTCGTCGTGTACTGTGGAAGGAACAAACACCTAGAAAATAGTAAGTAGAGATTTAAAAGAAACTTGTATTTATTCTGTCCAGAATAAGCACGAATGTCCGTACTACCTCCTAACTTACCGGCCCTGAACAAAAGTTAGACTACCTGAATCCAGGTAAAGGAGACCTGGTCCTAAACTGAACAATGCGATCCAGCTAGGTAGTTATGAAAACAACTGGCCCTAACTAATTCTACCAGTTGTCCGAACGGGACCATCGAGAGCCTCTACCAGAGGTGGTAGTGGTGGTGCGATTGCCATTACCAGCAGGTAAGGCAGGAGTTGGTGTGTCCAGAAGGGACCTTCGAGGGTCACTACCAGAGGTGGTAGTGGTGGAGCAATTGCCATTACCAGAGGGGGTAAGACAATGGTGTTGACGGCATCTTTTGGAGCTGCTGGAGCAGGGTTGAAGGGCATCTGGAAGGTTGCTGAAGAGCTTCTGGTAGGTCGCTAGGATGAAGTCAGCAGCGAGCTCCAGTATAAGATTTGTGGAGCAAGCTGTTGGAGCTGAAGAACAACTGGTAGGTCTTGAAGATTCTGGTAGGTCGCAAAGACTTTGAGGGCGGCAGAGAGCTCTAGCACCAGAAGTGGTAGAGCGAGCTGCCGGTGCTGCAGGGCTCTGAAGAGAGCCGACGAACAATTGGCATTTGTGGGCTGTGCATGGACATATATTTTTCCTGCCCACTGGTTCTATGTGACGAGGGAGTGTGGGGATGACAAGGTAGGTAGGTAGGTAGTTGGGCCTAATGTCCCATCGACAGTCAGGTCATTAGAGACAGTGCAAATTGCACAGGGAAGAGGGATTGGGGAAGAAATCTGCCATGGCCTTTGTTAGTGACCCATCCTAGCATTCGCCTGGAGTGATTTTGGGAAACCATGGAAAAACTAAATCAGGGTGCCGGATCGTGAATCAAACACGGATCCTCCCGAATGCAAGTCCAGTTAGTTGCCACTGCGCTACCTCACTCAGTGCGGGGGTGACAAGCTCTGCCTCCTGAGCGAAGCTGTCTGCTACTGCCACTTGCGTCAACTGTAAAACTATGTGACCTTTGGAGGCGGTCTCATCTGCTTGGCTAATAGTACAATCACACTTCAGGGAGGTTGACGTGATGCCCAATTGCGGGTGAACAGTACAAGCTGGTGTGTCTGTAATAGCACCCAGTGACAAGAGGTGTATCCTGCAGGTACTTCAGCAGCCAGCAGTACTGTTCTAACCCCGCCTGTAGTGAAGTGAAGGCACGTTGAGATGAGGTGAAGTCGTGTGTAGTATAGTGAGGAAATGCGTAATGCATAAATTGCCCCCTCCTCTCAGTTGCGACATAGACTCATCTGGGCAAAGAAAAAATGTTCTCTCTAGGGGGTGATGTAGAACTGTCACCCCACAAGAAAGCAAATTTGGTATCTGTAGTGTTCCCTCTTCTATGCGAGCTCTCTGTGATTTGGTACGGTGCGCACTTATCAGCCACTGGGTGACATATTACTCGCTGGGCAGTTGCATGGTGTAGAGCTGTCTCTCTTTAGCGCAGGTGGGCTGGCTTGCTGGGCGAGCGACCGTTGGAGGGTTATTGCTCCCTAGGAAGAAACTGTGTCATGCAATAGTGTCTGCTGTCGGATGAATGCACACGTTTCGTAATTTCTTATGTGGTGCTAACTCGCAAGCTCAGTTGAGGGCTGTGGTTATTTATATACATGTGAATTATTTACAGATTATTTCTGCAAGACTTTAATTACATGCGAGCACAAGTATAGACACTTTAGTGTGTACAATCCCACTCGTGAGGGGTGTGTCACGTCTTCTAGCTTTTACCTGCCATGGCACTGAGGGCACGGAAAAGCGGCTTCGCCTTGTAGCTATCCTACATGTTGCACGGCAAGTAAATTTACTTGTGACAATATGCTAAGTGGGCGGCACTAAGCCTTCCGTCACCTTGGTCGACCTCAATCTACCTAATTATTTACAACGAGCACGAGTACCCTTTTACTAACTGAAATTAGTAATACTAATAAATGTCGTATAGACCACCTACATAATATTAAAACTATGTGTAACCCTTCAAGACATACAAAATACTGGTAAATAATATTGAAAACATATAACTCTTAAAAGACAAACAATTAAAGCACTGAGGAACATTTACACAATATCTATTTACAATTTCTTTCTTTCCTGAGAGAGTCTCTGTCTTTATGATAGACACAGGCCCTTACTTTCTTCTTACCTTTCGGAAAGTCTTTGTTTTTCACTGGTTCTTGTCTACTCTTTAGATGTCCAACGCATCTGGTATAGCACTCACCCTCTTTTATTTTCGGCACTGTTTGAGTAGTGCCACGAAACTTTATGTCTTGGTTTAGTATGCAGCACTGTGTCACTGGCTACTATGCATATATTAATGCTGTAATTACACAGTCTGTTTATATAACTGGTTTTACAGGTGATAGGGGGTAATGGATGTTTATAGCATCTGTTTAGGTTATTCACTGGTACTGGTGACAGCTGTTAACAGCTGTTCTAATTAGCATTTTGCACTGTTTTTGTGAACACTCTCGTACTTAGTTTACTGGCTGTGAAGGGTTTGAGTCTTTGTTTTCCTTGGTTGACCCCGCTTCCTGAGAGCCACATCCTTAGGGTAAGGCCATGTGAAGTGGGAAACTCGCGATAGTGACCAGGCTGCTTGGTCCTTGGTTCACGTCCCCGATAGAGGCCAGCTCGGGGCCACCAAGCACTGGGGGACGATCTGGAGCCCTCCCCTCCTGGGTGGCCATCAGAGGGAGAGGCTCTTGGGGCCCCTCTGCCTTGATGACGTGGTGTTGCACATCATCCTGAATGAAGAGACATCAGGCATGCATGTAAGTGTAATCCTTGTTGCTTCCACGCTTCCCTGCCTCGAACGCTCTGTAAACCTCCAAGTAGGTGGTGTCGTTAACATTGCTCTGCAAGCATATCTTCCAACACAGTGGGTATGTTGGAGGACCACTTATGCAGGTCCAATCCTCCTCAAGCCAACATGGACGCTTGTTCTACTTTTAATTGTATTGCCTCTTCTACAGAACTGGCACCAGTAATCTTGTCTTCAAGAAACATATCTCACATCTCATAACAATACCTGTGATGCTCAAGAAAACTGCTGCAAGGTCTTCAAGGCTTGGTAAGGGGATGATGCCAACCCATGTAACTGTGTTTGATTGACAGACATGTATGTCTTGTGGAGTAGGATTCCACAAAATGCAGTGGTACTAGTGGTCGTCAGGCTGGATTTCAATCCTTCTATACATTTTACAAATGTCTGCAATAAAGACCAATGGCATCATTTGAAAGTTCAGGATGATATCACCTATATCTAGGGCCTGACATGTACTGAAAATAAAATGAGCTGATTTAGTTATTAAAGTTTTACCATTTCGTCAAAAATATATTTTCATTTTGTCAAATAAATTTCATAGCAAAAAATTGCATGCATTATTTTTAGAACATGAATCTGTTGATTTTGTAACCATTTCACTCAAACTAAATAGAATTTAATTTGTTATTCATTCTTTTAAGCAGTACATATTTAAGTGAAAAACATTTTTTAATATTTAATGCCAAGGATGGAAGGGCAAACTTACAATAGCACACTTGTCATGTAACACACACTGTCACATCACAGTAATTTTTGTATGATAAAGCTTGTACTTTATTGAGATGTTCAAAACTGCCCGAGAACATTCACTAGCGTTCAAGTTTTACAAGATTTTTATATCACTCACATAGGCCTACAGCTTTTGTTCATTTGTGGATAACAATATTTTAATTAAATCCTGTTCAGTTCAATACCACTCCAACACAAATGCACAACCTAACTAAAAAATACTGGTAAATATTTTATGGTAGAAACATATTATTTTTGTTTTCTTGGTAATATGATGACACAAATTTGCATCCAGTGCAGTTGTCTTTTTATTTTTTGTCCTCCACTATCACTAAATCACTGTACATATGGCATGGTAGTGTTTAAATCATGTGTCTTTTCCCGCCCACTCAACGTTTACATCGCAGTTTGGCACTGTGATCAGTTTATAAAACAACAAAAAAAAAAAAAACTTAACTTTCAAACTCCAGGATACAATCTAAAACAGTAATATTTTTGGCATTTTTAACCAGTTCTGTTACATAACTAGCTGACTACAATCATCACCCTCGCTCAACAGTTCCAAATGCCCTATTTACTAGTTGTCAAGAACCTAACCACAAAGCACAGAAGATGAGTAAAAGTTGGCAGTGTTTACAAATACTGCACTAGTGTTTAGTGCATAATTATTACATTCCACAAAATAAATTAATCTCTGTTACATACATGCACTTTCTACTTTCGTCATATCACCAACTTTTTTGCTTAGTGATTTTCGTTAAAAATTAAATACATATATCCATGATTCTACCCATGAATGAGTGCCATAGCGATTCATCTCAATATATATTGAATCATCTGTGCTACTCTAATCTTTCGATCTTGCTACCAATCGATCCATGAATCATTCTGTTGATGTAATATATATAGTTTTGTTATCTGCATATATGTGAAGTAAATGAGAGATAACGATGTATAACAAATGGAAAATTGTGAAAGTTAATATTTGTAAGAGCCTTGTGGTTTGAAATACACTTAAACAAGCAATTTCGTCAATGTTTCGTGAACACGGGAATTATTACAGAATATCGCGAATTATCATAATTTCTCAGTATTTCCCATTCATGTTAGTACACAGTTCACGAAAATTACTAGTACCGACCTATATCCTTTTGAAGTTTTGGCCCAGTAAGCAACAAGTCATTTAGTGAAATATCAGTATGTCATCATAGATCCATCAAAGACTACACAAATGTCTTTGAAGTACAGCATGATGTGGTATAACATAGGCTACTTCACAACTCTCTACTGGATCAGGCTGCAGTGTGATGCTATGACTATAAAGCTGCTGAACACTCATCATGCGTAACATGTGGCCCAAGTCCTTGCACTCCTTAAGGAACAATCTAGATTTGTTTGCCAATTCTCGTGACTTCTTCCATTTGTTCTCAAGGCATTCAAATCTGGACTATGCAACTTGTAGAGAATTTCTAGTGGTTTGCAGCTCTTGCTTGAATGGCAACCAAAGCACCTATCTCCCATCTGCATTACGAGCTTGTTTAGCATGGAAGTGCTCGTTATATTTCTTATCCTCTGCAGATATTGATCAAACTGATTATACTTCCTCTATTTCCCAAAATTTTTGTAGTTGCACACAAATAATCAAGATGCATAATAATTAAGAAAAATGTATTTAAAAAGTTATGCATAAAGGAATTGCTACCTTGTAGGGTGCACCAAACTCTTCCTCTTCACCTTTAAAAACTTGACATCTAAAAACAATTAAAATCATGTCAACTTGTGTGCGATTCTTAAGGGATCCTCCAAGGTCACCAAATGTAAAAAACTGGACAAAACTATTAAAAACAGGCGGCTGAGTTGTGGACAAGACCATTAACTCTAGCAAAAAGCAGCTAAATGGGACAGCAGCTGTTAACGTATTTGCGGTGTTATGGCATGGGAAGTTAGAAGTTTTATAATACGGAAGCATAACACGGCCGCGGAGCGAGGACATGAGCCATTGAAGTTGTGACAACAGATCAGAAGGTCACCAGACAGACTTAATATTAAAGGCAGCCGAAGCGTCAAGCTCAGGTCTTACTGCATCCAGCCGAAGACAAGCATGATGAACCGAAGAATGGAGTTTCATCTGCCGTAGTTGCCATAGTGATCAGACTATGGCATCTAGAAGGTTAAGCCATTCTAGTCGTTGAAGTCTATGTACAAGAGAGAGACTTAGTTAGGCAGAGATGAGTGGCAGTTAATATATAAATGCTTGCAGATAAACAGTAACATTTTGAGCTTCCCCGGCACAGATTAAAGTAGTAAACATAATGTAAAGTGTTGTATTATATATTGTAAATGTTTGGCAAGTAAATATATTAATTAAACGATGTAGTGACATAATTATGTGTTCTTCATCTGAAATGCGTTTTCCCACGTAGTTTGTACGGCCCATAAGGCCCTGCATAACAGCAGACACATAACACTTCAGCCACATTGATCAAAACCATTAATTTAGAATGTGCATACTAAAACGAATTTTACCAAACCTTTGATAGCTGCACATCCACCATCCCTGGCACACGCTGAAAATTACAAATCCAATGTGCAAATTTTCTGAAAAAATGCTATTGCCAAAAACATTTCTAAACTACTGTCACCATGACTCACCATTTTCCGGCTGTAGACTTGTTCAACAGAGAAGGTGCTATCTACGTCATCACCTTATTGATGGTCACCATTTTTACGTTGTGCACAAAAACAATTTTAATATTTCGTAACCCATGACAAGTGATCTGCCCACCGCGATATAGAGATGCTGTAGTAATGGCAGAGTGAAGCAGAATACTATGAGGAACAGGCGTGCAGAAATTAATATAAACTTTAATTCAAAACGTGATGTAGCAAGGTAGGGCAACGAAGTAGGGGAGACAGAAGGATACAAGGAAGAGATACCATGTTCCAAAGAGGTAAAACACTGTGCGCTGAAGTTTGAGCATTCATTATATGAACTAGTGACGCTGGTGGAGCGCCACTGTTGCAACTACGTTAAGAGGGTTGATGCGTGCCCGGGTTACTTATTATATGGCAAGGTCATCGTGGCTTTGTTTTGCGCAGGTCAGCAGGCGTGTTGGGTGGTTTTCTATTCTAACGGATGGTGTCAATACAGCTCGCTGCTTGGCAGCAAGGTGAGTAATCCTTTGCTCCTCCCTCCATGAGCCGTGCCTTACATTGAACGGCATAGAGTGTTAACCGCTGGTAAAGGGTACAAATCGTGCTCCACGGACACGAAGTGTAACCCTAAAATAGTGTATGACCAGTAGTCTCTGGTAGCAGGAGCCCAGTGCTTTAGAAGGCCCCAACCAATGGCGGGCAGACCAGAAGTGTTGAAGCCATGTGGCCCACCACTACATCTACTGGGTGTGATATCCAACCAAAGCCACACCGTAACACCTAAGCAAATACCCCCGCCATCCCCTAGGTGCTCTGGTAGGGATACAACTCAGGCGTACTGTCTCCTCGGTTGGAAGTATTCCTAGTAGTTGGGGCTCCTCTGCTCTATCCCTGTAGCACCTAGGTGCTCTGGTAGAGATATAACAGGCAGCCGTCTAATGTGTGTTTTACAGGACTGGGGCCTCATGAAGGGTGTCCCGAGCCATAACTAGTTTGTAGTAAAATCCCCGATCTCGATCGGTAGTGCACAACTCAGCTTCTTAGTAGGAGTACTCAAGATGACTTTGTAATAAGACTCGCGACTAGAAGAACAAAGATGTGTTTATTGAAGTTGTAATAAATACATGTAACTCGTGCTAACTCCTATCAAGTAGTTGGGTTGCTGGAAGAAACCTACATGATCCAGGTGTAGGTGACCTGGTCCTAGGCTAATCGGATCTGAACTAACTAACTGTTAATTGGTTAATATAGAACGAGCTAACTAGTTAACGGGATGTTTATAAGAGACAGTGAAGTTTAAGTCCACTGCTCTAGTAGCAGGGTGTGTTGAATGTTCAAGTTACTGTAGAAGAACTTCTGGTAACTGGTAGCGATTGGTGTCACTGGAGCCTGTGGTAGTTGTAGCTGCAGAAGCCTCTGGTGATGGCAATGGTAGCAGCCGCTGAAGGCTGCTGACGACCGTTGATGCCACTGGGAGCAGCCTCAGGTAACTGCTGAAGATGGTTGACACCAATGACAGCAGCCTCTGGTGGCTGATGCAGGCTGTTGACGCCAATGGTAGCAACCTCTGGTAGGTTGCTGAAGAGTTCGTAGTCGTAGGAGGCTCCAGCACAAGAAGTGATGGAATGAGCTCGAGGACTAGAAGAAGTAACTGATGAGCCCCGTCACACACGGACTTATATAGTCAGGACTGCAGGTTAGGTGGAGGGTTGCAGGGGGGGGGGGGTGTGACGTCCTTCTGGTGTGAGGCCGGAGTGGGGGTAGCAACCCTCTAGTCATCTCTTGGGCTTCACGTATCTTCGGTGACGTTCACCCATGCCCTGAGGCGGCTGACGGCTTGTTGGCTCAGGGCAGTGGAGGGGAGGGCGATGTATCTGCTGGCTTGTGCAACCCCTCGTATCCTCGTGTTCTGGTGTTCTCCAGGATTTTGGCGGCCCACAACGTCCGTGTACAGGTTGGCGGGTTGGACTATCACGCAGGTTGAAGTAGATATACTTGGTGTGTAGTGAGATGAGTCACAATCATATTTAATAGTGGTATAAGCGGCACACATTAATTCGCCCCCATCCGTTGCAATGAAGACTCATCGTGAAAGGTGGTGGAGAAAGGCATAAGCCCCCTCATCTGGAAGTTCTAGGTAAGAGAAGCGGAGGAAAAATATTTTCATTCAGGTAGACGCGACCCCTTAATGTTGGGCTGTTTGACAGCTGTATCTCTGCTCCCTCTGTGCTCTGGGGCCGGCTGGAGAACTCATGGCACGTGTAATGCCGGCTGTAGTTCTGTCTCTCTCTTCGGGCGGGGCTTCTTCTCCCTGCCTCTTGCCCAGGCAAATTGAAGCACTGCGCAGTACTAATGGATTTTCCCCCCTGTGGTGAGGATTAGTGTCTGGACTGACACGGTGTACTGGGTGTCCCACAGACCTACTTGATTTATTGCAGGTCACCTACAAATACTCAGCATATCACTGTGGTTATTTACAAGAGAATACACAATTAAAACCTCTAATAAAAAACACATAAAAATGACAACATGACAAAAACGAGGGAGAATAAGGAGTATGTTCAAGCCTTACTCGTGAAAGGCGGAGAAACGTCACTAACTATCCTGGAGCTTGCTGCAGTGATTTATGAAAGAATAGGCAAATCTTTCTGGGGTATCCTGTGGGTCTTACAGCAAGCTGAACAGTTACGTGTGACAGGTTGAGAGTTCACCAATCTCAGGCCTTCCATCACCTGGGTTGACCGGTTAAATGAACTACGCGAGTATACTTGAATAAAACATGTATTAAAACGCTGCAATTGGCACACGGAGGTCACTATAAACTAACATACAGAACACTTTGATACTTGATATTTAATATATCTTGCACCTGGTTTCACCGAAGTGGGTTCATGGAGCTCTGTGGCTCAGAGTTCTGGTTCGATTTGGAGGTTGTGCACAAAATATTTCAAAAAGACAAGAACACTAGAAAAATTTTTGACAAAGTATAGCATAAAGACATATTGCTGCAAAACTGCATTCTTCTTGTAGGTGATCTTCACAATTACACTTTGTAAAAACTCATAGTTATATTTATAAGTATACCTATACATCAAGTCATATATAAAAAAACTAAGTACCCACTTTACTTTTCGGTTGTCCATTTCATCCTAACTGTTCACTGTGTAAGTTCATACAATGTTCAACTTAAGCACGCAAGAAAAACAAAACTCAAGCAGAGCAAAAGTATACACTCCTGTTGCAAAGCTGAATTCTTCTTGTAGATTATCTTCATAAGGATGCTTGTTAAAACTCATGGTTATATTTATTGGTGTACCTACACATCAAATCATTATACAAAAATCTAAATTATTGAATTCCTTTACAAGAGTCCTTCTTAATCGTAGGCTAATTCTAACATGTATTTCAATGAAGTCTCCGTCGTCAATTATCACTGGCACTGTGGCGAGTGTCTTTACGTGATACGTTTGTAGTAATTACCGGCACTGTGGAGAGCGTCTCTAAGTATTACTACGTAGTCTATATGGGCTGTCTGCCACCATTTTGCTGAACCTTATTGTCAGTGAGGTGTAAGTCTATTTGCACTGGTCGGTTACTAACAGCATAATTACTGCTGTTATACAAGTTCAAAGTTTAACACTTAATCGTGTGTCTAAAAAATGAATACCTTATTGTCACAGATTCCTAACTTCCGCCACTTGATGACAGATGGGTAGGCTAACATTACTCTATGCACTTTTAAACTAGCCTGGATGTGAGTGTCTCTTCCTATCTCACTGTCTTTGACTGGCGGCTAGTTTATATTACTAATGGGTACAGTTCTGTAACGAGTCCTGTATTGTTCTATCATAGTGGTGTACAACTACGTGATTATTCCAATTTTGCTGAGCACTTCACTTCACTTGTGTTCGGCGGATGCGGGTTTGTCTGGCCTTCCTCTGGGATGGAGTTCAGCATGAACTGGGTACGGCCATGTATACCTCAACGCAGGTCGCCACAGTGATTCTTGGTACCGGCCAGGTGTTGAATCTGCCTTGGCGGCACAAGGTGGCATCAGGTGTCGTGGTTCAGCACGAGGCGTCGTGGTTTCTGCTTCTGCAGCAACTGGTGGGGAGGGCACAGCAACAAGGAATGCTGAGGCAGTGCAGGGGAGTGACACAGGAAGGTCCTGCACCCCGACTGCACGAGTTCCTACCCATAGGGCAGGACGTTTCTCTGCTGGCGCAGGACAAGGGAGTTGCAGAAGACGACCACTCTCCACCTTGCCTGCGGATGCACCTCGTCATAGGACCGGGTCGGTCCACTGCTCTAGTAGCAGGGTGTGTTGAATGTTCAAGTTACTGTAGAAGAACTTCTGGTAACTGGTAGCGATTGGCGTCACTGAAGCCTCTGGTGATGGCAATAGTAGCAGCCACTGGTGGCTGCTGTAGGCTGTTGATGCCAATGGTGGCAGCTGCTGGCGGCTACTGAAGACTGTTGAGCAACGTCCAAGGTAGGCAGCCTCAGGTGGCTGCTGATGACGGTTGATGCCACTAGAAGCAGCCTCTGGTAACTGCTGAAGATGGTTGACGCCAATGGCAGCAGCCTCTGGTGGCTGCTGCAGGCTGTTGACGCCAATGGTAGTAGCCTCTGGTAGGTTGCTGAAGAGTTTGTAGTCGTAGGAGGCCCCATCATAAGAAGTGATGGAGCAATCTCTAAGACTAGAAGAAGTAACTGATGAGCCCCGTCATGCACGGACTTATATAGTCAGGACTGCAGGTGTGGTGGTGGGCTGGGAGGGGGGGGGGGGGTTGTGACGTGACGTCCTTCTGGTATGAGGCCGGAGTGGGGGTAGTCATCTCTCTGACTTCACGTATCTTCGGTGATGTTCGGCCATGCCCTAAGGCGGTTGACGGCTTGTTGGCTCAGGGCGGTGGAGGGGCGGGCAATGTGTCTGCTGGCTTGCACAACCCCTCATATCCACGTGTTCGGATGCCCTCCAGGATTGTAGTGGCCGGCAACTTCCATGTACAGATTGGTGGGTTGGACTCTCACACAGGTTGCAGTAGATATACTTGGTGTGAAATGAGATGAGATGAAATCGTATTTAATAGATAATAGTGGTATAAGCGGCACGCGTCAGGGTGTTGGTTTTGTGGGGCAGTAGGTCAGCTGAATACACTGTTGGGGTTTATATGTTTTTACTTAGTGTCTACTTGGTACTCGTACACGTCCAGTGTAGAGGACTGGCCTGGTAGCTTTACGGCAGGACACAAGTTGGGTTCGGCTAGCATGATCTTTTGCATCACATTGTTGATTTTTGGCGGGATACCTGTACAATGTGTAACCTTGGAAGATGACTTGACCTAGTTTGTCTCTGATGGCTGTACATGAGCAGCGGTTGGGTTAGTGTTCTGGAGCTCTGAGCTTCTGCAAGCTGTTGGAGTTGGAGCGACCGAAGCAAGTCTGAAGCTGGAGGTAGGGACTTCCAAGGGTGTGTTTCCCCGTTCAGATGCATGGATGCCTCGGAAAGGTCCTTGGGGATCTCTAGAGTGATGGGTACCTGTAGACAATGCAGTGCCTGGGATTGGTCCTTAGGCGAGAGCTGGCTGAGTGCTTTGATGAAGGATGGGGGTAAGCTTTTGCAATCGTCCGGAGGCAGTTGGCACTTTTTTGCCTTTTGCCTTCTCGCGGATACAACTCCAACGGGAGAAAGGCACCTTGATTAGAACACACATTCTCACAACCATGAAGTGATCACAGGTGACGTGTAGTCCTACTTGGTGCAAAACCACGTGGAACATCTGCCAACTCAACGGACACCTTATTGCAGTGCTCGGTGCCTAAACACGGTGAGCACTAAGAGCCAAGCCTCGTAGTTGACAAGTCATGGCACATGGGTGTGGGGTTTAGAAATGCACAGTCTTCCCAACTCAGAGAACGACCCCTCTGGCACCAAAACGTAGTGGAGAGGCCGAGCATTGAGCCAACAAGCTGGTCTTGAGGGGTGGAGTACCTAGGTGTGGATACTGTCGTTCTGCCTACAGTGGTACGCAGAAAGGTTTGTTGGCAGTAGTGTGTGTTGTTTCTATCAGTGTATTGGCTCATATGATTAAATTTCCCGGGGTTACCGGCAATCCCTTGTTTGGTGTGAGATACACTAGGAGAGGTGCTATGTCTATGGGAAAGTATATCCTTGAGTAAGAAAAACTTTGGTTTATTCCGTTTGATGGGAAATAAATAAGTGGTGTCGCACTACCTTGTAATGTTGGCAAGAGCTTCGGGAAGCATAAACCTATGTTATCCAGGTACGGATGACCTGGTCCTGAGCTAACAATGGTGGGGTAGACGAGCACTATTAAAATAACTTAAACTAGTACTACTCCCTATTCATGTGTTACCCAGAAGAAGCAGCAGTATGAATGAATGCAATGAAGGAAGGATGGTAGAGCTAGGAGTGAAACGAGCAGAATAGCTGGATGCAGACCATGAGGGCCAAAGCAGGCTGATCAATTCTCGGGCAGCGAGTGCAGTGGAGAAATGAAGACTGGTCAGGAGTCAGCTCATGACTCACTATTTACACTCTTTTGGGTCCTTCCCCTTCAATCAGCTGAATAGGGGCGGCACTGGAAAGGGGGTGGTGATAGCATAGCTTCTTCAAGGCTGACATCACCAGCCGGCTTGGAGATGAGGAGTTAGCGAAGCATACTGGTGTAGCCAACTAGAGGCGTGCAGTGTAACTCAGTGCCTTCGATGCATAGTCTTGGTGGGCTGGTGAATAATACAATTTCCAACTGGAATGTCCATTTTTTCCAGAGCAAACAGTAAAAGGTTATAACGTCTCATTGTGTGGTCAATAATAAAAATTTGGTTGAAATCAAGTGCAGGGCTTGCTAGCTGATGAGTTGAAGTTGTTTATTCCATTGTTGAAAGACGTCATGCTTCAATTCGCCTCCTCTCCGCTGCTACAAAAGTTCATCCTCAAAGCAGCGAGGCGAAAAACAAATTCTTTTGCAGGAATGTCAAACTGTCCCCACAAGAAAAATTTGTTTTCCTCTCGCTAGTGGTGAGGTTCCTAGATGGATGACATGGGTCATCGAGAAATAAATTCCTTTGAGAGAATGCAGATCTTTCCTCTCAACAGCAATTTATTCTTTCCAGGTTTGCTTCTGTAGGTGCTCTGTTCTGGGCATTTTCTCTGCTCAGCGCTCCCAGTGTGCGCTTTACCTTGGTGACATGGAGAATCAGCTGCTCGGAGGAATGGCTGGGTGGCCGCAGTGTGATGACACACTTTTATTTTATTTCTTCACTTGCTGGACTGGCTAGACAACTCTGTTGCTCTCTGATACATGTTGAACTGGCATTCTCTCTCTCTTCTTTCGTCTTGGTTTCGACAGCTGTACCAGGCTGCAATGAAGTTTCTGTCTTTTTTTCATGAGGTCTTCATGTAGGATTGTTTTACTTATTTTTGTGTAAGGTCATGTTGCGGAAAGTAACCCGAGACGGTTTGACTCGGACCTTTTTTATTAATGCGTGACATCCTACAAAAAGAGTGTTATGGCTTGGGTACTTATAATCACTTTATTTAGCAAAGTTGAACTGTGAAAAAGTAAGCAAATACATAGTGGATGGCACGTGGAGTAGCATTCGACTGTTGGGGAATAAAATATGACTGTTAATAAAATGTAATTAAATATTAAATAAATATTTAAAATTTCCAAAAGCCCCACTCATTAGACAGTCTCAGCTATGCTCTGATGTGGCCTCCTGTGTGAAGTAAAGAGAGCAGCTTCTACTCTGAGCCTCCTACGTGTCGCACGGCAGGCACAAACAACTTGTGTAATAAGAAAAGCTAAGGTGATTTAGTCAAACTGAGCGCTCCAGGGTGTCTCTCAGTAACAGCCCACTACCAAGTGGGCCTGGTAGGCACGGGGAGGCTGGATCCGACGTGGAAGGTTGGCCATTGTGGAGTGGCAGTCATACTGCGTCGAGCTCACTGTTGCCATCAGAGGTAGTTTTTGACTGCATCGTCTACCCCTCGGTCCTGGTGTTCCCGGTGTCGGGTGGCACCGTAGCCATTTTCAGCGGAAGTCTGGAGACTATCTGGCCTCTCCCCTCTGTCTATTGGTCTGGGTCTTTAGTGGGCTACATCGTGGGCGGAGGTGGTTTTTCAGTTGGTACACCCACCCCCTTGGATGCAGGTGCCAGAGCAGAAGCCCTAGACAGGGCCTCCAACTCAACCACAGTTTCATTATGGCTCTTCATAGTTTGTTGTCCATCGACCGTCTGGGCCGAGCTAGACATCAGGTTCTTGAGTTGAGCCCCTCCAGTTGTAGAGTCACTGGGGGCCTTGAAGCCGGCCATGGTTTTCCCGTGATGGGATGGTGCGGTAGCCGTGGAAAAGACCGGTGTTCTCCTCTGTATGTAAGGCGTGGCCGTGGAACCGGCCTGGGCTGCAGGCGGGGATGGCGTCTCGACGTCGACCTCCTCTCGTTCAGGAAGAATGACTGCGGACACGAGCTGGGCTGCAGGTGTACTGGCCATCTCGGTGATAACTTACTCGCATCCAGGAAGATGGGCCATCAGGACAGCCTTGGTGTTGGGCGGTGCTGGTGAACTGTGAACAGACTGGAAAGTAGCGATCAGAATGACCAATGGTTTAGGTGAGGCGGGTGCCTCGGTGAATACCTCTCCTTTGCTGTCATCCTCTCATCCGTGAAGTGGGACCTGGAAGTAGCCCGCGGCACTGTGTGGCGCCGAGAACTCAAAGCTGGGGGCCTCTGCGATGAGGGTTGACTAGACTGCGCGATCCGGGAGATCGCGGCCGCTGGTACCAGCTGGACAGTGGCCTTGAGGAAGGCCTCGTGTGGGCTGGCAGTTCCAGTAGATGCCTCTCTTATGGGAGGCTGCATCTCAGTGGCGGCTGCTATGGCGTCCGGCGTTGCAGGCTTCCTGTTGAGTTGGCTCGCTGGAGCTGGGGGTGCAGGTGTCGTTCGTCAAGGCAATGGCTTCTGGAGCGCTGTCGGTTCAACGGAACTACTTTCTGAAGTTCTCTTGGTGATGGCATTTCGGTTCTCAATCTAGCGGACTTCGCTAAGATACTTTGGTTGTGTTAGGTGTCCACCTCCCTGGTCAGCTGGCGAGCTTTCTTCGGAATTCCTACAATGTCAAAGGCAGCATTCATTTAGATGCCTAGGCTCTGGGCTTCTGGAATTCTATCTGCGTTGGTATAGAGTATATTGTCCCATGGCTGGGTTGCTTCTCCTCATCCCATTCTACTGGCTGTGGCATCCGTCCTGCCTTGGGAGGGATGTGGTCAGCTGGCTCTTCTACGTCATCCGATCTGTCAGAAAAAATTGATGCGAGGGTGTGTACTTCAGGTTCTGGGTCACTTCCGTAGGGCTTCATCTGTCCCCTAGTGGCCTTATGTATGTGCCCTCGGTGATCCTTTGTCCAGTACACCTTTTCTTGGTGTCCGATGACCTTGTAAGGTCCTTCCCACTTTCCGGCGAGTCCCGCACCTAACTGATGGCTGCCTTGTCGTAGGAGTGGCTGCGGAGTAAGGCGGTTTTGCCCATTTCAGTCTGTGTGTGGGGGTTGGTATTTCTTGGCTATGTACTTTTCCTGGCTGTACCTCACTTTTTCTATGCAGGCCATGTCTGCTAGCTGTATATCTTTGGGGTGTGGCCTTTCAGATGGCTCATGTAACCATTACCAGTCCCCTGGGTTCACTGAGTGGTAGGCTCTTCTTGAGTTCCTGGTTTCTTCGCTCAGTGGGGTTGGCTTGAAGGTGGTATGGTGGAGTGGTCCAGGTCTCAGCTCCCCATTCTTGGCATGCTAGCAGCCACTTCTTGCTAATGAACTGGGTCCCGTTGTTGGTCAGTATGCTCAGTGGGTATCCCAAGTATGTGAAAATTTCATTGTTGAATTTCCCTATGACGTGGTGGGTTCCTTGGCTCGGCAGGGGATAGGTTTCTACCCACCTGGAGAACAAATTCATCATGACCAATGGGTGCCTATTTCCCTTGGTGCTGCGGGGATAGGGCCCCATCCGATTGGTGGCTATCTGTATCCATGGGGTGTCCGGCTTTGGAGGTTTGGCCATCGGCTGCCGTACAGGGTAGGCCTTATTTTTGCAATATGTGATGCAACCATGTATGTACTGATGGACGTCCCGACTCATGCTTTCCCAGATATATCATGTGCTGATGTCAGTGAGGGTCTTCCAGGTACCAGGGTATCATGCATCGGGATGGTTGTAAAAATGCTGGCAGATGTCGGCGCGCAAGTCCTTCTGTATCCAAATCCTCCACTTGGCTCCCGGCTGATTGTTGCATGACCAGACGATGTTGTCTCATAGCGTAAATCATTGTGGTTGCTTTCGCAGAAGTTCCTTCACATTGGGGTGTTGCTGTTGATGCAGCTCAATCTGGTTTCAGCTTATTCTGAGCTGGAAAATCCTGAATTGCTCTTTTGGGCTGGTTTCTGGAGGTTGAGGAGGCAAGATGCAGTCAACATCTTCATCTGACTTGGCTTCTTCTTCTAGGTTGGGCTGTCAGGATAAGGCATCGGAAAGGTCGTTGTCCTTTCCTGGGCAGTGTTGGACTTTGAAATCAAACACGGAGAAAAGAGGGTCCCATCTTCCAAGCTTGGCCTTGTTCCGTGAATCCCCTAGCCTTAGCCACTAACGTTCACTTCATGGTTGATACCTATAATTTGTTTCTGTAATCCTGAGCTGGTTTATAATATTTCCAGTTTGTGACTGTTTCATATTCCCTTTTAATTATCACAACGTACTGTGTCCTTATTTGTGATGAGTTTTGCCTATAGTTTGCACACTGCTTATAGTCACATCTATAGAAATTTCCTACATCCTGACTTCTAAATTTATGTGTGCCTCGATTACTTGGTGTATTCTTTTTCTCTGCTTTGTTTGTTTTCTGTGTTTATAATGTTAAGTTAGCTATTTCCTCCTTGAGCTTTGAAATTTCTGTGTAAAGTTTTTCTGTTTCAATGTTGTGTGTTGTGTTAGTGAGTGTGTCATTATAGATACTTAACCCATGTTCTACTATTTTTTAATTGTTTGTCAGTTGTTCTACTGTGTAATTTTGTAACCCAATTATTTTGTCTGCAAATGAGCGTAACAATGATTTCCACACAATGGTTATGAATTCTGAGTTTGACACATTTGGATTGTATTTTCTTCTGTAGTTGATAAGGTCCTCAATGTTTGTTTGGCATTTTTCCCAAATATGATGTCTTTTTGTGTACAATAGTTGCTTTAATTTTTGTAACTCATCTGTAGGTGTGAACGTGTTTTTCAATTTGGTGACAATGTCTTCCCATGTGATTTCTCCTGCTCTATTGTGTACTGTAATTTCATATACCCTCTGGGCTGTGCCCTTAATGTAGAATTTAATATGCCTTGTTTTTCCTGTGTTACTCCAACCATTAATGTTGCAAGCTGCTATGTACTTGTTACAATTTCTCTCTCTAGATATTAAGTGGGCTATGCCAAATTCGTTAAGGTATGGAGGTCTTAATCAAATAAAAGAATTAATTATAATTTCCTTATTTTATTTACAATAACTACAGCAAAATTCTCTGAACTCAAATTCTCACAATAAATTGAAATCACTTACTATTCACAATTGACACCAATTAATAAAATAAATAATCACGCCAAAGAAATCAATGAAATTAAATAATTAGAGATCAGTCCCAATAGACAGTGTACCAACCTATTCAATTATTTTATAATTTATGCGTTCATATTTGACAGTTCGAATATTTACATTAAAATCAGTATTACACTTCTATTCAGTCCCACCTCAGTTCAGTCCATGTCCCACCAATCGCAATGTTCTAGAGTCCTCCAAGCGTCCTCATGCACAGTATGCTTCACTCCCTCTTGTCCATTCAAGCCACAAACATCTCACTCGCAGTCTTCCCGCAATCTCCAGTTGTTGTGCACACTTTTCTTTGCTCGCGCACACTCGGCCAGGCGGCCTCAATCAGAGACTGCACGCCGCTAGGTTGCGGCAGTATATATAGCGTCTTAGGCCGCGACCTACAACCTTCCCCAACTCACATGATGCGTCGCTGAGGGCTGAGGTGCCAGCCAGTCTCACCAGAACATTCTTATGTCATCACTAAACGTATCAGAAACTCTAGCAGGCGAGAGGAGGTCTGTGATGCCAGCAAGTCTCGCAGCTGTCACCATTCATGGTATTCCCAGAAAGGGGATCAGGAGGCCGCGAGCGCCTCGTTCCAGGAAGAGGGGAAGGCAAGGTGGGTCTCAGATTATGGCACGGGGCAGCTGAGTCTGCACCAGTTGCAGGACGTAACACTGCCCCCTCCTTAAGTCTGTTCGTCCTGAACAGACTCTACAGAATCAGAACTTTTGTATAGTGCCAGTCGGTCAATGTGGACAACCTTAGGCTTTGCCAGAGAGCCCTGTCAGCAAATCCTGTAGACCACATCATTTATCCGCTGCAAGATCCTGTACGGGCCTTCCCAAGATTTCTTTAGCCTCGGGCAATATCCCTTCTTCCTTTGAGGGTGTTAAAACCACACCAGCTTTCCTTCTTGAAAAGTCTCCTCAGGTTTTCTTCAGTTATATTGTGCTTTCATTCTGTCACTGTTAATGTTAAGGTGCCTCCGGACAAACTCATGAATGTCAGTTAACTTCTGACGTAACTTAATAGCATATTTTGTAGTGGCTACTTCTTCCTCCACTGGATGTCCGAACAGCAGGTCACCAGGTAGGCGGTCACCAAACAGCATCCTTGAAGGTGTTACCCTTGTGGACTCGTGGATCGCCGAGTGATTTGCGAGGAGAAATAAGGGTACCTTAGAGTCCCAAGCCCTCCGATTGTCTTCTACGAAGATGGCCAGATACTGTTCCAGGGTATGATTTAGCCTCTCAACCATTCCATCCGACTGAAGGTGTAATTCTGTGGTTCGGGTTTTCTTCATTCTTAAAATCCTTGCTACTTCTTCGAAAAGAGTTGTTCAATATTTCGTCCTTGGTCTGAATGAAGCTCCAGTGGCACTCCTAACCCGGAGAAAACATGCTCTACAAGAGCATCAGCTACTGTGTCTGCCTCTTGATTTGGCACCAGTATGACCTGAGGCCACTTTGTGAAATAGTCTTGTGCTACTAGAAGGTATCTATTTCTCCTCTCAGTGATTGATAGGGGTCCGAGAATGTCAACTACCACTCTCTCGAATGGGGCCCCAGCATTGTACTCCTGGAGGAGACTGCGTCCCTTAACCCTCGGACCCTTCATTGCAGTACATGCATCACACAGACGGCACCACTTCTTAACATCCTGCCAACAATGCAGCCAATATAATCTCGTTCGGACTCTGTCAAGTATCTTATTTACACCGAAGTGACCACCTGCTGCTGGGTTGTGCAGTTCTCTTAGCACTTCTGCAAATCGGCACTCTCGTAGCACCAATTGTAAATGACTGTTTCCCATAGTTACTTTCTCAGTTCCTGAACAGCACACCATTATTTGTAACAAGGGAATTCCACTGTGCCCAGTATGCCTTTTCTGTCATGCCTAGGCTAGATATCTCCTCCCATCTCGGTCGCCGCCCGGTTTCCTTGCACTCCAATATTGCACGATTAGCTGATCATATCTTATGTAATTTTCATCCCATGTAGATGACTTATCACCAGATGCAGGGCCTTGAATTCTTGTCCTCCTTGCTTTCCATGATACACCAACCTTCTCCTCCTGGCGTTCACAATGATGACAGAATGGTTCGCATGGTCTCCTGGAAAGTGCATCTGCATTTCTGTGAAGGCATCCAGACCTGTGTTGTATTTCAAAGTCATATTCTTGCAGGTGCTGTATCCACCGGGCTATTTGACCTTCGGGGTTCTTGAAATTTAGCAGCCAGCGTAATGAAGCATGATCAGTTCTTAGGATAAAGTGCCTGCCATAAAAATATGGATGAAAATGTGCAATCGCCTTCACCACTGCCAAAAGCTCCTCCCGTGTCACACAGTAGTCCTCTCAGGCTTCTGTAGCACCTTACTGAAGTATTCGAATGGCCGCTCTTTTCCATCCTGGATCTGAGATAACACAGCCCCGTTTCCAACATCACTAGCATCAGTATCCAGAATAAATTCACCCTCTCTACTCGGGAAGCCCAGTACTTTGGGAGATATCAGAATTTCCTTTAGTCTATTGAAAGCAATTTCTCACTCTGGGGTCCAACAAAATTTTCTTTTTGCCTCAGTCAATTCATGCAGAGGTTTGGTGATTGTGGTGAACCCAGGCACAAATCAACGGTAGTAAGCTCATAAGCGCAGAAAACTTCGAATTTCAGTTTTATCCTTTGGTAGAGATCAGTCTCATATTGCTCTGGTCTTCTCAGGGTCTGTTTCAATCCCATGGGCTGATACAACATGGCCCACGAAATTAATTTTCTTTTGAAAAGGTAGCATTTCTTGAGAACCAATTTCATATTGGCCACAGTCACTTTCTGAAACACAGAATCTAAGCGTGCCAGGTACTCTTCAAAAGTTCTTCCTGTGATTACAATGTCGTCTAGGTACACCTTACAAATATCTAAGGGCAGAACTTTCTTGATTAGTCATTCGAAGGTGGCAGGGGCATTGCATTGACAGGTTCCTTTCCCTTGGACACAAAAGGCAGTCTTTTCCTTGTCTTCCGGGACCACCTCGCACCTACACGTAACACCCCCAGTCGAGAATCAATATAGCATCCCAGGTTACATAAAACATCAAGAACCAAAATGCATTCATCTTTTATTTCTGCTATGTATATATCATGTTCTATCTCAAGGTTACCGAGCTGTAAGAGTACCCTTCTCTTGCCTTTGACTGGTGTGGTCTCGCGTTGTTAAATAGCAGTGATCCATGTTCTAATCGGATGATCGCTGGAGGAAAGGCCCAAGAATGTCTGGTCTTACCACTGTTATACTCGCTCCTGTGTCAACGACCATCTGGCAAGAAACATCATCTAGTCTCCTCTCCACCAATATGGTGTTGAAGTTTTGTTTCATTGAGCGCACTTGCAAAAGCCTTGGGGTCTTCTCTCCAGCAATCTCCGACTTTGCCTCTCAAGACCGGTGTTTACAAGTTTCCCGAAGACATTGTGCTCTCACCTGCTCCTTGGTGCCTGCTCCCTGGCTGTTGCTTCTGCTGCTGAGGACAGTTGGCTCTCAGGTGCCCCAGCTGTCCACACGTCCAACATTCTGGCTTTTTGGGTGGGGGATGGCGAGTCTCCGTAGTGGAGGTGATGTCCCTGATGGTTGTCTGCAAGTCCTTTTACATCCTCTTGATGCTGTCGTCCTCCCCTTCATCAAGCATCACTGCTCGCACTGAACGTCAGGGCACTGATGACAGCCATGCTGAATCCACTTCCAGTGTTCGGGCCAAGGCATCCTGCATGGTGTGAGGCACAGCTTGCCGCACGTCGGTGTCAGCGATAGCGTCGACAAAGAAGCCGATGGCAATGACGTCTCGTGCCTCTTCCAAGCATCCCTCTAGAGACAGGTGGGACAGCCTTCCGATGTCCTATCACAGCTCCTGCAGTGGTTTGCCGGGTCGCTGGATGCGGCTTCGCAATTGGGCACGGTGGACGTGCCGCAGGTACCGGTCGCCGAATTGAAACTCCAAATCCAACACCAATGTGAAGTATTCTAGATGATGTCGTTACATCAGCGACTTCAGTATGATCAATGCTGGACCCCTCAGTACAGCCGCCAGGTAATACACCCATTGCTCTTCTGTCCAGCCATTCAGGGTGGCCACGATCTGGAATTGGTGCTAGTACCCAGGCCAAGATGTCTGTCCATCGTAGGGAGCGGGCTTAATTGTGACACCTTTACCCACCCCTGGCTGTGGCATTCCCACACTGCAGAATGGCTGCTCCTCCTCTGCGATATCTCCACTGGCAGCGACCTCTACCTTCTTCTTGCTGCCCGCACTCGTCGTCTCGGTGGTGACCAATTTTTGCTCCTCTTCTACCCATGCATGTTGTCTCTCCTGCTGCTGCAAGAACTCCTGCCACTCCTTGAGGACGCTCACTTCATGTTTCATTCCTTGCTCAACACTGTCGATCCTATCATTCACACTGTCCATTCTCTCACTCACACTGTTGATCTTCTTGTCCACACAGTCTATTTTATTGTTCACCAACTCGCTTACACCTTCTATCTTTCTGTACACATTCTCATTCACACTGTCTATTTTCCTATCTACACTGTCTATGTTTCTATTTATATTTTCATTTACACTCTCTATTTTCTTGTCTACTAATTCCCTAACACTATTAACAAATTTACTAAAACTATTTACAGATTCGCTAACACTATCTATTTTACCATTTACATTTTCATTAACACCACTAATTTGACTACTTACATTACTAATTTGAATATTTTCTATTATAAAAAATTGACAAATTTTAAATTAAATAATAAATAGTATTTATTAATAAATATCTGTTAAAGCCACGGACAAATGAGACTGCTAAATGTTACTGTGTTCCAATATAAGAGAAAAAATATATATTTAACCTTAACCTTACTTGCACTAACACCAATACTCATAACCAAATTTAGCATCCAAATTAAACCTAAGATACTCTGAATGTTTGGCCAACAAGCAATAACGATTGGCTTAACTAATTGGTAAAATAACTCGACCTAAAACTTACTTCTGTAGGTAAGAATACTCAATTGACGAAATGATTATTACTGAGTTGACCAACAACAACAACAACAATAATTTAAAAAAAAAACTCTCGAATTAAAAAGTAACACCAACCTGCAAGACCTGACTTTACTCCCACGAGATACTTTAGCGGCTAGATTAGGGCTTTTGTAATGCACACAAACACATAAAGCAAAAAATATATATATTTATCAATAACAACTAAATCATGTGATGGAGACAGTCTTACCTCAGTACTGTAATGGAATTTCTCTCTCTACCTTTGCACGACCAATCCGACTGACAGGCTATCAACTCCCTCTCGCTAAACCTCAACTTATATCCTAAACTTGACTACTATTTATAGGTTGATCGGGCCATTCTTCCAGAATTTTCCGAAGGAATGCCCCAACCAAACAAAAGAAAAAAGTTTTGTGGAAGTTAGCTCATTTTTCTGGAGTGTTCATGGCCTTCCTCCACAGTCCGACGCTTTGCTTCCTCGTCATCTTGCCTACTGTTGCACCACGACAAACTCTCTCCCTCCTTTTCTCTTCCACGCCTCTATTTGTTGTCCCGGTGCGTCCTTGGCTTCGGCCAATCAGCTCACACCAAGACTTCACCTGGCGATCACATGCTACCAGAGACACATTGTAATACTTCCTCCTTTACCCTTAGTAGCCCAAGGGTTCCAGCTGACAGAATCAGCGGGTCACCTACTGCCTTCCGTTCACACAGCCCCGTAACTTCGTGGTTGCTTGTTCAAGGACAAAGCCCACCCGAGTCAGCTGAGATCTTGGCTTCGTAAACATCTGGATTGAGGTGTCTCGAAACTTCGGGACACATCCCAAATGAAGAAGTATTGCTGAACAGGAATTTGTTGTGTTTTACAGCATCATGAATTCTTCCAGGCTGTCTGGAAAACTCTAATCCTAAGTGGCACAAAAAGAAAATTGCAGCTACCAGCACACACAGTCTGGAGCTTTCTCTTACCTGCTAACAGCCCGAATCAAAGAAAGTAATGTCCCTATCGAATACTCAACTATCCAAACCTGCATTTTAAAACAAATTAATAAAAATTAAAACTAATAAAAAAAAAAAAGAAGAAACCACCTAAAACACAATAAAAGAAAAAAGAGGGCGGTTGCGCAGGAAGGGGGGTGTTTTTCAATTGCATTATGACATTATAACTGTCCTGTCATTTTTATTTTACGCAAAGCTATTTATTGTTTTGCTTGACCTACGAGAGCTTTAATCAAACTGGTGCCTCCGCCAATGTTATGCTTCGTGGTTTAACGTACAGATTCTTAACCAAATGGGGGTTTAGCAATATACAAATAACAAGCTCTGAATTGCTCAACGAATGACCCACAGCTTTGTTGACTCTTCAATGTACAATATCTCAATGACGTTAATAAAATCACTTTGAAAGACTTTAAAAGCCTTTTGAATTTAATCCTGATTGAAGTTAATACTGAAGAAAATATATTCAATTACTGATCAATAGACAATACTTGTTGCGGCCTAGTGATATTGAAGACAGCCCTGCCTTGCGTTTATGAAGGGTTACACTTACCACTATGTAAGTTCTGATTATTCGTTCCATGGACGTCTGGTCCCCGCTGAACTGCAATGACCTCAGGCCCAGCCTCGTTGCAGCGGTGTCTTGGAAACCTCTAGGGGCATGGCCTCGCAACACCCTCTATTTATACTCGCACACCCGCTAGCCTCCTTTTCTTCCAGCCAACCCCTAGTTTACATTAATAATCCAAACATAATGCGCCGCATCTGGTCTGATTGCTCTGGCACTCGAGCCTGCCCTCCTCGGCTCCGCTGCCTAGGGTTCGTCTGCTACGATGCATACATGCCCACAAATGCATCCATGTTTCATTCAGCAGATTGTACAAATTGTATGTCTCTTCCAGTATATTCGTATAGCGCATAGCCGAACAACTGCCATTTTTTTTATTTTGTGTGGCTGTGCCTCAGCAGAGAGATGTTCAGCCTTATTGGCTCCGTATTATTATAATTGCAGAAGTTAGACCTACTCTGATATGATTGGCATTCAAGCATCATAAATAATATACAAATTAATACACTTTCCACAGTAATTCAAACTAGGCATTTATGCTCCAGTTCTACATTTCGAAGAAAAATCTATCACTTTTTTTTTACGAACGGTGTGGCCCTTTTTCCAAATTTTAATATTCTGTTGAGGTCATTTTATTTCGTAGGCTACTACTAGCATAAGGCGTCATTTGTGCAGAAGAAGACATCCTCATTTCACATAAAGATGGTTTGTTTATAGCCTATCCCAGGATGTAAGGCAGATATGTACAAGAGAATCTGTTCAAATATTAAGGTATCTTTCCGCTATGCTGTATGAAACTTGTAAACTAAAATATTATCAATACTTTTAATATAAAACCCCTCAACCATTAGTGAACTGTACTAAATATTTAACTGATATTAATTGCCACATAAATTATATAATTGTTATCTGCACTGCACGTAGTCATTGGTTCAAACAAAATGTAAGTTTCATTATTATAAAAATACAGGCTAGACAATGACTAGTAACAATAATTAGTTTTGCAATAAAAATAAAATTTTATAAAATGTATTCCACATGTAAATGTGTGTAAAATAAATATTTTTGCAGACAAATTCATTTTAACTTTTCTTTTTTTTAATTCTCTTGAGTCAGTAATTTTTGTGGTCCTTTTTATGACCACTCTAGCTCCATTTAAAGAGAGCCGAATCATTGATGGCTGGGAACCCCACACCTAGGGTGACATGATTTTATCAAATAATTGGCAATCAGGTGATTCAGTCTTTATTAATAAGTAAAATCAATATGTTCTGCCACTTCTAACTAACCTTTACATAACCAGGGGATGTAAATCTCAATGTTGCGCGAGTCGTTTTACTAAATCTATGCTTCCATACCAGAAAAAAATGCTAATAATATAGTATGCACGAATTTAGGTTTGTATATTTTGAACAACAGATACAAATGCCTAAGCTCTTTCAAATGAAATGGGCAATTTACATTTTCATAAAAAACATATTGTAGTACTTAATCATGCTACAAGCCCATCTAAATGATCAAAGTCTAGCATAATAGAGTGCCGAGACGGTCAGTGTAGGCAGAACTCAATGTGTCACTATCTGGCCCACCAGCCAAGCAGCAGAAACCGCAAACAGTTAGGAAAGCATTCGCTTCCAGACCGTAATCCAATCGGGACAAGAGATAACGAGCCGCATGCTAAATACTATTGTCCCTCCTTCCTTTGAACCGTGCTGGCCATTCGCCTGGAAGAAGTTCTGCTTCTCTTCACTACCGTCATTTGCAGCAGCACTGCATTGATGGGAGGAAAGTGCTGTACTAAACAGAATTGTCTTTAAAACGTCCAATTTTATGCTTCTAATGAGCATTAGTTTGGCATTTTCGGACACTGCATTGATGTACAGTAGCAATAAAAATGTTGGTTATTGTTTCTTCTTTAACATGCTATAGCTATTACCTTGGTACACTGTATATGTGCGGAGTGGGAAGTAATTTTCTACAAGCTTGCTCACTTACTGCCAGCGAAAATTTGACACTTTTTTCTGTCATTAGTTTGGCTTTCTCAGATGTTGTAAAGGTGTTTTCTAGCCATACAATGCTAGCATAATGACTTGAAAGTATCATATCCTATTTTTATCTGTTTACGAGTTTTTTATAATGTATAGTGTATAATTTCTTTAAAGTCTACACATTGACCTTATGCAGTGGTGCAAATAAGTATTATTTAATAACAGAAATATTTTACTTATATAAACCAAATCTCATCAAAACAAAGCAGATGGTTGTATGTTCACATGATAAAAACCTCATGCACATATTTCAACATTTCATATTTTGAAGCGACAGATTAACGAAATTGATTATTAAATATCTCTACTAAAATATTTTAAAAAATTAACAAAATCAGGTATACACAATAAAAATAGCTTAGCAAAGTGTACGAAATTTCATTGAGATCGGCCAACAAAACTGTAACTAGTGCTTCACCTTAAGGTGCAATCGCAGGGGTATAAAAGTGGGTACACATGCAGAATGTGATAGTATGTATTCAGAAAACATAAAATATTGTACCACACCAAGCATGTATTGCAAGTGATTAACACTTGCAGGATGCACTTAGCATGGTGCTGGACCACCCTCAGCATGAAAACAGGCAGCAATAATGTCCGGCATGGAGGCATACAGACATAGAATGTTCTCTTGAGGAAGTTCCTGCAAAAACTGTTACAACTGACCCTCCAAATCCACTGTAGTTGCAGCTGGCCAAAGTTACTGCCCAATCTGGTCCCAAACGTTCTAATTGGGTGAGAGTTCTGGGGACCTTGCTGGCCAGGGAAGCATGTTGTCATCACAAAGACAGGCCAGACACACCCACGAGACTGGGCTTTGTCCTGCTGGAAAATGGGGTTGTCAAGCTGCTCTAGGAAAGGAAGCACATGTGGTCACAGAATTTCCTGGACATATTGCTGTGCTGTTAGGGTTCCTTTATTCGCCACCAGTAGGTTGCAGGAATTGTAGGAAATGGCACTCCATATCATGACACCACTCATTGAGGCGGTGTGCCGTTCTATAATGAAGCATGGATCATAGTGCTGGCAAGGACGTCTTCAGACTCAAATTCCATGGTCATCTGTATCCAGGCAGAACCTATTCGTCACTGAACAACTTTCGTCGCAAATCCACAAGCTTTCATGCTGCCAATTCCTGGCAGAAGAATTTGCGTGCTTGGTCATGCTCAGGTCATAATGCTAGCCACCTCTATATGATACTGGTAGACAAAGACGTATCCCCTTATACCGTAATATGTCCCTGGATGGTATGCAGCAATGCCCGTGAAGTATGTACAGCCTGTTGCACAATGAAAGGATCCTTCCTACCTGCAGTTTGCTGGAGTCGACCCAAGCATTCTGGATGGATGTGTGTAACCTTCTGTTCCCACCGCGTCCAACACCGATTCACAATGTAGGCAGAACAGTTCAAGTGGCAAGCAACGCGCCAAAAGTCTGCCCTGCCCCTCTCAAATTCATCCATCTGGCTAAAAGATTTTGTTGAACCCACCATCGAAGCGTGCTGCGTATTTACTGAACTTGGTTTTGTGGCTGACGCTTACTGCTACTAATGCCTTATTTGGTGACTTGAACCTATGAATGATGGAGGGACATGTATGTAAGCAAACTGCATTAAATGCAAATGGACCGCTTGTCAGGCTATGGTGATACTATGTGGCAACCTTCGTTGTACTCACGCAATTCATTCATGGTAATCAATTTTTTTACTAATGATTGTGGTTGCCTGAGATTTTCTTGTAACTCTATAGCTGAAATATTGTATATTTACAACATACTATTTTAGAAAACATACAAAATTGTTTATGTAGCTCAATGTTTATAATAAACTTGAAGTCTACAACACTTGCTTGTTAAAATTTCGCATTTGTTTTGCACATTCCATACTAAGGTTCTGTGAAATTTACTTACGTATTTTGTAGTGTTACTAAAATATATTTGGCAATTAGTTTCCAAAGAATTCCTTGTATAGTAGAAGTTACTACACCCTCTACAGAGCTGGGAGAGTCTGCCAGATCTGTAGTGGAACGTGAAGAACTGAACTGCAAGTCACCGGAGCTTGGCACATAGTGGCCTCTAGAAGCAGTGTAGTCAAAGTTAAAGGAGCCTGTCCCAGTGTCTTGTCAGGTCACAAAACTGAGCGACTAGGTCAGTCTCTAACCGTGACATATTTCAATAAAATTAAGACTTGGACATAATGTTGTGTTTACATAACCCACTTCTTTAATTGTCTTTCAAGTATTCGAGAAATGCTGACTTTACAACATATGAAATATACCCTTCTTAAAGGTAATAGATCTACACATGTGTTGTAGCTCATATTTGATATTGTAGCTTTGGAAGTAGGATTATGTCTATTCCTGCACCACACATTGCACATGATGGCTTGCTTGCTACCTCACTGACCTTGTGGTAACACACTCCTTGTTTACACAATAACTGAGCCTGTGTGATAGTCTAGTTCTATGACACTGTAACCAATGGTAGTTGGCATCTAAGCTATGCCGAGGTCAATTGTGTTTATGCATCCTTTTTTATGGTCAGCGGATCAAAATAAATTATACATATACCTGGTTGAGTGTAAGCTAGATGAAATTTTGGCCTGTAGGTGGTGATGATCTTCTAACAAAGAATAACTCAAACTCTTATTCCATCCAACACCTAGCTGGACAAAGGGAGTAGTGTGAATGCTGTGCCATACTGATAGCCACATGTTTGTACGGTGAACAATGCATGGAGATAAGGTTCTCTCAGACCATAGAGACACCTTAGCAACAGTATTAGCATGGATAATGTGTTGTACTCACTCTTGTTAGTCTCACAGATATAGTGACTTAGCCAAATGATCTAGCATGATACATGGGAGCCAACAGCTTATGCACTTGTAGCAAATGTCTCATGTCAAACTGTGTTTAATGTAATGGAAGTAAATTTTTATGACATGATACACTGCAATGATGTTTATTTCAAATGTATATGATATTTGTATTCTTGCATCAGGAAACTTGTATATATGCAGGTAAATTTCCAGCATTACGTTCCTTCTTCAATTCGGTCATTAGTGTCTGCCACCAGAAAGGAGAACTTCGTACGTTCAGTGGCCGGCATCGCTTGTTTCCAGCTATCAACAGCCTCAACCCCTCAGTGAGCTCCCAAGCTGAGCGACAGGCCATCAATTTTCTTATCCAAGGTGACTATAGCACACTTACTGTATATCATCTTGTTTTTTTATTCTGCATCAAGAGTTGTAAACGTCCCGTGAGATGGTCATTTTTAATACATTAATTTATTCTTCACATTTTGAAGATTTAGCTTTATCAATAAATGTCAAAATTATTCCAGTTATAATATTTTTTCATATAAAATACAGATTGAAACAAGAACAGTGATTTATTACCTGAAAAATTATTTCTACCTTATTTTTATGATGATGCCTGGACAGTTTTCTTTTGTCAGTACCATTGTGCTTCATATTTGTCACCATAATTATTTCCCAACATTCTGCCTTTCATTTTAGTGGATGTAATTGTTTCAGGTAAGATATAGTCTGGTGGATTGCTAAGACAATTGTGCATGTTTTAAAACATTTTTTTTTTACAAACATTCTGAGTGGTGGAGGCATCTTGTATCACCTATCCCTACAAAATGGCCACCATAACTATAAATGGAATATCAATTAGAAAAAAAAATAGTTTTGTAGTAAGTTGGTAATTGTTTCAACCTTGATATCTGCTGATAAATTTTGAAGAAATTGATTGCCGTGGGATTTAGTAATTGTAATTACATTTGTCTACCTATTAAGGGATTAAAAAGAGGCCAAGTGGTGGTCCTTTACTCAAACACCAGCATTGTTATTATTTTTGCAAAACAAAACCGGCAAACGCTAGAATTTGATCACACATGTTTAGTCAACATGAATGCAAGGGTATTGGAAATGGGAGATCCCTGAAAAAACTGTGAACCAGCAACATCTTCCGACATGATTCCCACATGCAAAAATCTGGGAAGCTTTTTTTCTCCCAGGCAACTCACTTTCTGGAAGGACTCAGCAGACTCACTGAATGCTACATTAGCTTGAGCAAGGGTGGCATTCCAGCTACCATCTTCAACCAGTACAACTATGAAAGACAGATCACCCTTTTCTTGAGGGTATACACATTGGATAAGTTCGGTCATTTTAAAAAGAGGTTGATTGCAGGCTATAACGGGTATTTGGCTATGATTAACATTACTTAGTTGCTTGTCTGATTACATCCACAGAATGAAAAATCATCACAACTGACTTTGAATCTTCCCTGTATAAAGACGTAAGGACTGAACGAGAGATACAGTCTTCCCCATTACAAGAAAAATTGCTGTGGTGTGCTGACTAGGAAACATGGGCATTTTCTCGAACTTAAACATGCAGGCAACAATTTCTCCATTAACATGTACATTGCCTTCAAGTACAGATTTTCTGGAAGAAGGCATTGGTAGGATCAGAAGAGGATAAGAGCCATGGGGTCCAGTGGCCAGAAGCCACAGTACCGGAACACAACAGGTAATGGTAATAGCCAACAGCAGCAATGGAATCCGGACTACCCACCACGACATCTGTGTAGGTACTGCCCAACCCCACAGTACCACTGACATAATAAATGCCCGAACAACCCACACATGAGGCAAATCAAAGAAGCAGCAGAACGTAAGCAACAGGAAATGGGTTGCAGGGGTGAAGGGGCTGGACGCATCTGACACCCCGCCTACTAAAATTCGGACAACAGGCACAAAATTAACCTGACAGTAAGTATTGGTACAGCAAAGGAGCAGTGGTCATGCACCATTTATCCGCATTTTAGTTTCTGTCAACGGCCAGTTGTGCCATACCTTAATCGATACTGCAGCCTCACACAATTTCATCCGACCGCACTTTGTAAACGAGCAGGACATGATGCCTACAGACCACGTGATTCAGTTGTCCATAAATGAGCATTGTAGTACTGACTTAGGACATTGTTACACCATAAATACTTGAGGAAGCTATTTTGGGGATACCTTGGTTAACAGAACAACTCACAATCGTGGAGCCAGCCGCAAGGAGAATACATTTTGGCACGAAAGAAAGACGCATGGTGTACAACCTGGGCCACTGCTGGAGGGGTAGCCTACCCGAGGTCATGCTGAGCGAATTTGACAACCAGGTCCCGCGCAAATACCAGGCCACATTTCAGCATGTCCTCGACGAACGCCGCAATGTATTTGGCGGAAATGATCTGTTAAAGTGCACAACCATCGCTGAGCATGCGATACCGTTGGTAGATGAAAAACTGGTACATGCCAGCCCGTGAGGCTATTTGCCACACCAAACACAAATCATAAAAAGGCAAATTCAGGAGATGCTTGACGATAGAGTGATCGTCCGAGTGACCGACGGATAGTCGGTTTAATTCCCTGATCTCATTAGCTCCGAAAAAAGATGAGACTTGGTGATTCTGTGTACATTTCCAACCATTGAACAAAGTAACATGCAGTGCATTTCCGCCATATATAAGCGTATAAGATGAATTGAGCACGTTAGGGCAGGTAAAAGTTTGTATATCCATGGATTTGAAGAGCGGATATTGCCAGGTGCCGGTGAAAACTGGAGGACAGGCCGAAGACCACTTTCACTGCCCCAGATGACCGGCATTTTCAATTCTGTGCGATGCCATTTGGTTTAAAATGTGCACCCGCAACATTCCAGGCAATGATGGTACGTGTGCTGGATGACATTATTGGAGAGTATATGGTGACGTATCTCGATGACGTAATTATCTGGTCAAACAGCTGGGAGGAACACGTTCATCATTTAAGTAGTCCTGGAGAGACTTGCAATCAATGACTTCACGTGCTCAATTGAGAAATGCCATGTGGGTAAAACCAACATTGATTTCTTAGGCCATGTAGTCGATCAGGAGGGAAACCGGCCAAATCCGGAACAATTAAGGCTCATTGACAACTACCCGCAGCCTAAAACACGCAAGCAGCTACAGAAGTTTTTCGGACTTATAAATTGGTTACGATAGCACATCCCAAGGTTCACAACACTCACTGCGCCCTTAACAGAGCAGTTGTCATTGCAGAAACGGTTTCAGTGGACAAACGAGATGGGGAAAGCATTCTCAGATATCAAGCATGAATTCAGATAATGTCTGACACTAGCACGTTACGACGTGAGCAAGCATTTGTACCTTCAAACTGACTCAAGCCAGGAGAGAATAGGTTCAGTATTGTACCAGGTTAGCGACAGTGGGGAGAAACACATTATCGACTTTGCCAGCGCGAAACTGGGGCAGGCTGAGAGACATTATGAGATCAACGAAAAGGAATGCCTGACCGTCATTTGGGTGGTCAAGAAATACTGCACGTACCTCAAGTACCAAAGGTTCACACTACGGACCGACAACCGGTGCCTTGTGTGATTGCATAGCATGCAAGAAGCAAGGAGTAAGTTGACATGATGGGCATTACACTTGCAGACCTAGGACTTTGTAATGGAATATGTGCCCGGAAAATAAAATGAATTGGCGGACGCGTTGTCACGCAATGCCAACAATGGGGTGATTGTCTGGGATGAAGCAGGATGGGAGGACATTTTACCGCCAAATTTGTGCGACCCAGTATCAGAGGTATATGTACAACAAATCACAGCCACCAACAATAAATGTCTGATTAGCGACTTGTACAGGGAAGTCGTTGAGGCTCAGAGAAGTTGCAGAATCACACAGGAAAAGACGAGACAATGCGAACAGCGAGAAGTGGAGGGATGGCACGTCGTAGATGGCAGGTTGGAGACCTGTTAGGTTCAACAGCCGGGGAAATGGATAGTGTATGACCCCACGTGTGCGAGGGATCAAGTCTTCACCTATTTGCACAGTGGCAGCATGGCTGGACAACCAGGTGTTGAACAGATGGTTAGGAATGTACGTGACCATTTTTTTTGGCCAGGATTAAGCAAGGATGCGAGGAAATATGTACGGCAATGCCAGAAGTGTAACTTGTACAAGACACATCATGCAGACGGGAGGCAGTAACAGCGGCTACACATGCCTCGTAAACCATTTGAGACGTTATGCTTGTACTTAATGGGTCCATACCCAAGGACAAGGGTATTTCCGCGTAACTTGTTGACAGATAACGGTATACAGTTTACTGGCCATAATTGGAGAGAGCTATGTACACGATGGGGCGTTAATCACGTCACAATTGAGACGGAGAGAAGGAACGAAGAAATATAAGGTCAACTACGGCTACGTGTAGATGAACACCACACCACCTGGGTGGACCACATTCCCGCAATTCTCTACACACTCGGGAGTAGAGCAAATGTGGCAACTGGAAGGTCACCCGCCAAAGTATTGTTAGGCCGTAATCTATTCTTACCAGGGGAGGCAAAATGTCCGCAATGAGAGGACAGCAGTGAAAAGCCGAGCACCGACACACAGCGACGGCAACGACAGAGATGCTTCTGTGAAGTAAGGCAACGGAAAGATCGTTATGCTGCAAGATGGCTATGGGTGACAAACCAACCACCGCCGAAAGTATATGGAGGACAGGAGGTATATGTATGGACGCACCCCTAGTCCACAGCAAAGAAAGACTTTTGTGCAGGATTAGCAGCACGATGGAGTGGGCCACATCAAATGCTACAAATGCAGAGGCCAACCACATACACAGTCGCATGCGAAGGAGTTAGGTGAGGGTATATTGGGACAACATCCGGCTAACTCCGGGTACCGTCGACGATGAAGTCAGTCCCGGTGTGCCCCAACCCCACAACGGCGCAAGCCGTGCTGAGCTCAGGGAGGAGCTAGAGGAGACGTGAGATGTGGCAGCACTACAGGGGAGAAATCCAGCAGGTGATCCGCCCGTGCACGCCAACGAAAATTCACCACTAGAGGTGAGGCAGGATGGAAACACCGTCGAGGAGCTCCAGGAGGAGAGGAGCGATGCAGAAGGTGCATCAACAATTCAAAGAGATGCAAGGGAGGAGGAGGAATGTGTGCAGGAGTTACCCGGTGTCAGTATGCCTCTCAAGGAACCTGGAACCTGTAATGCTTCCAAAAATGCACACGCAAGAGCTGGAGAAGCACGATGAGCATGTGCAAGTGCAAGTGGAGGGAACACAAGCGGAGCAAGAGGAACAGGAGAAGGCATGAGGAGCATATAGATGAGCAGGTTGAACTAAAGCTAGGTGTTAATACACGTGCAAGCGTGTTGCAGGGACTGTTCAGCCGGGTCGCACCCGGGGACAGCGGAACCAGCAAGACAGTCATGGCAGCGAGTCAGCGAGGTCGCTCTGTCTTCGGCGGTCGCGTCTACGGGCACACCCACCAACACTGTGTCAACAATGCAAGCAGCCGGAGTTGTCTGGCAGGAAGGGGCATCCACCGGCAACACATCGTACGGCAGGGCCACAGGAGCGGTGGTACCACGTGCGGTCACACAGGCCAGCCCGCATCTACAGCTGCTGCCAGTAACATCAGACGGCCTACATGCTCCTACCCCTAAGATTGTTTGTCCAGCCGTAGCCTTCAATGCTTCTGCAGTGGGCCTGCGCACTCTGCGCAGCATAGAATGTGCGCCCGGTTGCTGTAGTCATTAGGCGCAGAGCAAGTGCAAGGACACGCCGGTGCAGAGCAGCCAGTGGTTGCCATGGAGACGCCGCAGAGGAGGATGAATTAGGCTGATCATTTGAACTGAGAGTATAAGGCCTAATTAAAGACATTGTTGTGTTTTAATTATAGGATCTATTACTTGTTTTGTTTCATTTGTGTGTTAATTGTTTCCAGTGCGAGAATTATGTGTCATTACTTATTTCATCATTCACGCAGTGCTTTGTCCATTCCATTCACGAGAGTTTTTATTGCAGGATTAATTTTGTGCTTTTTAAATGTTTAATTTGTTATTTAGCATGTTGCAAGGGCAGGAACTGTAAGTCTCGACAGAAAGTAGTCCCATTTCGGCGCAAGGGTAAGCTGAGGCTACCTGCGCATTGAGCGGGAACTCAGTCAGCGCGTAGCAATCAACGGAGGTGGAGTGCGTGCCGTGAGCTCCGGCATTTTCCCACGCGTGCTGAGCGGTCTTCAATATTTTGCATCTGGACATTAACTACAATAGACTTAATGTAATACTGGAACCTTTCTTTGCTTTAGCTGCCCAGTAAGCCACCTCCTCATCCCGTGGGAATAACATCACCCCGGGGACCTTTATTTTGCAAACCATTGTTTGTCGCAAGATGTTTTAGCAGTTCTACTGTATGGCCAGTTACGATAGCCAACAGTGTTCATGTAAAGTGCCCTCCTAGAAGGGAATGTAATCCAACATAATAAATACGACTGTGAACTGAACAGTACGTACGTTATTTGCGTTGCAGCATGCATGTCAGGAGATGGTCCCTTACAATACCTGCTCACTCAACTTACGTAAGTAATTTGATCTGCAAGTGTTCATGAGTTTTGTTTCGCATTGTATGGGCGCATGGGAGGCCCTGACAACCCATGTATGCATGTGTAATAGTTAGGTATTTTTATTGCCAAGATCAACAATGGTGCATAGCCGACCGACTGGCTTTCGTTTAGCAAACGTCATTCATCTGGAGCATCTGGAGCAGTAATCAATGGGGCAGAGGTCAACGCTTCAACGGCGAGGAGATTGGTTCAGGCATACGGCCTGCAACACCGAGGTTAAAAGACGCATTATCAACATTGACGTTGCCTTGACGGCGTCTGGCGCCAACTGGGTATCATCATTCCTAGACCTCACCATCACAGCCCCTGAAAAACTCATTCAACCCTTTTTCAACGTCCCAGCAGGCGTCAAATTGCCGCCCAACATGGGGCAATTGCTCATTTAGCCAGATTTGGCCACGTCTATTTACACCTACTGTAAGTTTGCCTTGGCAAGCTATAAGTATAATTCAAGCCATCTGCAAGTTTGCCATTAGCAAGTACTTACCAGTTGTGAGAAATTAGGCTTTAATTAATCTTGAATCTTGTGTAACAAGGCAAGGTTTCTCAGCAAGGCAAATTCAAGTAAAATGGCAAGCTTGCCACAAGCTGAGATGCTATCTGAACTTGACTGGGTGCAAGCCAATTAGTGTGCTCGTTAAAATATATGCAGGTATCGGCAGTGGCATTTTTCATAGGTTGGCTTCAAAAGTGCTGAGTTAACCATAAACAGCCTATACTAATACTAACATTTTATGTAGCTTTAAAATTTAATGCTTACTGGTAAGCTTGTACTGAGATGCCTGGACGTTGTCTCCATTAAGCACCTTACGATCCACAACCTAAAAATGTATGCATCCCAGTAGAAATAATTACTTGTAGCCTGAAAAGGGGACATTATGGAGATACTTTACCTTAAATTGAAGTTGAAAGTTTATTCTGCTGGCTTGTGAACCTCTCCATCCTAGCCGAAAAACAGACCACCAACACCGACTAATGGGCCTGGCATCAAGCAGTGACCGCAGCCCGGCAGCTGGCTGTCTTGGTGCACATCAAAATTCATACTGCTGGGCGCATGTGTTGCCCGTAGCTCTGCTGGCAGTGTAATCACATGATTCATGACGTCAATGCGCCTTTATTCGCCCCCCTTCCCAAGTTTTGGTAAAGTTACAAGACGTACAATAACAAAGACAAAAAATAAAGACGATTTCTGGTTCTTCCGCATGCATCAATTGAAATAAAGAGTTTCAATTGCACATGATGCCAAAAGCCAACTGATTATTAAAATTACAATGTTGCAATATTTCTTCCCCAGTAGAGAGAGTGAGTAAATTTCTGATTTTTAAAATGGCTAGGCGTGAGTCGTCTTGAGGGATTTGTCTCCTGTCTCTGTCGTCATGCATTTCAAATAAGTATTATATTAAGAGGCCATTCTGGTCAATGCTAATATGGGCATTTTGTTCTCCATATTTCGTCTTAGGGTTTCATTATAAAAAATTTTATAGGCAAGATTACCTGTTTTATTGCATTTTCTTGTAAAAGTCTATAAGTCTTTAATGTGTCATACATACTTTGGAGAAACCGTGTGGCTTTCTATATTATGTAATCGCCATAAGGTTTTTTTATGTATGAGCAACTTTATATCACTTTGGGGTACAATTTTTATGTAACTATTTATACTGCTATTTTGGTATAGTTTTAGGCTGAAATATATTAAGAAAAAACGGGTTTTAAAAATTAAATTGTACCTGGAATATATTTGAAAGTTGTATCTCTGAAATTTTGTACTATATAAAATTAAATTAAGAAACTTTTTGCGTTTTACTGGATGTGAAAAGATTTCTGTTGCAAAGTATCCCAAATTTTCCCTATGCTTTTAACTTATTCTGGTTTTGGAAGGATGAGGACTTTGAGCTCTTTAAGAGAAATAATTTGGATGAATATTTTCTTATTAGTTTGCTAACTGCTGAGTTGTTGGTGGTTGTTGGATTGGGGACAGTCTAAGTATTGGCACTTGCACACATGAGGTGCTGGTGACAATACCCTGGGGTCTCAGCAAATCTGCTCACTCTACTTAGTTTTTGGCAAAGTTGGGATATTTTGGGCAGTTCTGGAATTATTGTTTTGTGTGGAAAACTTTACCGAGGTTTCTACCCACTTGGTGAAATAGATTGGTTGAGGTGTTGCAATGCGTTCCAGTCTGGAAAGCATATGTTTTGTACGATTTTGCTGAATACTGTTTCTTAATATGTCCACAGCTTGGATACAAACTTTGTCGAAGCCCGTGTTGGCACAGTTTTTGAAAGAGGCTGAGGTGGAGGTAGCGTAGCAGATGCTGATGGGATTGATGCATTACAAGTTAAAACTTGTGCTCTGATGCGGAAAGAGGACGATGTCAGCGACCGTGCAACAGGCACGGGTGAGTTCTGTCCAATTTTACAAACTCTTCATTATGTTCCTAGCAAGTTGATTGCTAAGATACTGGAACTGAAGTCCACTTCTTTACCAGCAGTGGTAGAGGTTTTTGTAGCATTAATAACTGTTTGAATTTTTTAATTATTCCACTCATCAAGTGTCATACAGTATTTAAAGTTCCTGAGGAATTGCAATAACTTTTTACTCAAGTTAAGCCTTAAAACTGGGATGTTGTCCATTTAACTAAGACATGCCTTCAGCATGTTGCATCAGAATGCACTATAGTGAAATTACATTCACAGTTGCTGGGAAAACATCATTTGCCCTGGCAAAGTATGCAACAGTTTGTTAAGGAAGTCCAAGGTCACATGGGAGTACTAAGGTTGTCATGTCTAGAGGATTATTTCATACAGATCATTTTTTTTAATCTGTTACCTCTGTATAGCAGATACTTTACTTTTATATAAAAATCCACAACATTAGCTCAGTTATTGGCGTTAATGATGCAAGTGAAATGCAGTATTTGCGAGGGCGAACATGAAAAGGGAATTAGTACATATAGAAAAAAATTTTATAATAAGAAGAAGGCAAAAAGTGACCATGCACAAAAAATTTGCAATATTTGTGGTCGCACCAACCATGTTGCAGAAAAATGTTATTTTAAGGATAAAATAACAGGGAAAACTGGAGAAAAGGTTTCTCAAGTGATGGAAACTACAAAACCTCCTGTAGACACACCGGCTGGTACATTGCGTGCTGCAATGTCATTAAAAGACATGGAATGTTTTTTGGCAAGCAAAAAAGGTATATGCATCGGGACTGTCCTTCGCTTATTGAGTTCATTGGTATAACTAATGTTGGGAGTTTTCAGATGGAAAGGGAGTGTTTTGTTTGTCCCAGTTGAGATTTGTAATAAGTTTCCAAGTTAGTGGATTCTGGGGCTTCGTGCTCTTTAATAAGTCAGTCTTTTTGTAATACGTTAATAAAAACTTTTAAGTATTGGCAGTGTCAAAATTACTAAAGAACAATCCATTGGATTTGCTTTTGCAAATGGTGGGGTACTTCAGTCACAGTATATAGCCAGATTTAAAATAAAGATTGAGAATTTTTCATGAAAATTAAACTTTAGAGTATTGCCCATGACATGATAATTAGTGTAGAGTTTTTGGGTCAGATTTATGCATCATTAAACATTCATAAGGAGTTGGTCCACACTTAGTCCACACTTACAGTGCTGATTGATGAATGAATGTTTTCATTATTTTGTAATGAAAGTAGGTGAATTGATTGATTCTCAGAATGAACAGCTTGAACAGTTAAAGGCAAAGGTTACGGATGTAACTCAGCGGCTTGGACATTACACTCAGCGCCCGATTGTGGTGCGTCTCAAAGATGACGAGGTAGATTATTCAGTACCTTATTGTTTTTCTCCACCTAAATTGCATGTTTTTAAACAGTTAATACACACTATAGAATACCAGGATATAATTGAGAAGTATATTAGTAATTATTCTAGTCCAGCATTTTTACTTCCCAAGAAAATGCCAGGTTAATATTGTTGTATTTGTAACTACCATCGCATTAATAAGAAGATATTTGTTGATTAATATCAGATACCGACAATTGAATTGGTTTTTCAACATGCAGAAAAAGGTCAGTATTTTTTTTTATTCAAACTCCACATAGTCCATGGGATTAAATTGCAGCCCGCAAGTAATGTCAATGTATTTTGTTTAAGGTACTGGGTGAATATCAGTATAAATTCTTATTTGTGTATATTGATGATATTTGTGTTTTTTTGTTTTCACTAATAGTTTTGAGGAACACCTACAACATCTGGAACTTGTGATGAATGCACTTAGAGATGCCGGGTTAACTGTAAATCCTGAAAATGTTACATGGGTGCAAAGGCATGTTAAATATTTAATGTTTATGTTATCAGATAGAAAGCTATTAATGGACCCGGAGAAAATTTGACCCGATGTGAACATTCGTACCCCTAAAAATTTGTGGGGTGTTCACTGATTTCTGGGCATGGTAGGTTTTTATTTTAAACTTATTTATGATTTTCCTAACAAAGCGGTGCCCCTAAATGCCCTTAAATGGAAAAGAGTAGCATTTTCATAGGGTAATGAATAGAAACAGTCTTTTAAATGATTGAAGGAAAAATGTGCATCACCCCCAGTATTAATGTTCCACAATTTTGAAAAGTGTTTTACACTGGAAGCAGACGCCAGCTCAAAAGCATTAGAGGCAGTGTTACGCCAGGAAGTAGATGGACATTTAGCTCCAGTCGCATATGCCAGTCATTTACTAACACCAGCTGAACAAAAATATACTGTATTTGAGAAAGAAGTGCTTGCTGCAATATACGGAATGGAGAAATTCGCTGAATATTTGGAATGTGGTGAATTTACCCTCCAGACTGATAATCAGGTCCATAGTTGGATATTAAACACTAGCAAACCTGCAGGATGTATTGCACTATGATTAGTCTGTCTTACCAAATATAAATATACTGTCAAGCACATACGTGGAGTTGACAATAGTGTTGCTGATAGTTTATCATGCTTGTTCAACACAGATGAGTTTATTGTCGATAGTGAACCGCAGGTAATGGTTGTGCAAAATAACTGCCAGAGGTTTCTGTGGCACAAGTTTTTCCACAGGCCTATTTAAAGATGCAAGAACATCAAAAATTAGATCCTGAGTGTCAGCATATAATTTCATATATTCGGTCAAGTAATAGTACTAGGTATGAAATCTGGAAATGGTTGGTTATGTCCATCCCAAAACAAAAAAAATTTGATATATTTGTTCCTACATCTTTGAGATGTGTGTTTGAATATTATCGTAACACTTATTTCGAAGGATACCAAGGACAGGATAAAACTATTTCTCATATTAAGGAAATGTTTTACTGGCCAGTATTGAGTCAAGAGGTTGTTAGTTGGTTACGTGGCTGTGAGGAGTGCCAGAAAGCTAGGCCGCAAAATTCACGGAAAGTAGGACCATATAGTGCTATTGTAGCACAGTTTCTGTGGGAAAGAATATATTTCAATGTTTTTGGTCCTTTGCCAAGATCTTAAGCTGGGTTTACATCCATTCTCATGGCGTTTGATAGCTTTAGTAAATTTGTGTTTTTGTATCCCTTAAGAAGCATGAAATCGGGTAAAATATATCAAATTCTTTGGCAAAGATTATTTCCTGTGTTTGGTTCACCTGTGTGATAATATTACTTTGTTAGTGTTGAGATGAAAAATTTAATTTCTTCGTGAGGAACAAGCTTGTGCAAACATAGCCATATTACCCTAAGATTAACTTAGTAGAAAGAGCTAAGAGAAATTTGAAGGCTGCCTTGCACGCATTCCAGACTGTTACTCATCAAGAGTGGTATGATATTTTGTATCAGTTATTCCTATGTTTTAATAATATTCAGCATGATGCCACAAATCAAGTCCCTTCAGAAATATTTTTTGGGGAATTCTGTTTTTCATCCCTTAATTCATACATGGGGGCTACATGAATTTTGTGGGAATTCTGTGCGCTACAAAGATTTAGATAACATATGGGATGAAGCTGCAAACAAAATTGCATCAATATCACCAGAAATTGGGTTGGAGGCATAAGCAATAATCAATTTGATAATATTTCCTTTAAGGTTGGTGATAAAGTACTTCTTGAAACTCATTATCATAGCTCAAAAGCAGCAAATTTTAGTGTAAAGTTAGCCCCCAAGTATATGGGATAATTTATTATAAAGAGGTTTATGTCTCCAGCTACTCTGTTACTAGATGATGTCCAGAATCCCTACAAGATAAACAAAGCCCATGTATCACAATTAAAAAAAATTTTTTGTATAAATGTAGTGAGTGTTTTAGGACAGGAATCAGATTTACCACACTCAGTTTCATTTGTGTTGTGATTTCACCTTCATTTAGAGTTAAGAGTATTGTTAATATTTTTACTAACTTGCAAGGAAATACTAAACCAGGCAAAGGGAATAAAATGTTAGGAGTAGGACAATGGGAGTCGCAATAAATATGTCAATGTGGAGTTTCTCTAGTGCTTGTTTCGCAAAGTGGATCCTGGCTGAAGAACCATTACGCAGGACCATTGGTACTGTTAGATTGGTGGTTCAGCTGAGAGGTCATTTGGAGGTTTGCCGGGACTGGCCATCCTGACGGGTCTCTGGGGGACAAAGGTGCTGAATACTAACACATAATCACGGATTGAAAAACAATTCCACAAGACCAAGAATATGCATATCGCCAGTAGTACCAACTTATTTTCGATACAACCAAATTTGATCACCAAGCTCTATCTTCATCTTCTTACGTGAATACATAGATGCATTGCCAAACACACTAATTACAGCAGTATTATCTGCCTTGCTCTCATGAACTGGAAAAGTCTTCCAGCAGATTATCCTGTTTGGATCAATCTCACTAATATCCTTTGGTGCAGGCTCCTTCTCGACAAGAGAGCTTCTGAAGAAACACATTTCCAACAAACCACTGCCAGCTTTAGCAGTTATTCCTTGAAGACCAAAATGGTACAGAAAGATAACAAAATATAACTCTCTTCTATATCAATGATCTTAACTGTCCAAGACCTATCATCTTTATTGAAATCCTTAGTAAAAGACACAATATTACGATAAACCTTTCTCGAGTAATAACCAGAAGAGCGAATTTGCCTACAATTCATTTCAGGATGAAATCTGCAAAAACACTTAACCAATACTGTTAATAATCATAAAAATTAATATAATATGCAAAAAGGAATTTAACTATTAATAGAACACAGATACATACCTCAAAACAAGGTAAGAACACAAAAAAACCGAAAACAGAAAAGTCCAGGATCAGCCCGCACCTACAACTTTAACCTAATCGCTCGGCATTTAGTATGCGAATGGGAAACTTCATGGCAGCACTCCGTATCTCTAGACGTTGTCGCTACGTGCTGGGACCGTATCACCGGATGTGTTTCCGGGCCCCACCTAGCCCTTTAACATGCCTGAAAGGAGTAATTATGTTTGTTAATTTTGTGGATCAAATGTTTATGTTGGCCAACATGTTTGCACTTGTGTGTGTGTGTGTGTGTGTGTTGCATGTAACAGGATGTTGTTATCAGTTGCAATAGTGCATTGCGCTTGGTTGTAACCAGTTGTTGTTTATCGCCTGGAAGTGGCAGCTAGGTGGGGCCCAGAAGTACATCCGGTGATAAGGTCCCAGCGCATAGCGGCAACGTCTAGAGGTACAGAGTGCTGTCGCGGAGTTCCTCATTCACATGTCAAATGCCGAGCGAGTAGGGTGAAGCAGTAGGTGCGGGCTGATCGTGGACTACTCTGTTTTTTTTTTTTGTGTTTTTGCCGTGTTTTGAGGTATGTATCTGTGTTGTATTAACAGTTAAATTCCTTTTTGCATATTATATTAATTTTTATGATTATTAACAGTATTGGTTAAGTTTTTTAGCAGATTTCATCCTGAAATGAATCCGAGGTGAATTTTCTGATGTGACGGCTCACACTGCAGGAAACTCAACTCAGATTGGTGTTGCCTGGTGACTTTGTGGTCAAATATCATACCTCTCTTCTGTCCTTGGAGGCAAAGGTGTTCTGGTGGTTGCGGGTTCAAGTGGGAGATAATTTTCTTGCTCGTTGACAAGAGATCCCTTAGTGCTTGCGGCAGGTTTTGGTATTTCACCCAGAAAGGGGAGTATCTGCCCTCTGGTGGCTTTCCTGATGCAGCCTCTGGCATCATTGGCCCAATAGACGTGTTCTTAACGGCCGACAATTTGGTAGGGTCCCTTCCATTTCTCTGCCATTCCTGCCATGAATTGGCCATCTTCACTCATTGGGTGGTTTCTGAGGAGAACGGATTCTCCCATATTGAAGCTATGTACCCTGGTACGTAGCTGCAGGTACTTTTTGTCAACATAGTGAGTCTGGGCTGCTCATGCTAGGTCCATCCAGGCTAATGTGGCTTTGCAGATCTCCTCTGGTTACAGGATTTTGCTTGGCTGTTGGTCCCATTGCCAGTCTCCGGGTCTGCGCAGTGTTTGCCCAAAGATGAGCTGGCTAGGGCTTGAGTTGGTTTGCATCGTTTGTTCTCCTGCGTAGGGCAGAGAGGATGGTTGGAATGTGCTGTTCCCAATGGCAGTGGTTGGTGCCCACTCCGAGTCAGAGGCTTTTCTTAAGCTCTTGGTTTCTCCGCTCAGTGGGGTTTGCTTGCGGGTGGTAGGGAGGCATCGTCCATATCTCGACTCCTCACGAATTACAGGCTTTCAACCAGTGTTGGCAGGTGAACTGAGTTCCGTTGTCGGCTAGGATGCATTTCAGGTAGCCCCATCTTAGGAAAATCTCCGTCTCGAACTTCCTTATGATGTGTTGGGCTTCTTGGCTTGGTAGTGGAAATGCTTCTACCCAATGGGAAAATAGGTCGGTTACTACCAGCAGGTAGCGGTTTCCCTGGGTGCTCCAAGGGTAGGGCCCCATTAAGTTGACTGTGATCTGCATCTATGCAGTATGTGAGCGATGGGGCTCGACGACTGGCGGGAGTACGGGGTATGCTTTGCAGCAGCAGCGTATCTCGCGTCTGTTGATGTACTGTTGGACATCCTTACTCATCCCATCCTATATCCATAGGCGCATGGACTTTTCGCGATTGCGAATAAACAATGATAAATGCGAAATTGTCACAAAATTTGGTTTTTACGGGAAATACGGTATATCGGACTTTAATGCACTAAAAAATACATGCTTTCTAGTAAAACTTTGCTTATAGTATTAAAAAGCAAACACGCACTCATGTTTTAAAACTACCACTGAGTTTCTGTATTCCTGTAAATATTGCTATGTCACAATTTCATACAAGCACAACAAATTCCGACTTAATTTCTCCCCTACAAAATATTTGTGACAGAAAATTTGTATTATGGTTCGGTGTTTTCAAATATAGGTCCGTGATTACTATTCCACAGATGGTAATGTGGCTTCAAAAAGCTAAACCACAGCAAAATGGTGTCCAGCAATGTGTACTTGTGCAGCAATGGGAGTGCAAACTATGTACAATATCATACTCTTTTACAGCAGGGAAATTATTTTCTAATGTACGGCAACTATGGTCGAGCTCCATGTTTACATTTTAAGCTTCTTACACAATAGGAAACTTTAGCATTTGACTTTGCGTTTCCTTTCCTCTGACGAAAGTACCAATACACAATATAATTGTAAAGTTAGAGTTCTAACAATTGAACATCGGTTTTGCGAGCTTTGTAAAAATGTGTATCTTGTTATGAAAATAAATATGATGTTATCTAGGAATACATTTTACGTGCATTTTTTTTTAAATAGCCTTAAAATTTATATTAGAAATTTATTTCATAACAAAAACCTCATTTTTTTACTTTATTAAAATATGTAAATTCATATATTTCCTCTTCACATTATATTCATTTGCCATTTATTTAATTTAAGACGAACTTTGTTTAATATACCGAGATTAAAATCGCACTACAATAAAATAATGCACTTTCCACATACCCTCTGTTAGATTCTTGACAAAATGGCTGCTTGACTTTGACTTTAAATTTCAACTTTTCGAAATTGTAAAGTCAAGAGTGCTTGACTTAACCGTTAACAGTTCAATTGTGTCAAAGCTCCATAAAAAACATGTCGAAAAGCAAACGTAAAGTCAAATGTTGAAGTTTTCAATTGTGTAAGGGTCTTTATGCATGTGGGATAAAGGTTATTTCGTTTACCAACGTGATTGAACAATATATTGCACAATTGAAATGTTATTCATTTGTTCCCCCCTCCCCCTTAGAAAATAAGGCTGTATTCCATTACCTTCACAACGCTAAATATGCACAGCGAAGTAGTTCTCATCCCCTTGCGAGTTTGGAGGTTAGCATCGGCGGCAACCCACCAAAGGGCAAATTTGTTGGTTTTAGGAAACATGCACAGTGAAGATTTCACTGAATGATTCTGCAAATAAATTATATAATAAGTTACTAGTGACGAATAAACGTGATTTTGGTGAAGTAAACTTTTAAGGATTTCCGTAGGAAAACATGTGTTCATGAGATTGCGAATTGAACTAACAGTATGTTTGCGTGTTTTGCAAACCGTTACTCTAATTATTGAAATGCCCGTGGCCTAAAAAGGTTGCACTTTCAACATTTTTGTAGTGTGTAAATAATATTTGTTTCTTTGCCCATATCATAAATTCAATGTGAGTAAGGTTAACTTTGGCCAAAGTGTGTTGTGTATATTGCTGCATCTGTATGAATACAAACAGCTACGTATATATCAAGTTTTGTTTTTTCATTGAAGTGAAAATTTTTCGAAGATACAGTCATTTGAATGTTATTTCCATATGAGCAAAATTTTCCACTGCTCGCATCAAAACAATATGTAACTCAGAATGCCACACACTTGGCAAGAACATCAAAACAATGCTGTCTCATGAAAAACGTTTAACTAAAGCTCCCCCCCCCCACACCCACATACTTCTCCCCGTTTCCTTTTTTCCCTCGAAATAAAGTGAAAGAACTCAAACAAACTTAACTAGGCTAAAATAAAACACGTTGGAATGCCTGAAATTCTGCATTTTATTAAATTATTTCCATAATAATTATTTAAAAGACACAATTTCATTGTTTTTACATGAGTTTTAGCACTAGATTTTAAAATATTCATGACGAACTGTAAAGTTTTTATTTACCGCAATAATGTTTTTAAGTGAATTTTTGCACCGCTTTTAGAAGTTTTTTATGATAAAATTTAGAAATTTTATTTGCCACTTTCAGGGGGCCCTACTGCCATATATATCTGGTGTCCAGGTTTCACAACGTCTCTCTGATGTCTGGATGTTTGGCTTGAGGGTCGTTGTAGTAGTGTTTGCAGAGGTCATCTGGTAATCCTTTCGGAATCCAGACCTGCCAGTCCGCTCCATGTTGTCCGGTCCAGGACCATAAGAGATTGTCGCAGAGCTCGAAGCGCTGGGGTTGGTCTTGTAGAAGTCTCTGGATGTCAGGATCTTGCTGTTGGTAGTTGACAATCCGGTACTTGTTTAGGCAGAGTTGGAGTAGCTGAATATTCTCTTGGAGAGTGTGTTCAGGTGCTGGCAGAGGAACCATCCTCTCTTTTCTTCTTCCTCCTTCTCGTTGCTGTCTAAGTCCGGCTGGCATGATAGTGTGTTGGTTAGGTTGTTGGACTTCCCCAGGGAGTGTCTTTGGCCTCTTCAATGGCCTTGATCAATGATGCTTGAAGATAGTTTCCATCTGGGGAGACGACATGGTCTAAGTATTGTATTGATGTCTTGCCAAAATGACTGATAGTTTACAGGTGAGTCCTTGCAGTTCCAAGTACTCTAATACTCATTAAAAGTACCCATAGTGCTCTTCCCAGGTCTTCGAGTAAACTATAACGTTGTCTAGGTAGGCAAAACAAAAATTGTCTTATGTAGCCAGTAAGGACTTTGGCTGACGTTTGGAATGTTGAGGGGGCATTCTTCAAGCCAAACGGCATTATCCTGAATTGGAGCATTTCCCTTTCTGGCATGGTAAATGCTGTGCACTTTCATCTGTCTGGGTGGACTGTGATCTGCCAGTACTCTGATTGCATATCTAGGGTGCTGAAGATTTTGACTTTCCGATGTATCTCAGTGTATGGGGCAAGGTTGATGGCTGGCGGTGCAATTGGATGCGAGATGTCGTTCAGATACTTGTAATTCACACAAAAGCGAAGCTGGCCATCTTTCTTCGGTACAAGTATAACGTAGGAATAATAGGGTGAATCTGACAGCTGGACAATCCCTTGCTTCTTCATCTCTTTGACCTGAGTGATGATGAGATGTCTTCTGGTGGATACATGGTATGGGCAGTTGTAAATTGGGGTGTCTGCGGTAGTCCGGATTTCATGCTGGATCGAGCAGGTTTGATATAGTTGACATGGTTGTCCAAATGCCCTGGTATGCTTGTCAAGTATTTGCTTCATTTGGTTGAACTCAGGTCTGCTAAGGTTGTGGTTGATTTCGTCTGGATTGATTGGTTGGGGGCTCACGACTATGAGACCATGTTCCCAGTTCACCGTTACCCTATTATTGTCTCCTAAGTGGACATTTCCTTGGCCGTAATCAAGCACGCATTATTGCTGGAGCAGCCATGGGTCGCCTAAAATAACGGCTTCAAATAGTTTTGGTGAGACAACAAAGTCTAAAATGTTGGTGGGCTTCGGTAATTGTACTTGTAATGTGGTACGGCCTTCTACTAGTAGTGTGGCATTCTACTGCACTATTCATACAAAAATTTTTTTGGAGGCATAGTGGTACCCTTTGTTGAGCAGTGAAGACATCACTGTGGATAAAATTGGCAGTGGTGGCAGAATCTAGGAAGACTAGTATGGGTTGCTTGTGTATGGTGACTTCGATGTGAAGGTCTTCGAGTGGTTCAGATTCCTCCATTAATTCTTGGATACAGAGCCCTTTGCTTCCGGATATGATGGCCCGTGTTTCATTCCGGCACCAGTGTTTCCCAGCTGATTTGGCTTGGCTTCATTCTTGGGTGCTGGAGGAGGGGCGAATGCCCTTGTGGTTTCCCCTTCCTCTGCCTTCTCCTTACGTGCTGGTCTGTCTGGACAGTCCCGGTTGAAGTAGCGTCCGAGACAATATCAGCATCTAGGTAAGAGGGGTTTGGAGGTGGCAGAACTGGTGGAGACAGTGCAGGTGCTTATCTGTCTGCTTCTCATGTTCCGCTCGCTTTTCATGTGGATTGTCAAGGGCGGCCTGCACTCTGTAATTGCGTTTGCTTTCATGCGCTCTTTCGGAGTAGCATTCTTGCGATGTTTCTTACACAGCTCTCTTCATCAGCGGTAGGGCATATTCTGTGGTGCAATTGCACCTTGTGGCGAATAAACAACTCTACCTCTCGGTGCACCCTTGAACTTCTTTGGGGTGTAGCAACAAGTCAATCACTGTTAATTGACTGTTGACATATTCTCGAGGGGAGATAGCGCTTTGCATGGCTTACTGGCCACCGGAATTGTTGAAACATAAAATTCTGACACTTCTGTAAGTATCCTACCTTACCCTCAAGTAGTACCCTCCTTAAAGGGTCTCTAGTTCTGCACCCCTGCTTCAACATATTTTAAAGAAGGAGCATTCCCACTTTATAACATAATGCAAAACCAATTATCTTCCAAAAGACAAGTTAATTATTCTGTAAGGTTTAATGAGTTTGTGACTTGAAATTGTGAGAATAAGGGCCTGTGATATATTACACCTGCATTCTACCTTACGAACATGTAGGTTCTGAAAATAAAACTTATGTACATTAGTTATGTGTTTAGTATGACATCAGATGTTCAGATTTTTCTCAACATGAGTTCTCTATCAAGTTGAACATTTGGAATGTTGGCAGGCACTGCAGCAGACATCTGCAAGGCAGCCATGCTGCTCACAGAAAAACAGCTGAGCCAACAACCTGATATTGAAGCCTACCTGCTACTGCAAATACATGATGAGCTGCTGTGGGAAGTCAGAGACTCGCATCTGGGTCAAATGAAAAGTTAGTTTTTGCATGCAATAAAAGTCTATTTGCCTCTGTGTTGTCATTGTTATACTGTCAGAAAAATTTAATGGGCACATGCCCCAATCATATGTTGAAGAAGGTGTCTGTTCACTAAGGGGGATCAATCCTCATCATTTTGAAAATTTTTATGTTTTAACTACAGCCTGCCAGTACCGTTTTGAATTTACACCCGGCACAGAACCTCTTGGGCACCCAAGGACAGTCGATAAGCAGCGCTCCTACTAGTTGGTGCCAGTAGCCTATCATGGCTGTGTTCTTTTGCCTAGTTCACAATGTTACGGTGGTCACGATGAGTCAAGCAAAATGTTTCTCAGATGCGCTCAAAACATTGTGAAAGATTAAATCAAAATTCATTTGCATTTTGCAAGAGACTCGTTTCGCTGAATAAGTAGGTGAAAATCCAAAGTCTGTATCTTTAGCCATTTGTTTTACATTTTTACGGAATGTGCATGAACTAACTATTATATTTCTGAACAAAGCATATTACTCGTTCTTCCCTGAGAGGAAACCATATTTTGTAGGTATTTTTAATTATTTTCACAGTTTTTCATTTGCTTGTGTCTAAAATTTTCATTATAATAAAGGTGTTAAGTAAACTTTGTGCTAGCGAGAAGTTGTTAACAAACAAGGTCGACCTGTAATCTTTAGAGTGCACTATTTTTTACTATCAAAAAAATAACTTCACAAAGTTATAAATTTTAAACAAATTAACAGTTTGACAGCAAAAACTTGTGATGTCTATAAACAGACATTGTGACTAATGTGCAAGGAAGGAAAGAGCAGCATTACATCTATTTCAAAAGCAATATTTGTGTCATTCCGGGAAAAAAATTTTTTCAGGAAACGAGTCATAGATTTTTATAATTTTAACAAAGACTGTCTTCCAAGAATGACATTATAATTTTACGATAAGGGGGGAAATTCCGACTAAAATTTTATGGCAGCCATGCATTTTCAATGTGTCGATTTTTTTTTAGAAGAAAATGGATATGGGGTGAAAGTTTGGAATGGAAAAGAATAGCATTATTACTGCTTGAACAGGGAAGAGGAGTTTGTGCTGCCATTACAAATTACACACAAAGATGAATTATTATTTCTATGCTGCATGCAACTATAAGTAAATAAAAATTATTACATATACATTTGATAGATATTAATATGTAAATTGAAGTGTCAGAATATTTTTACTACGTACTTAAATTTTATCAGTTTGTCTGCCCTGGCATTTTAATTATAAATAAATATATAAACTCGCAAATATGTCTCGTATGTGTTCTATCGATTTCTGTTTCTACTATTTTCAAATGTTCATCTTTATGTATTGAATTGTAATTTATATTATAGTAAAGTTCAAATGAGAAAATAATCTTTGTGCAGCTTTGTGGAAGGGAATGTAGGGGAGGCAGTGTAGGGGAGAGCACTGCCGAGCACATGCCGCTTGAGGGAGGGAAACCACATGACACTGCTGACACTCTATATACCAATCTGACAATATTGCTCTCTACTACTGCGCTGTTAAATATTGCGCTTTGCGACTTACGTTTTTCCAACATGTAATATACATGCGTGGAGCAGCTCTCGCCTAACCTTCTCGACGGCTGTCACTACTTAACTGTACAATTCCACCCCTTTGTGCAGTGGCAATGGACTCGCCTGAAGTGTTTTGGACATCTGCACTTTATTTTCTCATTTCAATTTCACTTTGCTGTAGTTGAAATTTCATGACACCCACATTATGACGGGATGGGTTCTTGATAAATGTGGCAACAGGGCTTGGTACTGCTCACCGCTGGGCTCACAGATATAATTTCACTGACCAACGGGGCATAAAGTATTGCTTAGTATATTCTATGAAGGCTGTATTGTTGAACTGCTGTTGTTATCACCTGTGTAGTTACCTGCACAAAATAGTCACAATTCTTCTTTGGAATCATGTGTTAGAAAATATCCTGCAGTTAATGTGTAGTAATTGAATAATATCTGGGTAGCTATTGATTATACTCTGCTGTGCTAAAAATTTTAAATAACCTTAATGTATTCAATGGAATTTTAATGGGTCCAAATATGACAAATGTGTTGTTTAATAAGTCTTAAGTGTTTCCACAGATGATTCCCTGTAACTCTACATAAATTGAATACAGTGGATTCTCTAACCATTGTTTCTCAGGGGAATGACAAAAATTTCAATACATGTGGACTTTCAATGCATGTGGTCTTGAAATGCTGATAAATCAAACATGGGACCACAGAATATGTTCCTGGGATGCAGACTTTCAATCTATGTGGGTTCATCATACACAGAGGTTCCCATATACTACCTGAATATTTAGAACTATAACTTTGTTATTATCGGTAAAATATTGTACAATAGCCAGCTATGAAAGTCTTGTACTGCAATTACTGTACTTTAGACATAAACACATTTTCCTCAACAATTTGTTCCCTGTTCTATGCTGTGAGGCATTTTATCTACTACAATAGACTTTCAATTTTATGAGTACTGATTTCACAAGGTTAGGAATTTTACAAGGTCATACTCAAAAACTGCTGAACTATTCCAAAAATTGAAGAACAAATGGAAAAATTTGGGAAAAATAAAAGAAGAAGTCACAATTAAAAATATGTTTGAGTGTGATCAAATATTAGTGTTACAGTATTGTTGACCTTAAGGTTGTTGCCTGGTTGAGAATTTGATATAACATGTTACTGAAATTTGGTTTTTTAAAGCCAATTTTGAAGATATTAACTTGAAACAAAAACCTAAGTGTGAGAAATTATATTCTCAAGTTCTGTATTGAGACAAGTATAACAATTTTTTTTTTTCAGTAATTTTTTCTAAATTAATTATTAGATTTCCTGATCTATCCAGGAAACAGGCTATAAATGTTATAAACAGCTTCGATAGCAAAGAATCATATATCGTTCTGCACAAAAATTCTCTGGTCATATGGATCCATCTTTAACAGTAACGCATGACGTCTTTGCAACAATGGGATAAAACCGACTTCAAATCATTAACAGGCAAGCCTTCCCCCTGATTTCAACTGAGTTTTCATTGTTGATACGCAACGAGACGTCATGAACTTGTACTGTTTACTTCAATACAAATACAAATTACCACTCTTGACTCCTCTTAGTCCACGGCCATCCCGAGGTTTTTGGATTCTAAGATGTTTGTCCATTTTGCGGCTTCCTGAAGCACAATCCCCCTCGGACCTAGGTCCTCGGAGTCCCACGCCCCCTTCTGCCACTCAGGAACATTCTCATTGTTAGCTATCTGTTACCTAGCCTATAGTTATCCTGTGTTAGGTAGAAATCTACTATCATTGCGGATATCTGGGCATATAGCCTTGCACTCCCCACTGCCAGCATGAGTCCATCCTCAATCTGACCTCAGGGCACCAGAGGGGGCGAGCTTGGTTCAGGACGCAGCCCCTTTTTTCAGGACTGCACCTCCCACCCCCTCTAGCTAAGGAAACTTCTATGGCGAAAACGAGGTTCAGCCCATGCTCCTTCCTTTTCTGAGGGTTCTTCACATCGGTGGGTAAATACCCCAACCCCAAAATGGTCCATTTCCATAGCTTGAATTTCTTCACATTGAAATACAGCTTTTGGGCCCCTATAATCGTAAAGGAGTGGACCGGCCCGCCAGCATGAACCACCATCATGATTGCCCATAAGTCTAGTTTATCATGGGAGGTAGTTAACCCTTTTAGTAAACAAGGCATAGGGAACGCCCGGAAGTTTCTCACTTTTGCTAACCTCTATGCAGAGGTTACCCAATGGTACCACAAGGAGGTAGTGAGTTCCCTTGTGTTAGGAGAGGCTATAAGAGATGCTTCACAAGCCCTTTCCTGTTTCATTGTTCAGCTTATTCTCCGTTACTAGAGCTGCTGCTCAGATCAGCTGCTCTCTAGTGCCATCGGTCAGCAGCCACGGCCTCCAGAGCAGACAGAAGGAGTAAGCTTCCTTTTCAGTCGACGAAGCTCCCACCAGGCCTTAAGTATCCCAGCAATATCAACAGAGACAGGGGCAAACTAGGAATAGGCTTCCTGTAGTTAACCACATTCCAACCATGCCTTAGCAAGTGACACTCCGGTGACCCCAAACAGGGCCAAGAGGAGTAGTGCTTCCAGTAGTCAACACGTACCCCACCAGGCAAAACCTTACACCCATGACAGGCTGGTCCTCCGCTCCATCCCTAGTCCTCCATCATGTCACCCCCACACCTTGCCCCCATTACAGACTGGTTGCCTGCCCCTACCCCCCTGCGAAAATACTGGGAGAGCCCATGCCTTATATCTATTACAGGCTGGTTCTACCGACATCCATTGGCCGTTTCCGACTCCCAAAGGACAGGTAAGAGGTGCATTAATCCTCCCACTGCTGATTACTACAGCAAGAATGGATGTTCCAGTCGAAGATTTTATTATTCACCCTGACATGGGAAACCACTGAATACGCTGTGCCCATTGTCAACAATGATACCATTATTCCTTCCTAGGCTGGGCACATGAACCTTACTTCATCAATGGCCTTGAGTACTATTGTAATGATTATAGAACATGTTAAACTGCATTCTGCAGTTGGACAACCTGTCCAGTTCGTGATAGCCACTCAGTGCATTGTATCCTGTGTGGGGAGACCTACCACCATGGATGCATAGGTTGAACAGAGGAACGCATCACTAGGCCTGGAATGGTTTATCAGTGCGAGATTTGTAGGCACGCTGTTGAATACAGACGGCACAATCCAGGATCGGCTTCCCACCACAGCACTGCACGTAAAACAGGATAGCCTCAAACGCCAATGTTTTCAGGACAACCTCACGAAGACCAGTTAGTGTTCACGGCCGAATGTGAAGGGGAATTTCGGATCCATGAAATGTCCGGAAACTAATGGGTCTTACGAGCACAGGCCAAATTTAAGGGCAAAGTTCTTGACTGGTGGCAAAAATATGGCGAATGTGATTCAGAGTGGAGCCAACTCAGTGGCTGACTCACACAACAATTCACAGGCGAAGAGGTACTGGCTTGCCTCACTACAGAGTTTTATAGCAGCACCCAGATGACAGATGAGGAAGTCGAAATCTTTGTCCGACGCAAGGTTCAAATATACCGCAAGATTTTCCCATACAGAGCTGAGGAAAGTTGTGTGCAACAGGTAACCTGCCTGCTGTTGCCATGGCTAAGAAACATTCTACTCATTCCCAAACCACTCACAGTGGATGATCTGGTAGACAGAGTATGGGAAGCGGAGTGCAACTTTAAAGTGCAAGCTATCCTTGATCACCCGAAACCAACCAAGCCATTTGAATAGCGTAATAAATCGCTGCTACCCACATCGCCAGCTCCATGGCTACCAAAATGTTGGTATTGCTGCACATACCATTTCAACAGAGATTGCCCACAGCGGTCAGCACCACAAAGGCAGGAATGAGTGGAAGAAGGGGTGTAAATTGTATGCCACGTACCACCAAAGTTTAGCCAAATCAGCAGAGTGCCCCGCAGAAGGGAAACACTGCCACCGATGGGTCAACAGAGACAACCCCGTCGGACAAGAAGGCAAAATCGTCCAGCTCCTAGATGAGGAAGCTGAAGTATCCAAAGTCCGCACATTGAAATTCAAGTCAGTGGGACAAGTGTATTGGCACTACTCAACTCCGCCGCTTCCTGCAATTTTGTCAGGTGAGACATCCTCGAAGACCAACGGGCAACCCTATGCCCTCAAACCAAAATGCATGCTTACAGTTGATGGCTATACAACCCTTATTGCTGACCTTCACAGAATCAAGACCCAAGCAGAGTTTTTTCGTGTCATCTGACATCCAGGAGGATTTGATACTAGGCCACCCATGGCTTCAGTAGCAATAATACATAATGGACCACGGGCGAAGGAACGTATACCTGGACGGTAACCACCGCATAACCGTGAATTGGGAGCATCGACCCGACCTCACGAAGCCTCAAGCCCTCTGCAAAGAGGAGATCAACCATGACCTTACGGAGATCCAGTTCCAACAGTTGAAAGAAGTCCTCAACGAACACGCCGGAGCTTTTGGATCTTGGGAAACGCTGCATCAAACACGAACAATTCAGCACGAGATACTCTTGAACTTACAGGCACCCCTCTATAACCGACCATTCAAGGTTTCAGCTATGCATCACCGCCTTATAGTGAAACAACTGAAAAACATGAAGTGCCAAGGAATCATGGAGCCGTCAGACTCACCATACAACTCTCTCTTGTACCCAAGAAGAACAGACAACTGAGGTTTTGCATGAATTACAAGGCACTGAACGATGCTACGCTACCGATTCTACCACCTACCCTGGACCTAGCGCACACTTTGCAAGACTTAGGCGAGCCAAAAGTCTTCAGCACCTTGGACATGCAGTCAGGTTATTGGCAGATAGCAGTGCACCCCAACATTCGTAAGTACACTGTGTTCATGTCACCGGAAGAGGAGACACTTAAGTTCAGGGTCGTGCCCTTCCGACTCAAGAATGCACCTACAACTAACCAAAGGTTAACGTCAGCTGAAGTCTTAACCGCCTACATTGGGAAGTTCTGTTTCGCCTATCTTGACTACATGATTGTCTATTCCAAGTCTTGGAAAGAACACCTCACACACTTGCAATGAGTTTTGGAATGGCTGGAACTACACGGTCTTATGGCAAAACTTTCGAAGAACCACTTCAGAAAGACGTCCATTCATGTACCTGGGCCATGTCATTTCCCCCGAAGGTAATTACTCGCAAGACAAATTCATCAGAGCTATACAATAAGCGGAAGAACCACGCACCAAGAAGCAACTCTGACGCTTTCTCAGATTGTGTAACTGGCTCTGAGACTTTGTGCCTAATATCGCTGAACTCATGGCACCGCTGCATCCATTGTTGGAAAAAGAAGCACTGTGGCGGAGGACACCTGAACATAGCACTACTTTCCAGGTCCTCAAGATCAGTTTCCAATACATCCAACATTTTCATCATCCATAAGGAGAGGGATCTCTGTTCCTGCAGACCGACGCATGCCAAAATGGTCTAGGTGTTGTATTATAATAGGAGGATCCGGACAGAAAACCTCTCATTATAGCATACGTCAGCACCAGGCTCAATGCCACAGAGCAAAAATACCATATGAACGAGCAGGAATGCCTCGCAGTTTGGGCCATCTGGAAGTACCGCTATTACCTGGAGGGACTCGCTTTATTTTGAGTACTGACAGTAAAGCACTCAAGTGGCTGAGAGAGTCACAGAATTACAAGACCAAGCTTGGAAGTTGGGACCTCTTTCTTTCCAAGTTTGATTTTGAAATCCAACAATGCCCAGGAAAGGACAACCTACCCGACTCTCTATTGCGACAGGCAATCCTCGACAACGAGGCCAAGCCTGATGAAGATGTGGGCCGCATCTTACCATACGAATATCCAGAGAGCAGCCCCAAAGAACAACTCAGACTTCTTCAGCTCAGGATAAGCCAAAACCAGACTGAGAGACACCAACAGCAAGACCCCTGATATGAAGGAACTTCAACGGAAGTACCCGCAAGGGTTCACGCTATGAGACAACATTGGTCACGCAATAATCAGCCTCAAGCAAAGTGGAGGATCTGGATACCGAAGGACTTGCACACAGACATATGCCAGCATTTCTACGATCATCTCAATGCAGGACACCCTGGAACCTGGGAAACCCTAGCTGACATTAGCGCAAAATACATCTGGGATGTTATGAGTCGAGATGTTCATCAGTATGTCCATAACTGCACCACATGTTGCAAACACTAGACCTACCCTGCAAGGCAGTCGACGGCCAAGCCTCCAAAGCCGCACGCACCATGGATACAAATAGCAGCTGATTTAAGAGGACCATACCCTCGCAATATCAAGGGAAACAGGTACCTATTGGATGTGACATTTGTTCTCCAGGTGGGTAGAAGCCTTCCCTCTGCCCAGCCAAGAGACCCACCACATTATTGGGAAATTCAACAATAAAATTTTCCCATGCTGGGGATACCCGCAGAGCATTCTGACCAACAACGGGACCCAGTTCGCTGATAAAAAGTGGCTATTAGTATGCCAAGAATGGGGAGCTGAAACCTAGACAACTCCACCATATCACCTGCAAGCCAACCCACTGAGCGGAAAAACCAGAAGCTCAATAAGAGCCTCCAACTCAGTGTGCGGGAGGACCAGAAGCACTGGGATTGCCATATTCCCAGTATACCCTTTGCTTTGCGACGCCGCACAAAGCTATCAACTCAAGCCCCAGTTATCTCCTTCTGGACCAGACGCTACAGTGCCCAGGGGACTGACAATGGGAACATGAGCCTACTGAAACATCTACACCTGAAGCTATAAGTTCAGCCTCACTGCACTGGATAGATAAGGCAACGAACTTTCAAGAAGTATATTTCAAGAAGATGTTTCCACCGCCACGCACCGGTGTATGAGCTGGAAATGGGCAAAGTCATCCTGCTCCGCTGTCAAATTCAGCGCGTGGCTCGTCGGAAAGTGGGCAGGCCCCTTCAAGGTCATCGGACGCCAAGAAAACTTGTATTTGACGGAGGATCACCGAGGGTGCACACACAAGGCCACTAGGGGTCAGACGAGGCCCTACCTCAGGAATTCCCCGGAACCTGTCATACACACCCTATCATCTATTATTTTAGACACGCAGGATGAGGTAGAGGAACCTGCTGACCACAACTCTCCCGAGGATGCACGGAAGTCGTGGCCTAAAGAGCCATATGAGAGAGAGCAAACTAACGAGGGAACTGTATATTCAGTGCCTACACAAATAGTGTTTTCCAAGCCCAAAGCCAAAGGATCAGAATGGACGCTGCTCAACATCTCCTGAGTTCCAAAAAACGTTTGCCAACCGACCCGGGAAGTGAATGCCCAGCACGACTGAAATATCTTGGCGATGCTCACTAAATCGAGAACCAAGACACCACCAGCCTCATCAGAACGCCACCGCCAAGAGAATGTCAGCCACCAGATCTGTAAAACAGATAGGGCTTCAGAAGCCATTGCCTCAATGTACTAACCCTGCAGCCCCAGCTCCAGCAAGCCATCTCAGCAAGACGCCTGCATCATCGGATGATGTAGCTGCCGCAGCTAAGACACCGCAGCCGCATCCCATGGGAGAGGTGCCTACCAGAACTACCAGTCTACACGAGGCCGCCTCCCAGGCCTCCATTCAGCTGATACCGACGGCCGCGATCACCCCATATTGTGCGGCCACCCTAGTCACTGAGTCGACTCTCAATGCAGAGGCTGTCACCTTCGAGTTCCCAGCGCCACCTGGTGCCGCGGCCGACTCCCAGGCCCAATACCCCGGACGAGAGGAAGACTTCACCAAGGCGCCTGCCTCATCTAACCAATCTGTAATTTTTTATGGCCACTCCCCAATCTGTTCGCAGGTCGCCAATGCCATCAGACGTCACAGTTGTTCCGACGGCCGCTCTTCCTGGACGAGAGGAGGACCATGTTGAGATGCCCGTCTCGTGAGCTATGCAGAATGTCCAACCGGCCACGCCTTCTAGACAAGGGGAAGCCTCTGTCGTTTTTGCTACCACCTCATTTCAATCTGTTTACAGGTCATCTGCACCGTGAAACATCGTGGCAGTCCCAACGGCCGCTCCTCCTGGACAAGAGGAGGACCTCACAAGGAAACCCAACGCTACTGCAGCCCAGACCAACCCAGTGACCACACACCCCGAACAAGAGGAAGACAACACCGAGGCGCCCGCCTCACCTGCAGCCCAGGCCGCTGTCAAGGCCATTTCATCCCGTCAAGGGAACTTCCTGTTTGTCACGACAGCCACAGTCAGTCTATCACTGGAAGGGCTAAACCAAAGAACCAGTTATCCAGCTTGCTTGAGGTCTTCAGTCAAGCACAAAAGAGGAGCCACAGCGAACCTGTCGCTGAGCGGAAGGCCCAGTCTATGGTCTCGGCTCCAGCACCCACATCTCAGGGGGTGGGTGCATCACCTGCACTACTACCACCTCCACCCACGATGCAGCCCATTACAGACCCAGACCAAGAGACCAAGGGGGGGAGACCACTTAGTCTCCAGACTCCCTCTGAAGATGACTACGGTGCCAACCGACACCAGGAACAACAGAACTGAGGGGGTAGGCGACACAGTCACCAGACTACCCCTGATGGCAACTGAGAGCTTCATGCAGCACGACTGCTACTCCACAATGGCTGGTCTTCAACGATGAGAACCCAGCCGCTTCACCTGACCAAACCAGCCTTACGCACCGCCACGTAAGCAAGGACGTCCATCAAAGATAGCGGGAAACCGCAAAACAGTGAGTGACAGTGCTACAAACCCACAAACCTAAAAATGAAAGGTGTCATTATGCTATCTCCATTCAAATCAACTGACACGTATATTTTGCATATGATGTCAGTGGTCAGTGAAAGTTACGTAATTGCAGACATTGTTGTGCACTTTTAAGATAGTTTTCAGGCAACCTGCCTTTTTACTACTATATTAGCTCCCCGTACTCCATCAATTACGTAATCTGCCTTAGTGAAAATGGCATGTTAATTACCATATAAACAGTGTAAATATTATGTGAACACCTGGACACGTCAGATCACTGCCACATATTTAATAAGTGAGATAAAACGTTAATGTGTTAAAACATTGCATCGCCGAGTTAAATTTTTGTTGAAAAGAATAAAACACAGACACTGAGAAAAATACAACAAATTCTAGTATGATGGCCATTTTGTTGATAGACTTTAAATCTTGCCACATACTTTGGTTTCTATTCTGTTGCATCGAGAGTATGTAAATATTCTTTCTTTATATAGAATCATGTTTCACTGTATAAATCTTTCACGTTTAAAAGTCAAATTTTAATATTGCAGTTGTCATAATTTACTTTTTCGATGGTATCAAGTCTTTTCAATAAACATTCAAGTGATTATGTAAACTAATCCAAACATTTTCTTAATGACCATATGTTGATTTGTATCAAGTCATTACCTCAAGAAATGCAATCTAAAAGGACATTATAAAAACCAAACAAAAAGGTTGTGAGAGCAAATGAATTGTAAATATTTTCAAAGTGATATGTCGGTTTTAAAGTGATCCTTCTATGTCTATCTGTCTTTAGTGTGTAGTGGTGATCGCACGTCATTGTTATTAGTTAACTTCATTCCACTACACTCATTTACCAAGCTTAGCAGTCAGCTGTGTCTGGAAGCGCCCAGTTTGACTATTGATGATAGCTTTTTCTTAATACACATTTGCCTGCTGTGCGACACATAGGAGGCTAGGGTAGAAGCCAGTCTTATATTTCCTCACAGGAGGCCCCAGCAGAGAACAGCTGACACTGCCTTATGAGTAGGACATTGGGCAAATTTATTATTAATTTAATGTTTAATTGCATTTTTCAACAATCATATTTTTATTCCTCGGGGGTTGTGATTATTCCACATGCCTCCCACCATGTGTTTTGCATATCTCCCCTTTTTCACAGTCCAGCTGTGCTAAATATACTGTTTGTAAGTACCCAAGCCTTAGTACTCAATTTGTAGGATAGCACACATTAATGAAGAGAGGTTTGCGTCACACCGCCGGGTCCCTTGACGTGACATGACCTACACCATAGAGAAATAATAAACCCACATAAAGATCTCATGGAAAAAAGATGACATGAACTCCAGTGTAACCTGAGATCAAGGGGAGAGAAGAAAGAACACCAATTCGCCACGCATCAGATAGACAGAACGTCTGTGAGTTGAGGAGACTAAGAGACAAAATAAAAGAAGTCACTGAAAGTGCGGCCAAACCCAGCCATTCTCCAAGCCAACTGATTCTTTTCATTGCCAAGGTTAAGAGCATCCAACAAGGTGCCAAGCGCACCTTGTTGCACAGGAGCTACAGAAGCAAAACCAGGAAAGAAAAAAAATTGCTATTGAGAGGTCAGTTCAACATTATCTCAAACTAATTTCTTTCTCGACCCATGCCATCCTTCCCTGGAGCTTAACCACTACTGATAGGAAAACAAGTTCTTCTTGTAGGGACAGTTAGACATTCCTGCAAGAGAATTTGTTTTTCGCCTCGCTTCTTTGAGGATGCGCTTTTGTCACAGCAGAGAGAGGGCGAATTGACGCATTACATCTTTGCAACAATGGAATAAATCCGACATCAGCTCATCAGCAGGCAAGTCTTGCTCCTGATTTCAAAGGAGTTTTTACCATTGACGTGCAATGAGACGTCATGAACTTTGATGCGTGCTGCTTATACCAACTACCAATTACGATTACGACTCATCTCAATGCAAACCTAGTATACTACTTCTACACACGTGAGATTCAAACACTGCGTCAATCCGTACACGGAAGTCGCGGCATGTCGCAAATCCTGGAGGGCAGCCGGACACGTGGATACGAGGGGTTGCACAAGCAAGCGGCGCGTCACCCTCCCAACCCTCTCCTCCCCCCCCCCCGCTCAAGATGAGAGACTACATGCCAGCAGCCGCCTCGGGACATGCCCGAGCACCACTGAAGATATGTGAAGGCAGAGATGACTGGCCTTGGCAGCAGAAGGATGTCACACGCTGCCGCCACGACACGCATTACCCTGACTATATATGTTCGTGCGCTGCAGATCTCACCAGTTGTTCCTGCCAGTCTTCAAGCTCGCTCCATCACTTCCTGTGCTGGAGCCCTCCGACTACTGTTAGATCTTCAGCAGCCCTTCCAGAGGCTGCCACTAACTGCTCAACACTCTTCAGCAGCCACGAGCGGCTGCTACCATTGTAGTCACCGTTGGAGCTCTGCAGCACCCACGACCAGACGCTCCAGTGACACCAATCGTCAATAGCTACCAGAAGCTTTCTCTAGCTACCAGACATTCCACACTATCATGCTACTAGAGCATTGGCTTAACTTCTTTATCTCCTACAGACACCCCGGTTATAGTTAGCATTGTCTTAAGCAATTTTCTATAGTTTTATTTCACTTTCCCCAACTAGCCTAGGACCAGGTCACCTACACCTGGCTAACGCAGGTTTACTTCCAGTCATCCTTTTACTTGGCAGGAGAGCACGAGTCACTATGTTTATAAAGTGATTAATAAACACAGCTTTGTTCCTCCTAACTACAAGTCTCATTCATAGAGTACTTTTAAATCAATGGCTAGGAGAACCTCGAGTCAAGTACTGCCGAGAACGGGAAATTGTTACTACGAACTAGCTATAACTGGAGACTCCCACTCAGGCAGCTCCAGTTCTGATACACATATATTAGACAGTCATCTATTTTATTCCTACCAAATAAACAGGTACTGGAAGAGTAGAATAGAGGAGCCCGATCACTAGCAACACTTTACACCCAGAGAGAGACAGTATGCCTGAGTTATATCCCTACCAGAGCACCTGGGTGCTGTCGGGGGTATTTGTTTAGGTGCTACAACCTGGCCTTGGTTTGGATTGCACACCCAGTAGTAGCAGTGGTAGCTCACATGGCTTCAATGTTTCTGATTCGCCCGCTAAGGTGGGGAGCCTTCTGAGGCACTGGGTTTGTGTTCTCAGTCACTACTGGGCAACACTATTCTAGGGTTACTCGTGTCCGTGGTGCTTGACTCACAGTTCTCAGCAGACAAACCCGCTCTATGCCATTTAAGGTGAGACACGGTGCAAGAAGAGAGGAACAAAGTATTGCTCACCTTGCTGCCGAGCAGCAGGGTGGTTTAGCTTTCCCTACAGCAGGCCGACAGGTAGAACGAAACTACACCAGCATCAACCGTCTGCAGCCAACCACCACTCGTCATCAAGACTTCAGTTATTAAACCTTGAAAGCACAGCCGACCTAAGTGCAACCAAAGTCACATGACCGCGATCCAGCATTAGTTAATCGGACATACGTCAAGTTATTTTCTGGCGCCCAACATGGGGGGTCTACTAATTGACTGTGTGCGTAAGAGGCCGAACAAGGTCACCCGACCCAGAGACGTAGGAGTCAACCAGGATAGCCCAGCAGACTTTGTGGAGTCCATTAAAAACCCAGTGGCGCCCACAAGACGTAGCCATGTCAACTTCTGAGATCAATGCCGCCTCAGGCATTAATAAGGACTCTGAATCTTGCATACAGGACCCAAAGTGTAGCCATACCAAATGCCCATATATCGGCTCACTACGAGTAAAGTGCACCTATTGTTTAAAGACATTCCATCATCTCTGTCTGGGCTGACCAGATGAAGTCCGAAATACAGAAGGCTTCGAATACAGGTGCAAAGTCTGTAGGCAACAGCCAATGAGTTTCTGTAATGACATTACTTTCCTGGCCGAGGCATCAACCGTATCAGATGCACCACGTGCAGTGAACCGTACCATAAATTGTGCATAGCATTGCCCAAGGTGCGCATCTCTATGTCAGGTATGGCACACCAATTTGACGTATGTAAAAGGGAACACATCTCCCACTCTCGCCGATCGAGGCCGTCCCATATCTACATACAGCCTAGGACAGCACCCGGTCACCCAGCGATCGGAAAAGATGACAATATACAAATTACAGACTTCGCCGTTCGACCACAAAAAACCCGGTGGCTTTCACCAACAAGTGTGAAAAAGAGTTCCGGGATACTGATTTGCCACCAAAACAATGGGTAGACTGTGCCCAACTATACCTGAAAGGCTTAGCATTAACATGGTGGGAGAAATACGGCGAGTTTGTAAACGACTGGCATCAGTTCTCGAGTCAATTAGCGACTGCGTTTGGCGCCGAAGAAATACTGATCGTTATAGCCGCCAAATTTTATAGTGTGGCCCAGGGTGTAGATGAGGAGGCCAAACTATTCTTAAGACAAAAAGTGCGCATCTACCAACGCCTTTTCCCGACAGTGACAAATGAAGAAAATTGTGTATGCTCCATAGTTCGAATGCTATTACCGAAGCTACATAATTTTCTACAAGCTCCGAAGCCGCAGTCAATGGAAGAGCTTATAGAAGTACATGTGAAACAGAACGCAATCATGAAGAGCAGGCCGTGCTAGACAGTAGGCAGGTAGATAAGGAGAAGGAGGGAAGAACACTGACAGGCCACACGCCAACCCCTACGCCCGAAACCCCGATCTTGCCTTCTCCTCCCCATTACCGGATGCCACAAAAGTGTCGGTACTGCACGGGTCGACATCTCCATAAAGACTGTCTGGAGCGTAGAGAAAGGAAGAACCTAGAACCAGAACAGGCAGAAGAAGGCACAGTTACACTCCAGAACTTAACAAGAGAGCTTGATTCCTCTGAACTGCCCCATGTAGAGGTCCGCGTAAACTACGAAAATACCATGACGATGCTAGACACGGCCACCACTGGTAATTTTATAAGGAAAGACCTACTTACACCCCGCCAACAAGCCTGACTGACCCCCTGTCAAATGCAAAGTCAGACTCGCACAGCCAAATCTCCTCCTTCAGGTCAATGAGGGAATAAAGTTAACGATTGGGGTACATCGCCGTACATCCCAAGTTAACTTCTTAGTTACTCCCCATATCACGTAATCGATAATTTTGGGGCAACCATGGCTGCTTCAGCAGAAGTGCGTCCACGACTATGGAAAACGCAGTATGCAACTGGGGAGAGACGGAGGAACCCTGATTAACTGAGAAGACAGCCAGCTGAATGCTACCCCTCCCCATACCCCGATCCGCCTCCAATAGCTGCAGGTAGAAATGGATCAGCTGGCCCTAACTTCCCTGACGAAGATTAGGAGCCAGGCCCGAAGAGTCAGACGACGTCATGTGCGGCCTCAGGACGAAGAGACCCCAGACCAAGAGCTTTCGTGGCCCTTGACCTTCAAATGAGGCCCTACGCTGTTAATGGCAGCTCCCGAAGTTGAGCCAAATCCAACGAAGAGGCCCAAGGCCAGAACCCCGGAACCCGACAGGGAGCCATCCTATTCTCCACCCGGGAGAATACAGATGTAACAGCTCAGAGGAGCAGACTCCGTCAAATCCCTGCTCTTGATGTAGACCAGCTATGGCCAACAAGTCACCATCAAACCTGACTGGGCCTCCCTTATCTGCACCAAAGTGTCTTGGCAAAATCCGAGAGAAAGGGGATACAGTCAGACACCCTGCAGATCAAGTCGGATTAGCCAAGGGATCCAAACCGCCAACGGTGAAGGAGATGGAAGCAATCCAAGCACCTTCCCTTCCACCTGGTACAATTCCTAAGCCAGAAATCTAGGACGTGCCAACTTCTAAAAAGTCTGTTTCTGACACCGAGGAACTACCATACCCTCCACTAGGCCTTCAAAGGGCGAGCATGCCGTGGACCCTTAACGAGCGCCTACCCCTCCACCTGGTACAACTCCGAAGCCCAAGGTCAAGGCCACAACACCTTCTATGAAGGCTACCTCAAGCCCCGACGAGGAAGTGCCTACTGACACCACTAGACCACCGGACAACGAACTCATAGAAAGCTCGCAAACCATCGGCGCCGTTGAGGACGAGGGACCCAGTCTGTCTCTTGCTCCATCAGCCACCGATATAGAAGGCACCGAGACTGTCAATGCCTCCGACTACCCGCCACCTGGTGCACCACCCACAGTCAAGGTAGAGAGCCCTCTCCCTCGCACTGCCTCGCCACAGGACCTGGACAGTGAGACCGTCGACACCTCCAACTACCCGGCCCCACAGTGAGACACACCACCCATAGCTAAGGTCGAGCATGGTGATCCACAGCTCCCTGGTGCTACAACAACAGGCCCCGTGACCGTTGACGCCTCCCACTACCCCTCAGCTGGAGCAACGCCCGCAGTGGAGGTCGAGAGCCCTCTCCCTCCCACTGCCTCATCGCAGGACCTGGATGCCGAGAACATCAATGCCTCCAACTACCCTGCTCCATGATGGGATGCTTCCACAAGCAAGATGGAGAGCTGTCTTCCACCGCAAATCCCTTGCTCTGCACCAGCGGAGAAACGTCCTGCCCTATGGGTAGGAACCCGTGCAATTGGAGTGGAGGACCTGGGATCACTCCCCCGCACTGCCACAATGTCCCTAGTAGCTGTACCCTCATCATCAGTTCCGGCAGAAGCAGTCGCCACAACGCCGGGTGCCGAGCCTCGACACCTGATGCCACCTCGTGTTGCTAAGGCCGACTCTATGCCTGGCCAGTACTGATAGTCACCGTGTCTACCCACGTCGAGGTACACATGGCCGTACCCACTGACTACCGAGCTACATCCAAGAGGAAGGCCAGCTAAACCCGCACACACCGTATCAAGTAACTGAAGTCTGACGAAGAACAGTTTACACAAGTAGTCGTAGATTACTACATACGAACAGAACAGGACTCGTTACAGGCCTGTAACCAGTGAAATTTAAACTAGCCACCAGTCAAAGACAGTGAAACTGAGGAACATTCACAATTAGGCTAGTTTTAAATAAAGTGTGTATCGAGTGTGTCTACCCAGCTGTCATTAAGCAGGGAAAGTAAAGGAGCTGGTGAGGTATATGTAATAACCAGTTATTAGTACACTCGACTAGGTGTCAACAGAACTTGTGAAAACAGCAGTCATTATGCTGTAAGTGATCAAACCAATATAATTTGGACGTTTTACACCTCACCAGCGACAAGGCTCCATGTATAATTAGTCGCCAACAGCCCACACAATTACATAGAATTACTTAGAGAACTTCACCACAGTGCCAGTAATATCTACGAATGTGTCACGTATAGACACTCTCCACATTGAATGTGATAAGTGAAGACAGAGACTTCCATAGTATACATGTTAGATTTAGCCTTCAATGACAGGATTTTTAGATAATTTTAAATTCTTTTATAATAATTTTTGATGTGTAGGTACACACACACACACAGAGAGAGAGAGAAAGTTGTTTGAATTTTATGTAGTGTCCATGTGTAGATGCAACTGCAAGAAGAATGCCGTTTTGCAGGGCAACTGCGAAAAGAATGCCATTTTGCAGGGCTATGTATTTTCCTAATATGTTTTTCTCATGAATTTTCTAGAGTGCTTACGGGGAACATTCTATGAACTTCCACCATGAGCTCGTAAGAAAGATGAAAAACCGAAAGGTACAGGAGGAATTAGATTTTTTATTATTATGACTTGATGTGAAGGCAAACTTGTATATATAACCATGAGTTTTGACAGTGTATGTGTGAAGAGGCACCTACAAGAAGAATGCAGTTTTGCAGGAATGTGTCTTTATGCTATACTTTTGATTGCTCATATTCATTCTCTAGTGTTCTTGAATGTTTGCAATATATGTGCACCACCAAAGATTCGAACCAAGACTCTGAACCACAGAGCTCCCATGAACTCATTACAGTGAAACCAGGTGCCAGGTATTTTAAATTCCATGTTTTAAAGTGTTTTATGTGTTTGTTTAAAGTGACCTCTGTGCGCCAATTGCCACAAATTCCATGCATGTTATTGAAGTGTACTTGTATTGTGTCGTCTAGCCCGCTAACCCAGGTGATGGAAGGCCTGAGGTTGGTGAACTCTCAACCTATCACATGTAACTGTTTAGCTTGCTGTAAGAACTACAGGTTGCCCCCGAAAGATTCTCCTTTTCCTTCATAAACACTGCAGCAAGCTCCAGGATAGTTAGTGATGTTTTCCCTGCCTCCCGTGAATAAGGCATGAACATGCTTTTTACTAGCCCTCGTTTTTAGCATGTTGTCATTTTTAGTGATTTTTTATTCCACGTCTTATGTATGTATTCTCATGTAAATAACGATGATGACATGTTGATTTTTGTGGTGACATGCAGTAAATAAAGTAGGTCGGTGGGACACCTGGTGGACCACATCAGTTCAGACACTAATCCTTGCCACAGAGGAGAAAACCAGTTAGCACCGTGCAGCGCTCCGCTTCGGCTGTGTGCAATGGGCAGAGAAAGGGAGCTTGCGCAATGAGAGAGACGGAACTACCGGCCGGCGTGCCACACGCCCTGAGTTTCTCAGCCGCCTCGGAGCACAGAGCGAGCGAAGATACAGTGGTCAAGCAGCCCCACTCTAAGGGTACCGCCTAACTTACTTCAATTTTTTTTTCTTCTTTATCTTCAGGACTCCTGCCAAGAACTTCTAGATGAGGGGGCCTATACCTTTCTCCATCGAATCTTCACTATGAGACTTCATTGAAATGAGGGGGGTGGGGGGAAAATTGCCGCTTATACCAACTACCAATTACGATTCATCTCACTGCAAACCTAGTATACTACTTTTACACATGTGAGATTCAAACCCCATGCCAACCCGTACATGGAAGTTGCGGCCTGCCACAATCCTGGAGAGCAGCCAGACACGTGGATATGAGGGGTTGTGCAAGCAAGCAGCGTTTCACTGCCCCTCCCCCCTTTTACTGTGCTGACATCCTACAAGCTATCAGTCGCCTTGGGACATGCCGAGCACCACCGAAGATACACGAAGGCCGAGAGATGACTACTAGAGGGTGCTACCCTCACTCTGGCCTCGAGGTAGAGAGATGTCACACGCCCTCTCAAGTGGCCGCCGCGACACACGCTACCCTGACTATATAAGTCTGTGCGCTGCGGACCTCACCAGTTGTTCCTGCCAATCTTCCAGCTCGTTCCATCACTTCCAGTGCTGGAGCCCTCCGACTACTGTCAGAACTTCAGTAGCTACCAGAGGCTGCCTCCATTGACGTCACCGTTAGAGCTCTGCAGCACCCACAACCAGACGCTCCAGTGACGCCAATCGTCAATAGCTACCAGAAGCTTTCTCTAGCTACCAGACATTCCACACTACCACGCTACTAGAGCAGTGGCTTAACTTCTTTGTGTCCTACAGACACCCCGGTTATAGCTAGTTTTGTCTTAAGCAATCTTCGACAGTTTTATTTCACTTTCCCCAACTAGCCTAGGACCAGTCACCTACACCTGGATAACGTGGATTTAATCCAGCCACCCGTCTACTTGGCAGGAGAGCACTTGTCGCTGTGTTTACTAAGTGATCAATAAACACAGCTTTGTTCCTCCTAACTACAAGTCTCATTCATAGAGTACTTTTAAGCCAACGGCTAGGAGAACCTCGAGTCAAACCGCCGATCGAGAATGGGAAATTGTTACTCCAAACTAGCTATAAATGGAGACTCCCACTTAGGCGGTTCCAGTTATGATACACGTATATTAGACTGCCATCTATTTTGTTCCTACCAAGTAAACAGGTACTGGAGGAGTAGAATAGAGGAGCCCTGACCACCAGCAACACTTTACACCCAGGGAGAGACAGTATGCCTGAGTTATATCCCTACCAGAGCACCTGGGTGCTGGCAGGGTTATTTGTTTTGGTGCTACGGCCTGGTTTTGGTTGGGATCGCGTACCCAGTAGTAGCAGTGATAGCCCACACGGCTTCAACGTTTCTGGTTCGCCCGCTAAGGTGGGGAGCCTTCTGAGGCACCGGGCTCGTGTTACCAGCCACTACTGGGCAACACTATTCTAGGGTTACTCGTGTCCATGGTGCTTGACTCACAGTCCTCAGCAGACGAACCCACTTTATGCCATTTAAGGTGAGACACGGCGCAATAAGGGAGGAACAAAGGATTGCTCACCTCGCTGCCGAGCAGCAGGGTGGTTTAGCTACCCCTACAGCAGGCCGACAAGTAGAACAAAACTACACCAGCATCAACCGTCTGCAGCCAACCACCACTCGTCATCAAGACATAAGTAATTAAACCCTGAACGGACAACTGACCTAAGTGCAACCAAAGCCACATGACTGTGATCCAGCCTTAGTTAATCTGAGATTTTATTATTCACCAGCCACCGAGACTATGCATCGAAGGCACAGAGTTCCATTGCACGCAGCTAGATGACTACATAAGTATGCTCCACCACCTCCTCATTTCCAAGCCACCGGTGACATCACAGTAACCAGGAAGCAATGCTATCGCCCACCACCCTTCCTCATCATCGGCAAACTACTCCAGCAAATGACCGAAGTGGAAGGACCCGGTTGATTATAAATAGCAGGTTACAACGCTCACTCAGAACTATTCTTCATTTCTCCACCACACTTGTTGCCGGAGATCTGACCAGCCTGCTCGCCTTCAAGCTAACCCAGCTCACTTCATTCCTAGCTGCTACTTTCCCTTCCGTCTTCACACTTAGATTGTCAAAGGGAACACTTCTTATTGGTCTCTAGTGCACCTCGTTCCGGGAGCTTTCCACTGTAACCTGCTTAGTCTTCACCGAAGATGCATGTCAAACGTCTTCTACACACCTATACACTGCAGCCCCCTTCTGGGCTAACACATGCACAGAGAGTTTACACCAGTTTAAATTAATCTAATAGTGCTCATCTACCCCATACCATTGTTAGCTAAGTACCAGGTCGTCTCTACTTGGATAGCGTAGATTTAAAGCTTCCATAAGCTCTTACCAGCATTAGGAGGTAGTGTGAATCCACTTGTTTATTTCCGTAACAAGAAACAAACAAAGTTTAATTGACTTGTTGGTACCACTTTCCTGCAGACATAGCACCTTTTCCTAGTGTACCTCGCTCTGCTGAGGGAGCTGCAGGTGAACTGGGAATTTACTCACTCGAACCATTAAACTACTAGCATACTCACAAGCACTTGCACCGGCCACCCTTTCTGCATACCACGGTAGGCAGAAGGGCAGAGGCCGTACACAGGTACTCTGACTCTCAAGTTCAACTTGTTGACTTGGTGCTCAACCTCTCTACTGCGTTTAGGCTCCGGAGGGGTTGTTCCCTGCGTTTGGAACACTTGGCTTTTGAGCAAACTCTCACGTATTGGGACTGTTGATGGCAAAGGCATGATTCTCAATGCTCACCATTTTTAGGCAACGAGCATTGCAAGAAGGTGACCGTTAAGTCAGCAGACGTTCCGTGTGGTTTTACAACTAGTAGGGATACACGTAACCTGCAAACCCTTACAGACATGGGAATGTGTTTTGAATCCAAATGCCTTTCTCCCACTGGAGTGGTCTCCGCAAGAAGGTGAAACAGGTGCTAACTACCTCAGGGAACTTTCAGGAATTTACCCCCTCCCTTGTTGCTGCACTCAGCCAGCTTACACCTAAGGATCAAGCACAGGCACTGCATCACCTACTGGTACCCGTCACTCCAGAGATTCCCCAGGACCTCTTTGCGGCACCAACTTGTCTGAGCGAGGAAATTTACCCCTGGATTGCCAAATACCTCAATCAACCGGATCAGCCCTCAATAATACCAACCACTTACTTCAAACTCGAACCAGCTGCACCACCACCACAAGCATGGTCGAACGTGAGAAACCAGATCACTGATCTGCCTGCGGCTCATGTACGCCCTACAGAGTCAAACCAAGCCAAATCTCCGACTAAGGTTACGCGTCACCCACGTATCCCACCGAAACTAAGCAGTTTGAAACGGAAGATCACATTGCTTGAACCCGACTTTGTGCCCTGCCGCAAAGCTACCAGGCCTGTTCTCTACACTGGACATGTACCCGTACCTCGTAGAGATTAAATTTAAACCCGTCAATACCCACCAGAGGGTGTACCTGACATAGCGTCCCGCAAAACTGACTTCCTCTGACGTAGGTACGTCCAGTCTGCCAAGGTGTTACATGTCAACAAGAACATAAAAAAACCGAATTTCAATAACATATATTTCCATCTACCAAATTCTCACTGCTTACAAACCAGGCAACATCCTAATAAGAAAATTTTTTTTAAATATTGCTGAAATTTGGTTAAAAATGGCAGCAGAGGTAGTTTGTAGTGAGCATTGTTGTAATGTGTGCAATTGGTGAGGGGAGGGTACAGGGTGAAGCAGCCCAAGCTATGACAAGTTTAAACTTAAGAGGACTCAATGGCTATAGTCCATTCATGGTTTTTTCGTATGTTTTGAAATGAACCTTTGAATAATTACGCTAGGCGTAACATGTCAACCAGTTTTTTTCAATAACATGTATACCACAAATATATAACACTGTGATTAACTATAAAGTATTGTATTCTTGAATAAATAAAACTTTAACTTAGTGTTTTCTATAACTTGTAATATTTATTTTTTATTAAATATAAAATAAAAACAGTGAGGGCAGCCATGTATTGGCAATGGCTAGTAAGAAATAGTTCATAGATAAATATTGTTTTAACCTATTTTTTTGGTATTCTATTTCTAAATTAAACATTGCCTATTGATATATTTGAATTTTTAGTTAGCACCGAAGGAAACATATTTCATTTTTACAGTTAAAAATATAGCACAAAGTACCATGCATAGCATAGTGACATGTTTTTTTTTCTGACAAAAAAAATTCAATAGGCAGGGCCAAGCTCGTAACACTCTCTCTTTCTCTCTCTTGTGAAGTTTTGTAGTGCCTGTAGTAGCAGAAAATTATACGTGTTTTCAATTTTAGCATATTTCATACTTATTACAGCAAAAATAATAATTTTTGAATTTGTAATTTACAACTGAAACAAGATTTTGTTGTTTGAATACTTATAATATATTTAGATGTGTTAACACGAGATGGTTACCAATCTGAAGTTGGCAGAAGTGGTGACTGGTGATGCCGAAGACATGACATGGCATGTTTCTGAACAGAGCATCAAGTACATACTCGTGTTTTTGTTAACCCACCTAGGCAAGTTACGATATTCTGATAAATATGATTTTCTTTTTGTAGGAATAAATATTGTTACGATGGTATTTTTGCGATTTTTTTAGTGGTTTGAGTTTTTTGTTAGGATACCTATTTTTTCTTATGATACCCTTAATTTTTTGGGACCCACCCTATTTTTAGTTATCATCAATTAGGTCATTTGGGAAATTTTCGTAGGATTTTGGGCAATTTTTTAATTATAACGTTATGGTTAGGTTTATTGTTCAGAGCAATCCCAGGCATGGTTCAGTTGTTGTCATTTTGAGGTTAGGTTTGCCCTTCTTTTTATTTGTTCAGATGCTAATCCTCCCTTTGTAGTGTTTTGGTGATAATTTTATTGATTTAATAATTTTTAATTTTTAATTTGGGTTTTGGTTATAACTTCTGTGTTGGTGTTAGGGTCTAAGAGTCTTTTTACCCTTAACTTAGTAGTCGTGGTTATGTGAATTTTAATTGGTACTACCCTTTTTGATAAGTTTTTTTATTAATTTTTCTAGGCAGGAACCTTAATTAGTTTTTATTGGAAGCAGTTTATCATTCATTTTATCCGTTTTAAATCTTGCGGAATGTTCAGTCGTGTAACTCGGTCATGTTTAGTATGGGATTTAATTATTTTTAAAATGGATTTGGAATATAAGATGTCTAGATCGTGTCCTTTTGTCATCTCGGAAATCAAAGCCTTGCATTCGATAGTTCCTGAACTGCTGCAAGAGTTATTTGCAGTTAGTATCGAGCTGAAGTCATCCTCAGCATTTTTGGTACCGGCCGCAACTGTGCGTGTTTGCCTTCACTGCTGCAACGATAAAGTAGCAGTCATCATTATCCCAAATTGTTTTGTGTCATACCACGGTGGTTTGGAACTGTTTTCCGAGCCGCACGTGTGTCGAAAAGTTCCTGGAGTGATCAGCCAACGTCAATGTTTTGAAGTCGACAGCTGTGTGTTTGTGAGCCTCAGCATGGAAGAGGGGAGAAGTGGTGCTGCAGGCCACGAACAAAGTCTAGACAGCTAAGGGGACAAGGGAGTGGCTTCGTGCTGAGCTTTTGCTGTATGGACGGTCGCACATGTCCGAGATGGGCCATGATTGGCTGGAAGACTGAGTGACATGTGCGGTGATGTGAGGCGCTGTATTGTGGTTGAAGTCCAGCTGTGGAGGGAGGTCAGGTTTTAAAAAAGATGTAGTAGAGTGGGGAGGAGGACACGAAGACACGGGGACAGGCGTAGACACACGGGAGTGACGGGTGCAGTCAGTCGGTCATTGAGGAGGTTGTCGGAAGCATAGAGAGGTGTTGAGACATCGAAGAAGGTGGGAGGAGCCTTCAAGGACCGACATCATGTAGACGATAAAAGTTAAGTAATCAGGACATGTAGTTATAGTTTTATTATTCTGAAGATTTTGTACTGGCAGTTGCAGATTATGTTTCTTGTGGATAGACATATTTCGTCATGTTGTAATTAATTTGTATCGGTTTATTGATATAAACCAAAATTATCAGGTAAAAAGAAGCTGTATAAATACTTTTTGTGATCAATGTACGTGTCATTTCCATCAAACATTTATACAAACTCTGAAAGTACATGAACTAGTTTTGTAACATTGAGAGGCCTCCATCCCCAAATAACACCACTCTTTTTCCACAACCTCCCATAAGGTAAGAACAGATTATGAAATAGCTATTTACCATGATGGTAGAAAATGAAACAAGTTCTTAAAAACTTTGTGACCCAGTATGATAGATGTAAAGGACAAAGTAAGAACTATCAGTTACGACGTTTTCAAATGATAAATGGTACAGAATTTACAATGTGTTGAAGGCCATTCATGATTTACAGTAATTCTTAAACATTTTTAATGTGGGTTACCTAAATTCATTTTTGAGTTGGCCTAAAAAAAATAATGACTTATTAATGGATTTTTCTAGTTGTTGTTGAGGAATAGATTCCTATTTAACTATTTGTGCAGTACAACCAAGTCAAAATTCTAGTAATGCATTTGTCTAGTTAATTAAATGTAATTTTAAACATGAATAGATATGAAATTATGGTTGTGCTTTAAATTTTTTTGAGAAAGAATGTTAACAGCATGATTATAAAAGAAACTATTTTTTTTGTTATCTAAATTCTTTCCAATTTTATACCAAAGTGTACTACCATAGTACTTTTGTTTATTTGCCTCATGTATAAAATATATTTTTGTATAAATTTTTATGATTTGTTTTTATATTAAATTGTAACGTCTTTTTGAAAAACATAATTTTTTATTTATTAACAGTTAATTTCACCCCCACCCCTTTTTTTAATGAATCTGGTTAATTTTAAAGGAACTATCGATTTCATTAATTATTTTGATTGTTTAAGAACTTACATGACCTCTTGCATGCAATGAAAGTGAGTTTGAGCTCCACCTAAAATTGACGAAATGATTAAGTTTTGGGCTTCAAGGCCGCCCCTGTTTGTAGAAAGTGCCTTGTGGTGGATTGCCCACAGCAAAGTTTGATACAGACCAGTAATTGAAACAGATGATAGTGCAGAAGTTTTTCAGAGATGGTTAGGGAGGAGATGCAGGATGGTCTTTAATTTTATGCAGTGTTGAGTAGATGATAAGACGCAGCTGAAGAGGAGCTGTGTTGTATAGGTAATTGTGAACTTGAGAGAGTGTGCCTCAGCTTGAAATGTTTACCCCTTTACAGAGAGTTAATTGATTTAGTAGTTTTAAGTAAGTTATTTGAGTTTCCCCTACATCTCCCTCCACTACAAGTCATCAAGTTTTTGAAGCTGTTTCAGTTATTTTTGTTTTGTTTTGAACATGTTGAACTAGTTAAACGAGTGGTTAAAGAATAAACCAATACAAAGTTAAAATTTATATCAATAGGTTGATTACCAAGATTAAATACGTAATTAAAGATTAAATTCTCCCGTTCATCAACTTTCCTTTCTCTTCCTTTTACCCTACTTCCCTGTATCCCATTCTTCCTGTTACCCCTTTTCCGTTCACTCCTCTTTCTTAGCCATCTTCCCCCCCCCCCCCCCTCCAATTTCCTCCATTTCCCCCTCCCATTTTCCACAGTATAACAATATACTCTAAAGTGCATCGTGACTGCTGTATGTGTGAAACAGTATTGTTGCTGTTACATTATGTTGGACGTGTGTGTGTGCATGTGTGTGCGTGGGCATGTGTAATATGTGTGTGTATATATATATATTGGATGTGTGAAATTTATATGTTTTAACCGTGAACTGTTTTTAATACAAAATTAATTGTTTAAAAGTCACGTCTGTTTATCACATTGTTGTACTCTTGCCCTAAGTGTTTGATACACAAAAAAATTGCAACGTGCTTATGTTTCTGTGATTTGAAAATTTGCCACAGTCCCAACAAAATACTAGGCCCAGCCAGATAAATTTAAATAAATAATTAAATACACCTAGAAAACAGTAAGTACCAATGCATATAAATATGAGCAGGATAAAAGTTACAGTAGGCCTATTTCTGTACATGTTTAGCCACAGTGACGAATTTAGGGCAATTTTTAGTCCTCTACATTTTCATGTAATATTAGTGTCGGAAACATGGCTTAAGTAGAGTCTTCCATCTTCGCTTGTTGACTTCCCACATTATATATACAGAGTTGATCGACAAGGTAAACAAGGTGGGGGCATGGCAGTTTATGTGCATAATGATATTACAGTTAAAACTATCTGCAGCTCTCCTAGTCCTTACTTCGCAAAACCTGAGAATTTATTTCTTGAATTAAACATTTCTACACAAAAATTACTGATTGCCATTGTTTACAAACCCCCTAAGATATGGTCCATGGACGATCTAGAAAACGACCTATTTGTGAAACTTCCTAGTTATGATAATGTATTAATTATGGGTGATTTTCACAACTGACCTCTTAACAGAATCACATCAAACATTGCTCCTTACTAATCTCTTCTCCTCATATAATCTAGTATACAGTCCACTTTGACGCCAGCTAACAGCTAGCGGCGCTAGAGCCCAAGACGGTGCTCACGTGTCACGTGTTCCGCACATGCGCAAGGAGGCCGATAATTTTGAACTTTCCTATAAATGTTAATTTCAGTGTAAGATATGTTATATTGACTTTACAGTGTTTAATATGTCTTAAACTGTTTTAAAGAGCTTGTACTGATTTTAATTAAATGGTTATGAATATTCAAAGTTCCTGCGGTGCCGAGATTAAGAACACTTAATATTCTGCCATGAATGCCATCACAAAGAGACATTAAAATAATATTGAAATTCATAACAAAATTATAGAAATGTAAAACAATATCTAATTTAATTTGTGCCATTTTATTTTCAATATAAAATATTTCACTTGGCGTGCATAGCACTTCCACTTATGTAAACCCCGTAGGCGGTCACGCTTGTATCTGGACAGTCTGTTGAGGAGAACTGGCGTCGTAAGACACTGTCACGTGCACACTACAACTTTTGGTCACTGATTTAGGTTTCCATAGTCAATGTAGTTTACTGGTTAATCTTGGCTTGCGTACATTTTTGCCAGACATTTTCCCCAGTATTATGCTTCTGCTTTACTAATTTGTACGCCCTTTGGGAATTTTTAACTTAATCAAGGAGAAGGAGGAGAAAGATGTCTGAGAGGTCACGCGACCCACACATTTTGAATCAGACGCCATCTACCTATTCTTATGGCATTTCAGTGTAACTTCTGCACAATTGCTACATGCAATTTTAAGAGCTTTATTTTTATGTATGTATTTAAGGGTAATTTTCGTGTTTGACTATTTTACGGCAACATCACGTATAACCACATGGCCGACTGAAGCTATGCCATTGTATACGCCATCATTGCGTTTTAAGAGCTTATTGTATGTGCAATCATTTATTTCAGGGTTCTATGTCAGTTTTATTCAGGGTTCAGTGTATTTTTCATGTAACTTAATGCTTTTTGTACTTGACCACGCGGTCACAATAATGTTTTATTTCACTGCCGTCAGGTATGTTACAAGTCTGTAACGGCTAGAACCACGTGCTCAACACGAATAATATTGTATTTGAATTTATTTTGCCGTTTTCACTCAGAAATATTGCAATTTCACCTGCACCACGTGGTCCGTTACGAGCTTCATCCAGCAGTATGCGCGCCACCTAAGCTTGTTTTCACACGTGTGTGTTTATTGTGAGGTTTGCGTTAATGATGCAGAGTAATCACTCGCGTTAATGTGTATTAAAGGTATTCATTTGTAATTCACAGTGTCCTGTCTTGAGGGAAAAACCGGCAGTTCACCCTAGCGGCTGTCGGCCCTCTTCCCTTGTGAAGGCTGTGCTTTCACACACCTCGGTGAGATCATCCATTTAGGCTTGCGCTAGGTTAATTATGGGTTGGGGAGCACCCAAACGGAATTGGCTAGTCATGATAAGATAACATTTCATTGGCACGTTGATGTGTATATACAATATCAGTCAAACAAGTCTACAGTGAACTCAATTTTTAATTCAGTAGTGACCGTGTCCTAGCCACATATGTTATATAAATTGTTTATTTCAGTGATTTTATTAAAAGTTTAGTATTGCCAACGTGTTTGTAAATACGCACAGGTGAGATGGATACACGGAACCTACAACATCCCTGAGAACCCTGAGTCTCAATAGTGCAGTGATTGGAAGCACTGCTGGTGCCCAAATTACCAGTAAGTATTTGTGTCATCGTTCATCTCGTGTCTAACCCGAAGGGGTCAACTTGAAACCACCCACCATGCTAATAACGCAGACACACTGCTTGAACTTATATTCACGTCAAAAGCTGACAAAATCCTACACTGTGGACAAATCAGTGTGCCGAATTTATCTCACTACAATCTCATACATGTTACCTATTCACTTCGTACTCCAAAAATTTTACCGGAAATTATCTCCTACAAATATATGAAAAGGATCGTCATGCCACATTTTATTAACGATGCTTCTGAAATACATTGGAGTGACAGATTATTTGCATAGAGTTTATGACAAACTTTATCATGTAAACACCTTGTTATACAAACTTATTGATAAGCACATTCCGAATCAAATTTAGCAGGTTTCTCATCCACCAGCACTGTTGATGAACCAGGATATTAAAGCTTTAATGGCTGATTGGGATAATGCTTTTCGTAAATATAAATCTTCTAAGAGAAAAAATTATATCCCTGTATCAGTGAGTTTCGAGGAATACCATTTACTCAGAAACCGGTTTACTCAAACCATTAGAACTGCTAAAATTGCGTACGCTTGCCGCTTTATACAACCAAACTCATCCCTGCATTTATGGAGCAGTGTTAAAAATATGGGTGTTAAGTTTAAAGATACTAAAAACTAGTACCAAAAAATCAGTTAAAGTGCTAATGAACTTTAATGTTCATTTCACAACTCCATGTACTCCTGAAACAAGAAATGAAACACAGTCTCTTATTAAATCCTACACTTGCTGTGTAGAAGAACGTTTTTACTTGCCGCTTTATACAACCAAACTCATCCCTGCATTTATGGAGCAGTGTTAAAAATATGGGTGTTAAGTTTAAAGATACTAAAAACTAGTACCAAAAAATCAGTTAAAGTGCTAATGAACTTTAATGTTCATTTCACAACTCCATGTACTCCTGAAACAAGAAATGAAACACAGTCTCTTATTAAATCCTACACTTGCTGTGTAGAAGAACGTTTTTACTTTAATGTTATCACGCCTGTTGACGTTCTGAAAGCTATCAGACGAATTAAAACCAAGGCTAAGGGTAATTACAGAATTTCAATTGACATGATTAACCTAGCCTTGCCGTTTATCTTAGAAGCAGTAACTAAAATATTTAATTATTCGCTGGTCACAGGCAGCTTTCCAACTCAGTGGAAATCTGCTTTAATAATACCAATCCTGAAGACAAATAAACCTTAATGTGCCAGTGACTATAGACCCATAAGCATTCTTCCCACAATAAAACATATAACATAACATGGATAACCATTTGCTAACTATTTTGATATTATTAGATTTTAGCAAAGCATTTGATTCTGTTAACCATGAGCTATTATTTGCCAAGCTAAAATCATATTTTAATTTCTCCGAAATATCGTTAGAATGGATTAAAAGTTACTTGTGTGGCCATTATCAGAGAGTTGTCTGCAGAGAACAACAATGTGCTTGACACACAGTTGAAATTGGAGTCCTCCAGTGCTCTGTTCTGGGACCCCTTCTATTTTCTATTTTCATTAACTACCTCCCTCAGATACTAAAACATTGTAAATACCATCTTTATGCAGACCACTTCCAAATCTACCTGCCAGCTCATCCCTGTAATATTACATCATCAATTGACACAATTAACCATGAATTGTCAAACATCTTAGAATGGCCAATAAAGCACGGGCTCCTACTAAACCCTATGAAATCCTAGAGCATTATAATTGGATCTAAGAAACATTTTACATCACCAAACATCACTAGCGCCTCTAATATCATACTCGATGGCGAGCCGATTCCTCTATGAAAGTCTGTAAAAAACCTAGGTGTAATATTAAGTGAAACTTTAACATGGTGAGAGCATGTCACTTACATGTGTAGACAAACAGATTTCACCTTACATTCATTAAGAAGGCTTAAAAAAATTGTACCTGCGAAATAGATGAAAACCTTAACCGAATCATTAATAATTTCACGCCTTGATTATGCTGATATAGTCTTCAGTGACCTGCATGAAGATCTAGCTCAGAGACTTCAGCAAATACAAAACTACTGTGTACGACTTATTTTTAATCTTAAAAAGAAAGCCCATATCACCAAATACAGGCGTACTCTCTCATGGCTTGATTTAAAAAATTGACGATCATTGCACAAGAACTTTGGAATTGCTTACTTCAGGAAGCAAGAGAGATAATTTCAATCACTAAATTCAAAAAATGTGATAACAGCTTGGTCATGCTATAACTATTTAAATGAACTTGAACTGTGGGTTTGATATAAACAAACAAATTAATTACTGTGGAGGTTCCTCTTTTATAATGCTTTCTGCTTCATGTGACTGTAGTGATGTTTCTGATGCTTACGTTACTGTTTAATTAATTAAATATATTGTTAATGTATGTAGGTGTGTGAATGAGCATGTGCGAGTAGATGTATTAATGTCTTATTATATATATCTCTGATAATTTTAGAAATTTTATATTATAATTTTTAATGTCTTACATTAATTAATTTTTTTTGTCTTTTTCCCGTGTTTCTGATTTTTTGTCCTTCAGTAATCCTGAAAATAAATTTCAGTTTTAGAACTTTTGCTAGTCAATGTTATCTTGTAGTTTAATTTTATAAATAGTACAATTATATGTATATGGATATATGTCAGGTGTGTGTTTGGTTTTGTGTATGCATGTATGTGTTAATCGTGTAAGTTCACTATTAAGGTGAAATTTATTTTATATAAGTGCTCTTATATATTTCATATAAACTTCTTTCTAAGTTTATAGTAGACATTAAGTTTTGTGTCATTGTTTTATTTATTTTTCTTTAAAAAAAAAAAAAGTGTTATGTTTTATTATGCATAGTGGTTAAGTGAAAGAGAAGGTGATAATACCTTAACTTCACTACAAAAAATAAAGACGTTTTACTATAATTATTATATTATTATATTTTTAAGTTTGCAGTTGCTACATACAATAAATAAACGACACGAGTTGTGTGCTTGAATTTACTTTATCTTTTCGTTGAACTGGTTGTCCCTTCGTTTTAATTTTTAATCCATCTAAGGCCGTCCTTTTAATCAAACAACCCAACACATATTAATAACAAGTGGTTAAATACTACAGTTATTTCCCCTGCAGTTATAGATAAGGTCATAGGCCTAAATTGTGGACATTCGTACAAAATAGTTTTTTTGAAATATGACTAAATTCTTTGAACAGCTAAAAACAGTAAAAAAGACAGTTAAAACATAGTCATGTGTAGTGGAAGGATACTACTGTGATCCTTCCAGGGGGAAAGGTCACGCACTCAAACAGAGGTTAATACGTAAGCAAAGAATTGGTAGAACACTTCCCTGCAAACCCGATGGTAGTTAATGAGCTGTCAATTGGAAGGTGTAGCTTTAAATTAAATGCAATGTTGTATCTAATGTCTTTATATAAAACATACTCAAAATACAATTGACTCAACTCGTACAATCTTTACTTTAATACAAGGGAGTTTATTGATATGATTAACTACAAATTATTATCAGCCACGATATCAATGTCTAATAAAGTCTCTACAGTAACTCACTTGAACAATATCACCTTGTTAATGATGCCGAAGGCTGCTTGCAGAAGTCTCAGAATTGGCAGCCCCGGAGTGCCCTCTTGCATTCATCTTCGGGTGGCAGTTGTCTGGCGGTAGGTCAGTGACAGGCCCTGCTTCAGTCCTCCATGCGTGCTAAATACGCGGCACCGGATTGTTACGAATGTCTTGTTTTAATAATATCTCGCTGCTCGCGGCCTCGTCCTGAATACTGTTGTGGTTGGGGTTGTTTCTAGCCAAGCGCAGGAGACAGCTGGGTAGATCACAGCATCACCCTCTCGCTCAAATTAAAAGCTGGTCCCCAGCTCTGAGACAGAGGTTTGGCTATGAGTTACGGTAGTCCGACCCCTTAAAGTCCTCGTATGCTTCGTGGCAGCGTGAATATGGACGGATGAAGATTCTTCGCTATGGTGGGAAATTAAATGTAGGAGGATAGGCCACAACAAAGAAATTTTTTGTTAATGAACTGCCTTGCCTTCTTACTTGCCGTTTGCGGGTTGTCTGTTTAGTGTAAGTTATTCAAATAAGACAGATATGGTAGTGTCGTCTGCTAGTACAGCTGACTATTTGATTTCAACTTTTGTGTGTATTCTCAATATTGGGAAACATTCCTTGCATTCAATGTTACTGGTCATGATCCTGAACTAGACTGGGTGTACTTCCATGCGGCAGCCTGCTTGATGTTCTAACTGACGTAATGTGGCTTGATACTCTTTAAAGTCTTGTGAAAGTTTAAAATGTTTGACAGTGCAGCAAAATTTACTACTTTAAAATTTGTAAAACATTTTAGTCTCCGCCCGTTACAAAGTTTGTTAAGGTGAATACATTGTATAATAATTTGTGTTTTGAGAATTTATACATAGGAATTATTTGTGTGTTGCTGGAAAAGAATCATTATTAGATACTTCATATGATTAACATCGAAAAATAAACATGATTAGACTCTCAATTGTTAAAAAATACTTCATTTACATGAAGATCATAAATAACTTATATTAAAGTATTTTACTTTGCATATTTAGAAAATTATCTACTTTGTATTCACTTCTACATTTCTCTGCCTTTTTTGTTTATCTAAGTAGTTATTATAGCCTCTGTGTGCAGTTCTTGCCATAGAAAGAAGGTTTTTCGTGATGGGTACATATTCTGGATTGTTTCTGTACTGTTTTAAGGCATCTTTCACTGTCAATACAGCATTTAAAGTCCTCTCCGACATAGATCCTCTCTCATCTGTCAGTACTTTACCAGAAACTGAAAACCGCCTTATATCAGCATTTCCATGGGAGAGTGACAGTAAGGCTTTAATTATTTTTCCTACAGTAGGATATTTCAGTATTCCAGATTTGTGAGTTTTTTTTTTTTTTTTTTTTTTTTTCAAAAAACTGTTTCCAGAATATATCAATTCTTTATTCCTTGCTTCTTTTTTCATCATTTTCATGCTGAAGCAGTTTCCATTCATCCATTAAGTCATCTCCTTGAATGTCTATTGGAAGACATCCAGCAATACGTACAATATCTTGACAACTACAATTACTTTTCCTCTTGTCTGGATGCATGCAGTGGAAATACTTCACAAGGTGAGATGATGAGACAGGAGCTTTATCAATGATGTGCTTACAAGCATGTACACAGTGCCTCTGTACATTTTTCAAGAAACAAAGTTGATCTTTTTCAGGTGCACTTTTCAATACCTCTGAAACACCATCTCCACAAACAATGTTCTTCAGAGGAAGAAGGTTTGGTTGAACAAAGATGTCAGAGTTGAGGTTTTTCTTACTAGAACTTACCACTTCTGGTTTGCATACTCTGCTTATAAGAGCCTGCAGTAATGCTACTAGTGCACTGTGAAGAAGATGTATCAGAGGGATATCTTTTTGAAATGATCCGGTAAAGTGTGTAAAAAGTTTGGCACTAGAACAAATGAAAAGCAATTCTGCCTTAATCATTGACAATTTTAGCACACCTACGATCCTCTTGAAGACATTACTGTTTTTTTAATATCTCAGGTCTCTTTTGTGGGACAAATTTAAGAAAATGTGACAAAACAGCATCCCACTGTTCCAATAACCTGACTGCAGCAATTTCAATGTTAAGCCATCTTGAAGTGCACTGCTTGATAAACTGATGGTTTGGGATGTTAAGATCCTTTTTAATTGTGCTGAAGTCTTCACACCTTGCAGGCCATCAAAAAATGTATATATAGAAGTAATCAAATCTGAAACATCTTCTCCTAGTTCATGCATTCCTTTCAAAAAAACCATTGTGTATGGTATGGATACTGCATGATCCAATATCAACAAGACCTTTTCTATGAACTACCTTAATTTCTTAATTTATGAGACGAGTCACTTATTTGTTCACGTTTGGCCCATCACTTCCAAGCATGAGCAAATTCTGAAGAGAAAGGCTTGCTCCATTAACAGCCTTCATTAATTTGTCACAAATATCTTCTGCTGTGGCTCTCCTCATGAAAAAAGTTTCCAAAGGTTGCGAAACTATTTGCTGTTGAGATTCTGACAAATATGTAACCGTAATTTGGCGCTCCTTCTTGCCACCACTGTTTGTTGTTTTATCGTAGCACAATGTATACCAAAAAACCTTTCATATCTTTTAAGACACAGTCCCTAAAATATGGTTCTAGGGCATTACTGATGAGGTAGTGCATCTTTGTGCGGTTTAACGAAAAACTCTCAGGAACAGCACCAGGAAACATTGCGTCAAACAGTCCAACAATGTGATCACATGATGAGAATGAATAATTACTAGCAATAGTCTTCATTCTCCATATCAGCTCTGCTGTCATCGCACTGTCTTTAGTATAATGTAAACCCAAATTAGAACTGTCAGTGATAGTGACACCTTTGGATGTACTAAGTATACTATGTGAAGCAAGATGTAATTGTCCGGGTGAAATTTAATGTGACATTCATTCTTATTCTTTACTGTACTGGCATGTTGTGTTATCACTTGGAAGTCTTTAGCTGAAACACTAATTGTCTTGTTGCAAACTTTATAAAAAATTTCACAGTCAGTATGTTGTACTGCCCTCTCACTTAATTTATGCCCATGTCCATCACAGGTTTGAAGCCACTCGTCTTTCACTCAACACTTCCCCATGGCGTACTCAGTTTTCCTAGGCATCAAACATCTGTAACATACAGCAAATAAAAATTTTTCGACATTCAAAATTACCTAAACATAAATGAAATGGTGACACTTTTGGTGTGCTTTTAGTTGTGTTTATATATATGTTTTATTTTATGTTTTACATGTAACTTACACATTTGTGCAGATTACCTAAAGCTAATCCAGCAATTCAGATGAATTATATAATTATACATGAATTGTGACAGACCTATAACAAAACGATACATTATGTGACACCGGCTAACAGCCAGCGGCACTAGAGCCCATGACGGCGCTCACCACGCACATGTCACGTGTCCCGCATGTGCGCAAAGAGGCCAATAATTTGAACTTTAGTATAAATGTTATTTTCAGTGTAAAATGTATTCTATTGTATTTGCAGTGTTTAATATGTCTTAAAATATGTTCAAGTGTATGTTACTGTTTTTAAATTATTTGGTTATAAAATCCAAAGTGCCCATTGCACCAAGATTAAGAACACTTAATATTCTGGAATGAACGCCGTCATAAAGAGACACTAAAATAATATTGAAATTCATAAAAAAATTATAGAAATGTAAAACAATACCTAATTTAATTTGTGCCAATTTATTTTCAATAATAAATATTTTACTTGGCGTGCATAGCACTTCAACTTATGTGAACCCCGTAGGCGGCCATGGTAGGTCTGTGCGACACTTGTCTCTGGACAGTCTGTCGAGGAGAGCTGACGAGGTGAGACACTGGCATGTACGCACTTCAACTTTTGTTCACTGATTTAGGTTTCCATAGTTAATTTAGTTTACCGGTTAACCTTTGCTTGCATACATTTTTGCCAGACTTTTCCCCAGCATTATGCTTCCGCTTTATTAATTTCTTGCGCCCTTAATCAAAGAGGAGGAGAAAGATGTCGGAGAGGTTACATGACCCGCGCAACTTGAATCAGGCGCCATCTGCCTATGTTTATGGCATTTCATTGTAATTTCTACATTACTGCTACACACAATTTTAAGATCTTTTTCTTATGTATATATTTAAGGGTATTTTTTCGTGCTTGAATATTTTACGGCGACATCACGTATCACTACATGGCCAACTGATGCCAAGTGTCTTTGTATACGCCATCATTGCGTTTGAGAGCTTATTTATCTAACATCTTATGTGCAATAATTTATTTCAGGGTTCTATGTCAATTTTATTCAGGGTTCTATGTATTTTTCACGTAAAGTGACGCTTTTGTACTTGATCACGCGGTCACAGTAATGTTTGATTTTACCGCCATCAGGCATGTTACACGCCTTTTACCACTGCAATTTTAAAGAGAATAATTTTCTCAGCAAGAATAATCTTTTGTCTGACTTTAATTTGCCGTTTTTACGCAGAAATATTGTAATTTCACCTGCACCACATGGTCCGCTACCAACTTCATCCAGCGGCATCCGCGCCATCTAAGATTGTTTTTACACATATGTGTGTTTATTGTGAATATTCATCTCTTGTCCCATCTTGTTTCATGTATCATTCAAGGGTTTATGTAATTTTGTAATTAGTGTATGGTACAATTATTCCCTTCCTAGCCGGCTCCGTGTATAGGCCATCACCACACTACCCATGTGCTGGAGGGCCAAGCCCCAACGAGTTTGTTTTAGTGATGCCAAGTAATCACATGTGTTAAATTGTATTAGGGGTTTCATTTGTAAATTACAGTGTCCTGTCTTCAGGGAAAAACCGTCAGTCCACCCTAGCGGCTGTCGGCCCTCTTCCCTTGTGAAGGCTGTACTATCACGCACCTCGGTGAGATCATCCATCTAGGCATGCGCTAGAGTAATTGCAGGCGGGGAGCACCCAAGTGGAATTGGCTAGTCATGACTGAGATAATCATACTTTTATTGGCACGTTGATGTGTATGCATAATAACAATAAAAACAAGTCTACAGTGAACTTAACTCTTTTATTCAGTAGTGACAATGTCAGCCACATACATTTTATTAAGTGTTTATTTCCAGTTATTTTTAGTAGAAACTTTAGTATTGCCTACGTGTTTGTAAGTATGTACGGGTGAGACAAATACACAGAACCCACAGCATCCCTGAGAACCCTGATTCTCAATAGTGCTATGATTGGCAAGCACCGCTGGCGCCCAAATTACCAGTAAGTATTTGTGTCATCGTTCGTCTCGTGTCTCACCCGACGGCATCATATGTTACACTACATGCTGTGTTTAACAAAACAATAAATGGCTAATAATCTTCGGAAATGAACCTGAATTATGACAAATGAATGTTTGGCAGTAACTTTCCTGGTTTACATGATACTGCTAGATTATCAAAACTGAATTTTGAATTTATACTACATTCTAGAAAACAAAACGGAGTGGAGGACTATGAACACCAGAAACATTAGTAAAAAACAGACAGTGGCCGACTACACGTAAGTGCAATGTGCTTAGTGATGGGTTTGCCACATCCCAATGCCGGAAATTAAGACGGGTGAACTTTATGGGGTGAAAGAGAATAATTTAAATTCACAAGAGGATTAAATTACTTTATTTACTAGATTACAAAAATAAGTGACTCATTACATTTTGGGACAACGATGGAACGTCAAAGGAGATGGTTTCTCTTTATCACATGGAAGGGAAGGTGCAGTTTTTCACCAAGTGAGCAGTGTTGTCATATGTCGCTAAGATTTATGATCCTCTTGGATGGTTGGCTCCTGTTGTGATGTGGACAAAAATCTTCCTACAGTCACTGTGGCTACATAGACTTGGTTCGGATGACCCTCTAAACCCATAACTTTTGCATCCCTGGCAGCACTTCATGCACGAAATTGTAAAAGTGAACTATTTTTCGATTCCCCATCCATATGCACCCACTGATATTCTAAGCATTCAGCTCCATGGTTTCTTAGATGCATCAGAAAGGGGTTACTCAGCTGTTGTTTATATCCGTGTAATGTATTCAGGTCATTCCACTTCAGTCAGGGGGATGAATAATTTTAACTACTATTACTTGTAGGGGCTAGCTACATCAAAGAGTGATCTAACACCAGTGAGGTTAAAATTTATTGTGACCTTGATCAAACAACAATTAAATAGAGACTGTAGAGGCCTTAGTCACTATCCTAGTTTAATTTTGTAATGCCAGAATCACAAGGTTGAGCAGTGTGGCCTGTCTCAAGGGGACAAAATCCGAAGCCACTGTCACGGCCCTACAAGTAGGATGACCCTTGAATACACATATAACTGGAAGATTGATGTGCTTCTTAGGTAGCGGTGCGGTTGCTACCGGCTGGAGACTCTTATCACCCTATCATGGATTGTGCTGGTGGTTGCCTTGTTGACTATTGGACGGTGACGTTCTCTGGATTTGTGTTGTACTGCAGGCAACTGTTGATGTGCGGTTGGTACTGCACAACCAGGGGTTTGCAATACCAAGGGGAGGCTCTTTACCCCTTAGAAATGGTTACTTATAAGATAGGATGAGGAGGGCCTTCAAGCTTAATTCAGGGTGGAAATAATGGTGACTGCAGTGATGAGAAGTGAAGCTCCTAGATGGAAGTGCAAAGTACAACTTTAGACTTAGGTTCCAAAAGTGGTCTAGTTTCAAGAGCAGTAACTGCCGGCTTCAATCTTCTCTGTCTGCCACCTTTCCGAGTGTAAGGCATGGGAAGTGAGGGAACAACTGAGAACAATGAAAGCAGAGCTGGTGTTTGTGATTACCTAGTATGTACTTCTGAATACCTAGTCGTGCAACAAGAGACAGCATCCCGTGTACCTTTCGCTCGGCCCAGTATTGGAAGGCCACCTGTACCTTGCACCCAGGTGGGAGGAACGGTAAAGCCATGACAGTAGGAAAGCACCTAGTTGGATCGCCTTGCCGGGTAGGGTGAACTAATCTCATCGCTCACTTTGTGGTGCCAAGAGCTTTTGCGCTTTGGTGCAAGGAAACCAACCCCATTGAACAACACCATGCGGTTGCTGCAACCGACGCTTTGCAGTTCGAGTCTTCTCCACCTCCGGTGGAGGAGTCAATAGTGAGGTGCGGTGTTGGTAACAGCAATTAGCACCCACACTTGGGCACGCACACGTCAACAGCCTACCTCCTACAGCCCCGATTTTAGTGCCCAAAGCCTTACACCCGTAGGGATGGAGAGAATTCACAGAGGCTATGTATCCTTCCTAGCTGGTTCAGACTGCTGAGTCCACGTGAACAGGCTGCAGTGCTGAGATGACTCACTGTACTTACCTACTGTCATGCCAGCTGATCTGTTCAAACCACCTACCAGAGTTGCTGAAAGATACTACCCTATCGTGCAGAAGGCACTGTTTGGCGAAAGGTCCACGAGCACACCAGAGCCAAAACCTAGACCCCCCACACGTAAACTCCACCCCTCAGTCGAGTGCCACCCAGGTAGTGGGAACAGAGGCAGTACAGACACGGTGTCCCACTGCACCATCACCTAAACCTGCTTGCTCCATGCAGGGTGAAACTCACTGAACCAGACTTTGTGCCAAGTTGACGACCTACCAGGCCAGTGCTGTACTCTGGTCGGGGCCCCAGTGCCCTAAGATGAATAATTACCCTAAGACGTGACTCGCCTAGCATTGAGTAAGTAATCAGAAACAGGGACATTCAACCAGCCCGGACTGTCACGCGTCAAAGGAGTGTACTTTTTGGCGCCCAACGTGTGGCACTCACCCACGAACGCCAAGATTAAGAGTCTCATCCTCTACCGACTGAGCTAGCTGGGCTCAAATTGAAACATAGACCAGATTTCGGGGAGCCGAAAAACACCCCGTGGCGTTCAAGAAACCCCCAACAATTTCAGACAACAATGAGGTAGCGAATGAGCATTCTGAAAAAACCATTGACTCCACTCCTAGAAACCACTGTGCCAGGGCAGACTGCTCCAGAGAAAGGGTTACCAGATTTGACTCAGCACACTGTCAGCGCCAATTCCAATATGCCTGTTTAGGCTGGGATGATATAGTCTGCCACACCAATGGCATCGAATACTGGTGTGAGGACTGCTGGATACGCCAGACGGCGTATTGTAGCTGGGTGTCCTGCCAAGGGCAATGACAATACGTTAGGTTCATTGTATGCACCGAGATATTCCACCATGTTAGCATTGGTGGCCGGTCGAGAGGTTACCCAACCGGGAATGGTTTATAGATGTGACGTCTGTCAGTGGGTCGCTGAATACCGACTACACAATCTTGGGCATGGGCAGAAAAACCGAACCAAGCCATTCAACAGGGGAGCTCCAGATCCCCAACTTTGCAGGTCGGCCTCATTTAGACCCGTCCACCTTGATTACGGACTGTAAGAAGAAGTGTAAAGAGCAAGAAACTCTGACAAAATAGTGGGTTATACTCTCACAAGCACGCCTCAAGGATAGAGCACTCTGCTTGTGGGGAAAATACGGGGAGTTCATCGCCGAGTGGACCCAATTCCGGAACAGGCTAGCTACGGAATTTACTGAACAAGAAGTATGAGCCAACCTCAGCACAGAGTTCTGCAGCCGAACACAGACCCTCGAAGAAGAGACAGAAATTTTCATCCACCAGAAGGTGCAATTGTTTCAACTGATTTTGTACACTTTGTAGCCTGCATATTGCTACCACAGCTATGTAATCTCCTGACCACACACAAGCCACATGAAGTGGAAGAATTGGTAGACCGGGTGCGGCAGGTTGAGCGAAATCTACTGGCACAAGCCCCTCTGGAACGCACAAATCCGAGCCAGCCCGTGGTAACAGGGAAACCAAAGAAAAGAAGTTCAAGGAACCGTTGCCATCACCGTCAGTGCATAATCTCCCAGAGTGTTGGTTCTGTCCCATCTATCACTTTCACAAAGATTACCCGGTGCTGCTGGAGCCACGCGAATGCTCGGAGAAGGGGGGCACAACTGGTTGTCTGCGACCCACCCCAAACCAGCAGGAGGGATCCCCCCAGTCTGGAAGCTGCAGAAGCCGGAAGACTAAAAAGCCCCTAATCCAATTAATAAAGGAGAAAATATATCCTGAGTTACCACACATCAGAATCATGATCAACAACCAATGGGTTATAGCACTACTGTACTCCCTGGTCATTCGTAATTTTATACGCAGTGACCTACTTTCCTCAGAACAATGGAAATCCTTATGACCCTAGCTGGAAACCATCCACATGACCAAACCAGACAGTGCACTCATCATGGATGGGCGTGTAATGCTCAACTTCACCATTCAGAATACAACCAGCACTGCTGAATTCATTGTGGAACCCGGACTGCAGGAAATGGTCATCCTCAGCTACCCGTGGTTCCACCAACACTACTGTATAATGTACCACGGACAGCAAAAAGTCTACGTAGGCCACAAACACCGAGTCTGGATCAAGTGGTATCACCTGAGGCCACCCCTACTGCAGGAGACCAGCCAGGAGGAGATTATCCGACTGCTATAATTGAAGTTATTGCTCCCGCAATAGTTAACCGGGGGCGAAATGGAGGACAACGGTACCTAAAGTCATCCACGCAGACACCTGTAAAAACCCGGAACCGGAAGCGAAAGAAACACCACCAACACCTCCGAGGCCTCAGTGGAACAGGACGAACCCACCACCACATTCTTCCTGCCCTCAAAACCGACAGAGAAGCTGGTGCCCCCAGCAGTAACCACCGGCAGTCGGGGAACAAACTGCCTACCACCAGCATGGTCCAAGGGGCCGCCATAGACTATGGATAAGCAAGCCGCACCCTGCAGTCTACCCCCATGTACTTCAAGACCAAGATGGGGACCCGAGGGGGAAAGTGGACCCCAAGCGCCGGTGAGTTATAATGGCGCAGTCCACTCAACAGAGAAAAACGGCTGCAGCAACCTATGCTGGACCCTGTAAACGAAAGGGGAGAAACACCTAGCATTGCAGCCCAATCCAATAACTATTTCTTCATTGAATCAATGCTAAAGGGCCTATGTACGACACCTTATTGCTTTTCGCCTCTTGCTGATGAGTTGATAAGAAAGCTTACTGTGACATAGTCCCTTTTTTTGAAAGAAATTTGCTAAGTGGTTGCCCAAACTGTTAAAGTAAGAAGGTTGCCTTAATGGAAGATAACACACAACAGATTACTCATAAATGGTGTATATATTAAAGATAAGAGGCGAATTCAGTAACATTATAATTATACAAAGCCTGTTGTAAATAACTGATTTTGTTCTTGTTAATGTAAATCAGAAGTGTCCATAAATCTACTTGCATTTATGATACCGTTGATGTCAGAATCAACGCTATGTAAAGTCAGAACCTAACCATGTTGTAAATAAATGGGTCTTGTTTATTGTGTTTATGTAAACTTTCAGTCAATCCAAATGCCAGTAAAGCTATTTGTATAAAATAATAACCACGTAAGGACAATAACATGGCAGAAAGAACGTGGTAAGAAGAAACTTATTGATCTCAGTTTGTTACAAATTTAAGTGCTTTCATTTGTTGTGTGACGAGGGCTCTTTGTCTTATCTCTATCAATTTAAGATGATGAAATGGGATTCTGTCATGTTTGCCCATGCACTCGCTTCCCCACTTTAGTGTGCAGACGAGGTGACGGTAGGTCCCTGCTCTACAAAACCCCATAGTTCTTTTTCAACCTAATTCTGCTGTCCGTTAATATAGGGAGGCCAAAGGCAGGGCCTACACACTACCGCACCAGGTGGCCACAGCAGTTAGCTAGACAACATGTCTTACTAGTGAGGCCTTGGACATATTTTTTTCTTTTAATTTTTTAATATATATTATTGTATAAAAATCAGCTCCCAAGGGTTGCAACACATTCCGTGTGCCAGCCAATGTGTTTGCTCTTTCCTCAGATTCGTATGAATCATATTGTCAATAACCAAGCCTTACAGCTGTTGATGTACGTCGGCACACAATAATCAGAAGGCCACGCACTATCACAGACACTGGATACCCCTCGCGACACTCACATTACACTCTAAAGTGTTGCATGCTGCTCCAGCCCGCCAGCAATGAAGAAGAAGAGAGAGAGGGAGGACAACCTTGTGTGGAACACAGAGACAGATGATTTTGTCTAGCCGACTTCGCTACTGCAAGAATACGTTCCAGCCAGTACCTGCCTCGGGTCGCCTGCCCGCACGTCTTTAGGTAGTGAGAGTGGGATGCAACCGGCACAGCCGGCACCCATACAGAAGCCCAGCGAGAGAGAAATAAATTGCTGATGTAGGGCCAGTTCTACATTCCCGCATAGGAATTTTTTTCTCTTCTCAACTCATTGCCCAGATGTGTCTATGTTGAAAGGGGAGAGGGGGCAATAATAAACGACTACTACTCATCGATGCAACTATATGCCTGGCAGTTGTCTACAGAGTTGAGTTACCGCCGCCGCCGCCACCTACAAGATTGTTGTATCTACCGTGCCGGGACATACGTCCCAATAATAATATTTATTTTCGCCCAATGAGCCACCGGGACCATGCAAGATGCCTGTGGCGAGTACAGCAGTATGCCACGGGATGCTGCCACAAGTAAGATCCCTAGATCCCACCGTTCTCCACTACGTCACTTGCACCAAAGATCTAGGCGCTGGGCTTGCACCTGCTAACCCCCTCTCCAGTCGCCCTATGCAAGTGAAGGAAGGGATATCCGAGGAGTATAAAAGGAGATGTGTCTCAGTCTCTGCCAAGGCTCATGCCTCTCCAAGACTGCATAGCTTCCCTTGTGGGGCCCAAAATCCTCTCCTACACTACCGAAGGAAGAACCAGCGGCATCACCAGCTTCACACTGAGACATGTTCAGTCCCTTACGGACACAGAGAGTAGAGCTCGTCCCGAGGAATCATCATAAGTAACAAGCACTATCTACTACCTCATCCTATAGCTTTACACAGGACTCCTTCCCCTGTTTATGCTAGGGTGTTCACCTTCCGCGTAGCCCGTGGGGATTTAAGAGATAGTGCTTCCACTGTCTGTGTTTATTTCCTTACAGTCAATAAAAACTGATCTTACCAGATCTCTTTACTTTCACTCCTGAGTCCCTTCCTTGAGTCATTATCGGTGCTAATGGAGTCAGCAGGAAACAGGGTTTGCAGGTACCAAACATACTCGCACAACACACCAGAACATCCTTGGAAGGCCACCAATTCTCTGCCCCGTGCAGTGAACGGTAGAGCCACAACATTAGGAAACTGTCCATTGGAAGTTGGCTTGCTGTAAGTCTCCCCCCGTCTCACAGCTCACTCCATGGTGCCGAGGAGGGGAACTTCTTTTAGTCTTTGGAGACCAGTGACCACTGGAAACTCACCTCACCAGTATTGGAAGGCCACCCATTCCATGCACCCAGGTGGGAGGAACGGTAGAGCCATGGCAGTAGGTACACTCCCGGTGGGATTGGCTTGCGGGCTAGGGTGAACTACTCTCACCGCTCACTTTGTGATGCTGAGAGGATTGCGCTCTGGTGCAGAGAAACCAACCCCATTGGGACAACACCGTGCAGTTGCTGCAACCAATGCTTTACAGCTCAAGTCTTCTCCACCCCCGGTGGAGGAGTCAAGAGTGAGGTGCGGTGTGTGCGTCAACAATTGACACCCACACTTGGACATCCACACGTCAACTGCCTACCTCCTGCAGCCCTCACTTTAGTGCCTAATGCCATATACCCATAGGGGTGGGGTTGAGAGACAGGTCAAGAAGACGAGGACTATCTCAAAGAATCCACAGGGGCTACATATTCTTCCTACCGGGTTCGGATTGCTGAGTCCGCGTGAATAGGCTGCACTGCTGAGATGACTCACTGTACTTATACCTACGGTCACGCCAGTTGATCTGTTCGAGCCACCTACCCGAGTTGCAGAAGGGTACCACCACATAACGCTAGAGGCACCGTTTGGCAAAAAGTTCACCAGTACACCAGAACCGAAACTTTGCACCCCACACGTAAACTCCACCCCTCAGTCAAGTGCCACCCAGGTAGTTGGAACAGGGGCAGTACAGCCACCCCCCAAGCAGACACGCCATCCCGCTGCACCACCACCTAAACCAGCTCCACGCAGGGTGAAACTCACTGAACTAGACTTTGTCCCAAGTGGACGACCTACCAAGCCAGTGCTGTACTCCGGTCGGACCCCAGTGCCCCGAGATGAGTAACTACCCTGAGATGCAACTCGCCTAGCATCGAGTAAGCAATCCGAGACAGGGACAGTCAACTAGCTGGGACTATCACGCATCAGTGTTATTGTAAAAAAATTGTAATTTGGTTAGTGGAACTCAGATTGATGTAGTGATTAATTGCATAACAGGCAAAATGGTGGTGTTACTGTATTATGTACTACCAGGCTTTATAAATAAGAGAAAGAGGATGTAGCATTAGGACAGGGTGGCAACCCTGACTGAAGTGGCACATTTGCTCTCGTAACAATAGCAGCTAGTTGTGTGTATCATGTACCCATTGTCTGATAACTTAAACATGGTGTGATTTGGTAAACTGTTCAAACTTTAAAAGTTATAGTATGAAACCTTATTTTGTTTACATCATGAACATGATTGAAGGTACTTTATTGGTTTGTAGGTGTTACACTCAAGCTTATTATTTCATAGCAATGGAGTTGTATTAGATACATATAGTTTTGCATTTGTATTTTTGAGTAATTCACAGTCAACGTTTGGTATATAAAAGTGAAAAATTATTTGTAACAATATATATACATAGTTAAATTCTGGTATTTATAGCACAGTACTAAACGTGAAGCATTACATTTGTATAATGTTTCCGATTAACAAGTATGTTTTTGTTTCCCAGTGGATGTTCACAGGTTTAAAGTTACAAAAAAATCAAAAATTAATGGATGGCTACTTGATGGGCATATTGGGCTTCAGTAACATCACTGATGTAGGTATGTAGTTGTAAGGTCTTGCTCCATTTATTATGGTGTCTGTCACAGCACAAAGAGTATTAATTTTTGTTGAGACATGTCTGTTGAAACCTTATAACCTATTTTCTCATGCATAGCTGACCTAATTTTTTTTGTTGGAATTTTCTGTCTTATCGTAAAATTTGAACGCCTACTCTGTGAAGACAGTCTTTGTTAAAATCATCAAAATCTATAACTGAAAAATCTTTTTTTTTTGTAAGAGACACAAATGTTGCTTTTGATGTAGATGAAATGCTGCTCTTTCCTTTCTTGCATGTTAGTTACAATGTACGCTGATGCGTTGCGCATTTCCGTGTCTTTGATGCACACTTTACTAAACGACTTTGCCCCATCTTAAGCGCAATGTTCAACCCCATTGGCAAGTCATTAACCACAACAGTACTGAAGAGGTGGAACACATGCGTACTGGGTACCACATGGCACAATGTCAGAAAAGACTACAGACACATTATCCTAGCTTGTACTTTTTGCCCAGAAACCCCAAGAAACCATCGCCCCCTCCACAAGATTGTACTGTTAGCTGAGCTACCGCTCCCTCCAACCAGGCCACACTTGAAACACAGCGCTGTGAGGGAGGCCAACACCCAGCCTACTCCAGCAGACACCCAAAGATAAGGGATCCTGGAATTTCCAATCCCTGCAGCAGAGGCTTTCACTCCCCCTTACCTCATGCCTCAAAGCACCTACGAGAGATAAGTATAAAAGGTCTGGCATGATCAGAAATCTTTAGTCTCTGCACCTCCATCGTTCGCAAGGGCCGGAGTTAGCCATCGGGGTTGCCCGACCACTGGTACCTTCACAGATTCCACCGCTCGCGAGTGCTGGGAACTCTACCAGTAGAATACATCACCGACTAGAAGCCTAAACACTTCTTCAGCAGCCGATGACCGTCCACTGCTTCTGGGAGACGACCCTCCAGAGGCTCCTGAAGACATCACTCCGCTTTCCTTACCACTCCCTGGTGTCATCACTCCGCTTTCCTTACCACTCCCTGGTGTCAAATCCATAAGAATCCTTTGGTAACAGGTCACATTGAGCACGTCCCTTCAGGATCTCTGCTCTACCCACAGGATGATGAAGTAACATTGACGGTACCCTTCTGGTAATTTTCAACCCTCTCTTGTTCCTTCAGAACAACCCTAACGTTAGTCAGGAAACAGTTGTTAAATATTATTTTGTCTAACACCAAGTAACGCCTTCCCCATTAGATTTATTAACCAGGCCTCCTTCACCTTGATTGCCTAGGTAACTTCCATAAAAAAATATTCTAGCTTAGGAGGTAGCACAGTACCACCGTGTTTTATTACTCACGTAGTAAAATAGTTGAAACATAATTCTCTGTGTGCTGAATTCCTTTGTGTAATACATCATAGGTTTTCTACATATTTCAGATCTCTAAAAGCGATAGTTGGTGACACCACCAGGTAAAAATCCAGATATCCACATATTAAGAGACCACCCGAGCTCTGCCAAACAGGTAGAATTTTGCGGAGCCTAAAGCACTAGAAACTCCACCACCAAGCGAATCAGTAACTCAGGGTTTTCCATACTCCGCCACCACGCTTTTGCAGGGCTGAAACCATCTCCGAAAAACTGAACTCCTGCGGATACCACACCTGGGTATTCCGGTCAGGAAGTAACTTGAGCTATCCTCGTTCTGTCCCCCACTCTCTAACAGGGCCGAGCGAAAGGTACACGGGATGCTGTCTCTTGTTGCACGACTAGGTATTCAGAAGTACATACTAGGTAATCACAAACACCAGCTCTGCTTTCATTGTTCTCAGTTGTTCCCTCACTTCCCATGCCTTACACTTGGAAAGGTGGCAGACAGAGAAGGTTGAAGCCGGCAGTTACTGCTCTTGAAACTAGACCACTTTTGGAACCTAAGTCTAAAGTTGTACTTTGCACTTCCATCTAGGAGCTTCACTTCTCATCACTGCAGTCACCATTATTTCCACCCTGAATTAAGCTTGAAGGCCCTCCTCATCCTATCTTATAAGTAACCATTTCTAAGGGGTAAAGAGCCTCCCCTTGGTATTGCAAACCCCTGGTTGTGCAGTACCAACCGCACATCAACAGTTGCCTGCAGTACAACACAAATCCAGAGAACGTCACCGTCCAATAGTCAACAAGGCAACCACCAGCACAATCCATGACAGGGTGATAAGAGTCTCCAGCCAGTAACAACCGCACCGCTACCTAAGAAGCACATCAATCTTCCAGTTATATGTGTATTCAAGGGTCATCCTACTTGTAGGGCCGTGACAGTGGCTTCGGATTTTGTCCCCTTGAGACAGGCCACACTGCTCAACCTTGTGATTCTGGCATTACAAAATTAAACTAGGATAGTGACTAAGGCCTCTACAGTCTCTATTAAATGTTGTTTAGGCCTCTACAGTCTCTATTAATTGTTGTTTGATCAAGGTCACAATAAATTTTAACCTCACTGGTGTTAGATCACTCTTTGATGTAGCTAGCCCCTACAAGTAATCGTAGTTAAAATCACAAGCCCTTGCTGTGAAACTGTTAATTTGTTTAAAATTTATAATTTTATGAAATCCTTTTTTTGATAGTAAAAAAGAATGCACTTTAAAACAGATTATAGGTCGTCCTTGTTTGTTAACCACTTCTCTTTTACAACTACTTACGCTAGCTCAGAGTTTACTTAGTGCCATTATTACAATGAAAGTGTTACGCACAAGCAAATGAAAAACAGTGAAGATACAGTTAACTTCTGTTAAGACATTTGTGAAGAGACTGATAAATTAATGATTTTTAATAACCAAGAGAACCTTTTAAAAGGGTCCAATTACACAGGTGCAGATACACATTGTCAACAATTTGACGCCATCGGGTGAGACACGAGACGAACAATGACACAAATACTTACTGGTAATTTGGGCACCAGCGGTGCTTCCCAATCACCGCATTATTGAGGCTCAAGGTTCTCAGGGATGTTGTGGATTCTGTGTGTCCGTCTCACCCGTGCGTACTTACAAACACGTAGGCAATACTAAACATTAAATAAACATCACTGAAAAAAAAACAATGTATAAAACACATGTGGCTAGGACACTGTCACTACTGAATAAAAGAGTTAAGTTCACTGTAGACTTGTTTTTATTGATATTATTCGTACACATCAACGTGCCAATGAAATGATTATCTCGGTCATGACTAGCCAGTTCCGCTTGGGTGCTCCCCAGCACATAATTAATCTAGAGCACGCCTAGATGGATGATCTCACCAAGGTGCGTGAAAGCACAGCCTTCACAAGGGAAGAGGGCCAACAGCCGCTAGGGTGAACTGATGGATTTTCCCTGAAGACAGGACACAATGAATTACAAATGAAAACCCTTAATACACATTAACACGTGTGATTACTCGGCATCACTAACGCAAACTCATCGGGGCTCGCCTTCCAGCACATGGGTAGTGTGGTGATGGCCTATGATCACAATGATACGTGAAATAAGATGGGACACTAGATTAATATTCACAATAAACACACACGTGTGAAAACAAGCTTAGGTGGCGCGGATGCCGCTGGATGAAGTTCGTAGCGGACCACATGGTAATGAGAATATTCTTTATCCATAAAAATAGTAGTGAGTTCGTGCACATTCCGTAACAATTTAAAACACAAATGGATAAAGATAGACACTTCAGATTTTTACTTACTTGTTCAGCGAAATGAGTACCTTGCAAATAGCATCTGAATTTTAATTAAATCTTTCATAATGTTTTGAACACATCTGAGAAACATTTTGCTAGATTCGTTGTGGCCACTGTAACACTGTGAACTAGGCAACAGCACACAGCTGTGATAGGCTACTGGCACCAGCTAGTAGGAGCGCCGCTGATCAACTTTCCTTGATCGGCCAAGAAGTTCTGTTCCAGGTGTAATAATGTAGTTATCCTCTGTTACACCCTGAAATTCTTTCACTTACAAACTTAGCAATACAAAGCATCCCTAAAAAAGAGTGGCAAAAGTAATGCAAACATGAAAAGACACTTTAGAATATGTACTGGAAAATTATGGGTTAATGAACAGTAGTATACCAATGTCGTAGGTAGTTTGTAAAGTAATAACAGTGATAGTTGACAGTAGCCGAAAAAAATAAACAATAAATAGTGAAAAAAAATCAGCAGATTTAAAGAAATCTACCGAAAAGTAATTAGGCACCCGTGAAGATAGGTAATTCAGTACATCAGTTGACGTGTGTTTCACAGCCTTCTGCGTAGGACCGCTGGTGTTTGTCTGTGGTAGCATGAACACAGAGGCCTATTGTAACATTCTGGATAATGAAATGCTCCTAACATTGTGGCATTTTTATGGATGGACCTATGTTACTTCCTGGATGAAAATGCCATGTGCCATGTTTCAAGAGCTACTATGCAGTGGTACACCGACAACAATGTTCGCCGATTAGTCTGGTCCGCCCAGAGCCCCGACCTCAACCCTATAGAACATCTTTGGGACAAATTGGATTGCCGGGTGAGGGCTCGTCAGGCGCGACCAAAATCCATTGCTCAACTCATGGAATGGTTGCAAGAGGCATGGCAACAAATCCCTGTGGATGGCCTGCAAACACTCGTAGAGAACATGCCAGACAGGGTGGCTACTGTTATAGCCGCAAGAGGTGGCCCTACGAGATTCTAATGGGGTGACAACCACAGAGCAAACATTGTGGACAGGTGCCCAATTACTTTTTGGTATATAGTATATATAAGAAAATATGTTTATAGGCTGTTCACATTAAAGTAAGCACTTTTGAAAGCCCTCTCACTTAAAAAAATAGTCAATAAATACATTTTATTTTAACCTTAGACATAAACTTTCGAGTACGATAAAATGTATACACTGTGTTACTTACATGACACTGTTTATTATAAAATTTGGTTAAAGGATAAGAAATGTCTCAAAGAAAAAAGTAATTAGGACTTCAAAAGTGCTCACTTTACCGTGAACAGCCTATACCTTCAAACACTTTCTTATATTTATATAAATTTGTGTCTATTTTGTTGTAAAACAAACTGCTCTGCTTATCATCTCTCTCTCCCACTGGGCTTGAGCGAACTACACACATCATGCAACCACAGTGCTCTTTCGTGAATATGGACTAGGATAGGGATAGACTACAGGCAGACCACAGTCTGAATCCAAACCACGGAGGGCAGAAAACTGGATCACTAAAATATAAAATACCTTAATTCAACTCTCTAAATATATTCATTAATAAAAGCTTAATGTTGTCGAGAAGACAAATTGGTTCTCGCATCAGCATACGAGCATCCGGATTTTACAAATATTCCATAAGCAGTATGAGTGAAAATCACACTTTTTTTTTTTTATGAAGCATTGGTTTATTTCTATAGTAAAGGTAGACTTCTTCCGAGTAAAATCTGTGATCCTATTTAGTGTATATTTTAAGTAAAAAATAATTTAAACCGCTATATAAAAATCAAATAATATAAATAAATTTTTGTTGTAAAACTGTTTGAAGTATTTAGAAAATTGTTTTGTAAGTTACGTTCCTTTCTGAGAAAAAAATTTTTGTGGTGCATTTCAAATGCTTTTTTCTGGAAGTCAATAAAAATTTTCAGAAGCATCCAGAATCCACTAGAAATTACTTGCAGATCTCTGGACGAGGATTTCAGTTAACTTTGTAACATAGTAATAATTTGCAACATGTTTATCTAATACATGTACATTGACTTTTGGTTTGTGCATGACAGCATTTGGATCAATGTAGACAAATTCTGATTTTTGTATTTGTGGTCTTAATCTGTGTGTTCATTAACATCACCAACATTGTTCTCTTTGCAGAGCTTGTGAGATCAGTAATGGAAGACACCTCATCTTTGTATACTGGGGTCCCAAAGATGATAATCCCATTACCAGTCATCATTACAAGTGGCAAGACATGGGCTTGTATGACAGCTACCTAGTGCGCCTGCAAATATCATAGGAAATATTAAGTTGTTGTGTATTTGATTCTAATGTTTTAGGTGTACATTTACATTTTAATTTTCACTATCTTCATTCAACAGATCTCAGTTCATAGCATTAAAATTTATTGGTCATAATATTAAGAATCGGAAAAACCAATTAACTTAGTATGGAATATGAATTCATAAGGTTGTAAAATATGTAATTTAGTCAGATATCATTATGTTCATGTTGTACTGTTACAGTAGACCTTGGCCAAAAGTCATCATTGCAATAACGTGAGGATTTTGAATAAAATAGTGACAACATAGGTAGCACGATGAGTGTATTTAACTCACATGCAATATTCCATTACATCTCTGCAGTATAATCACTGGCGAAGTTCTAAACCGTTTTCAAAATGTGTGTGAGCTGTTGGATGTCGTCAGAAAGTTGGTCTGTGTTGATCACAGTGATGGAGCACTCATCTACTCAGAGTGTTGATGGAATATCTGGAAACTTGATGATCCTAATATCAGGAAACTTTATGATCCTGAGTGATTGTTTCAACTGTGGAAACATGTAAAAATCACAAGTATTCATTTCAGGATAAAAAAGATCATGTTCCAAAACCTCCCAGTGCCACATGCACAATGTGGTTACCACTTCTCCTGCCACTTGAAAATATGTGTTGTGGATTTTCCCGCACTAAATCAGGATATTAGCACCATACAGCTGGATGCAGGTAGTGTTCAAGGAAATTGCAGCAGTACTTTAGGCCACTGTCACCATGACATTCACATATTCAGTACCTGTCAAATTTTGTTTTGAACATTACAAACCTGGGTGGCACCATTCATCCTATTATCACTGAAGCTCAGATTCATACATCTGTGCCCAGGTCTAGTCAGTGGTGACAATACAATAAAGAAAAGTGTCTGTCCCATTCATTGCAGTATCTATTCACAAGGACACCAGTTACTGCATACCAATGCCTGCCCACACTTTTGTCATGTGAAGGAGAACCAAACATTATACAATTTTCCTCATGTCTAAAATGTTCTTCGTTATGTGCCACACTGTTTGATGACTGAAACCAATGTTTGGGGATAATTATTGGACACATCGATTAGCATTTTATGGAAAGGAGGTCCTGCACTGGCTACCTACATGGTCATGATGGATGGCAAATCTGTGCAAGGTAAATTATCCACTGAAGCACATTGACCCCATCAGACACCCCTTGTCCAGTACAGTAACACACTGTTGCCACAGGCTTCGTGGAAGCTTAGAGACATCACCATGTATTTCTGCCATAAGTAATCTATATTTTGACTCATGATTGCTGATATACCTTTGTAAATGTACAACAGAACTCACTGCCTTATAGTGTATGCACTGTGTTGCCACCTCTTCCTGAAAGTGTTGCCACTATTTAATTTACAACCCTTATACCATAAGAATTTTATATAGCATACTTGAAAAATAGTTAAATGGAAGTTATAAGCAAGTAGTCATTAGAAAACTATATGCCTTTATTGTTATTTGTACTTCTTTCACTCTTACTTTAGTCCAAGTGTAAACAAATAATAGCTTTACCACTCTGCTCTGAAGAACAAAAATTGATTACTTATGGAGCTATGTTTTAAATTATGTTAAACTCATTAACATTTACCTGGTACAGTAAGTATGATAAGAACATTGCTTGGCTACAATTTTAGTTGCTTTCAAACAGAGTCCCAATGCCCAGGCTAGAATCACTTTTTTTTAATCCTGTTGAGCTTTCTGCCATATATATAATTTTATCCATCACTGTGACCACTGCTATCTATTATCTAGCCTCCGACTCCACATGCTTTATGCACTCAAGAAATTTATCAGTAGATATTATGCATACTGTAACAACACTGACATCCACAAATTTGAAATGCATACTTGTGGTGGACACACCAGATATTTCAGCTGCTAGTAGAGCTGCTTGTTTCAAAGGTTAAATAGATACTACTAAGAGTCTGTATTACGACCCCTAGTTACACATCAGGTTAAAAGTTAACTACCAGCCCGTGCAAAATAGTGTATTACAACCTCTAGTTATTGCTTACTAGAACTGTTATCAAGGGGTTAAACTATCTATCACTTTCAGTGCTAGACGAGCATTTATACCTTTAGATAAGCTTCAAAATGATGTTGCAAACATCAGATTGTGGTGTTTTGCTTATATGCATGTTGGTTTTGGAGGTTATATAAAATATGAATTGAAATTTTTTGCTATTTTGAGTGCTATGTAGAATAGTTTTGCAAAAAGCAAGTAAACCCTGCAAATGTCGATAATGACACAGAAGATTAGTTTTGGAAATTGTATTAATTTTAGTTGTGGAAATTGTATTTTGTAATAACAAAAAATCAGAAATAAAATATTAGCACTAGACTTAATGTCATTTGAGGAATTGGATTCCTTGAAATTTGTGAAATAAAATACTTCCCCCTTCCATTCTCAAAATATTAAAAAAATATAATTAAGAAACACATGCACGAACCTCAATCTTGAATGGTAAGAAACCGAGTCTCATGCACTGTGATAAATTGTATGGGGGTTAAACTAGCTGTGAGAGGATTGAAATCACCAGCCACAGTAATAATTATGAGCAAATATGTTGTTTGCCCGGGTTTGGTTGATAGTTTCTATTTAATTCGCTTTTTCTAAAGAAGCATTAACATATAACTTATGTATATTATGCAAAACACATTTCACACTCATCACTGACAACTGAACATAAGCCATAATACCACAAATATAGTGACTTTTATTGCCAATGTACACAGTAACGAACCAAAACCTTGGATTTCTTATCTATAGGATAACTTAGCTAATAGAATGTTCATAATACAGGTTACCATCAAATAGCTTATCTATGGAATAGCTATTCCAGGAATTTATCTCAAGATTGTAATACAGGCCCTAAGAAAGAGAATTAAAAATTTAAAACAATTATTTTTTCACAAATGTGTAACTGTTGTCCAGTGATGCCTTGCTACACCAACACACGGCTCAGGTCTTCAACATGCCATTTACACTTTTGCCACTGGTGTGTTGTTAGCTTCATGCAGTAGGAGAGATATCACAAAACTGTGGGAACAAACTGTTGTTACTACATAATGTATACACATGTTACAGCTAACAGTTGTCAAAAACTTTTGAAATGAAGAATGGAAAAAAATTTTTCTCATTAACATAACTACATGGACTTGATCTAGTTGTGCTTTCAACAATCCATATGTTACTCAATATATGAAAAGTTATTTTCAATTATGAGTTCATGTGTAATAAGCACACAGACTAAATAAATAATCACAGAAGATTATGCCATGAGCTTGTTTACACCAAGAATAAAGTAAAAGTGGAAGAAGTATAGTGGAATGATTAAATTTACTACAATACTTATTATGAATTATCTTTTCATAACTCTAGGAAATTGTGTTCATTTATTAGCATTAACTTTCTACTCATTTAAAGCAATAAACTGTGCAGTTTGTTTTCAATTTTTATTTTGTCTCCTATATCTCATCTCTGAATCCATTAGATGAAAAATATTTGGTTTCACATAGTGGATTTATTACAAGCTATAGTATCATTAATTTGAAACACGAAAACCGCAGTAGTTTCAGATTTAAGTTATATAGCTGCCATATGTAATTACATTGATTTTATCTTCACAGTAAGATGGGAACTCTGTTACAGCTGCAAATTTAAATCTTCAATTTCATCCTATGAATTGGTGTATTCCAAAGATTATCTGTGTTGAATGCAGATGTAATTTTGACTGGTAGTTAGCCTTTTGTCTTAGACACTTAACTACTGTAATATGCATGAACACGACCTGCCCTGATGCCCGTTGAACCAAGTTTCAAGTGGTTGGTGTGGTGTGGATGGTACCTGTAACCGGCGCCACGCCAGAACATAAATGTCCCGGGATAAATATTTTATATGATGATGTGAAACATAACACTGGATGAAACACAAATTATTTTGTGTGTTGTGCAGGACACTTGAACAGAACATCAATACAAGTATATACAAATATGGTATGACTGATTTTTATATATTAAATAATTTTTGCAAATTAAGTCTTTCTTTGAGCTGTAAGAGAAAAACATACATAGATTCCCTTGTACTTTCTAATTAAGTATTGTTCATTAATTTGGCACCTCACAAATTAATATACAAATTTTACTAAAGATTTTTAAGTAATTTTATTTTACGCAGTTTGAAGGGTGTGCGCCATACTAGACACATCAACATGACATTTTAAATCATTTATTACATTGCTTTCATAAAAGCGCTCACTGCTAGTCTTGAAGTTCCCTTATTTTTATGATTCCACAACACTAAGCGCTTTTGCATTATAATTCAGAATGGCTGATATCCACATGACTATGTGGTCAGCACTTTGCACCTTCACTGCTACATGAGTTTAATTGGAATTACGTCTCATTCATTTATTGGGCACTACTTTATTATTGGGCTAATTTTACTATGTATAGCACTGCAATTTACACACGGTATAAAAAGTTATGCCTTGTGGCATCAATAGGTGTTACACTGATTCACTTAACGGTAGGGCTGGTGATGGCCTCCGGCAGTGCGCTGCATGGCCAGCCCTCTACTGAAGGAAGTTCTTACCTGGACTGCTAGATAGTGTGCGCGAGTCAACGAGGGCTAGACTGCTACATGCGGATGGCATCTAACAACCCCTTTTGGGATCTCTTTTGACACACACAGGCCCATAACATTCCACAGTGATGCAGTCCACATCAGGGGCACTGCTGCAACTGGTACTGGTGGGTTCCGATGTCTGGACGCCGAGGTTGTGGTGTCTCGTTGGCTCGTGGTGACTGGTATGATGTGGCGCTGCCCTGGCAGCACCGGTACCTATGAGGTATGCTTCAGCGGCGCTGTGGTCGGTGAGGTGGGTAGCCAGAGGTGTCGCTGCTGTACCCATCTCTGTCCCATGGTGATTTATTGTTAAGAGTTGCGTTGTCTCATTCACTCATTTCCCTGGCATCTGCCACCGGTCCTGTACTGGGCACGAGATGTTGGGCGTCGGTGAAGAAGGGCGTTGCTGTGATGCAGCATGCGGCTATGCTGGTGATAGTAGGTGGAAGTGGACTGCGCTACCTGGTGCGTCCTCCCAGACCTCTTCGCTGGCTGGGTCTACTTCCTTATCGGGCGCCAGGACACCAGGCAAGGGCGCAGTCAGGAGTGTGTAGTTTGGCTGCTGTGTTGTCAGCTGTAACACCGCACTGACTGATGCAGAAGTGCTGTGGTTGATACCTTCTGACCCTCTTTCATTTCTGTCACCAAGTCCGTGTTGTGCGGCTGGGTGCTGGGCATCGGTGCAGCTGTCGCTGTCAGGGTTGAGTTTTCTGTTAGGACTCTGGGCATGCTGGTGCTGGGGGTTTGAACTGCACTCCTCGGCAGTAGTGGAGCCTTTGGCAGAGTACTCCATGCTTTTTCCAACTCTTCCTCTACTACTCTATTGGGCATCAAGATGCCAGGCGTTGGCAGAGGAGGTGAAATCTGCGGTGGAGCTGCGCTTTGTTTTGTTGTCTCTGAAGCAGTTTAGGCGGTGTCTCCTTCCAACAAACCCCTATTGGGCATTGAAATGCCAGGCGTCGGCTGTGAAAATGGCATACCTGCAGCTGTTCTCTGTGGCATTTGTTGTGTTGTGGCTGTGTTGAAATTCTCTGCCACTTCACTGGAATCTGCTCATCTCTATTGGGCGTCAGGACAGCACCTTCCAATACCGAGGTATCTAAGTCAACTGGTTGAGCAAGGCAAGAGGGGGTGGTACGTTGTACACTCCCTCACCTGTCGCTCGGATATCTTCATGGTGCAGTTTAATCTCTTTCCTTGCACTTATTTTTTAACAGTGTAAATTGTGTTTACTACTTGGCTAGCAATTGGATAGGTTCCACTTCACTTTGCTGCAAACTAGCACAAAAGTTTTTGTTGCCCGCCGACTATGGGTGTTCGCGAACATATAAAAGTTCTCCCACCTGATGTGCCCTCGGGGGCCATTGCATAGTGGGAAGCCAGGATTTGATGAACCACTTTGGTTGTTCCTGCACCTGTTGCATCATTTCCCTTCGTCTTCCTTGTCTGTCCATGTTTACCGTTATGTTCCCGGGAGAGTCCAATTCTCCTGGGCGTGCGAGGTTAGGTCCCTGTAAAATCTCGGCTGTGATTTTTCCCGTGGCTGGATTAACATGTGTTCGTAAACAGAACAGAGAGTCTGGCAAATGATGTGGCCAAGTGGTGTGGTGTTTTCCTACACATAATCGTAGCTGTATTTTAATTTCTGGTTTCTTCGCTCGGTAGGATTGGCCCTAGGAGTGTACTGGGCTGTAGTGTGGTGTTCTGCCTTCCATTTCCCACAATAGTTACACCACTTGTGACTGGTGAATTTGAATGCCATTATTTGTCAGGACGCAGGGACAACCCCACCGGGGAAAAAACTCACTTTCCAGCACTTTGGAGATGTTGGCAACTCTGGCGCTGCTGGCATCATAAGCTTCTGTCCACCAAGAGAAGAGGTCTGTTACAACTACAATGAATTGTTTTCCTTGTGTGCTACTGCTGTAGGGTCCCATTAAATCTAGGGCTACAGTATCGAACGGCTCTGTTGGTACTTGGTTGTTGTTGTTGTTGTATTCCGTCTGAACGGTGCGCTTTTTAAATATTACACATCGTACACCAATTTATATTGTTGCATACTTTCCGTGTTATACCGGGCCAATGATATTTGATTGCAATTTGGCATTGTGTTTGTTCCCCTCTGGGATGTCCGGCTAGTTGGTTATCATGTGCATACAGGAGTACTGCGTAGCGAGTATCTCTGGGCACATATGTTTTCTAATTTTCCTGGTCACCTCATGGAAGTATTTCTAAGCAGTTGATTACCACATACCAGCTTTTCTGTATACTTTGTGTGCACTCATTACGCCCTCGTACTGCTTTCGGCACAACCTTCTGTGCTTGTAGAATGTGCACTTCCAGCTGTAATGCAGTTAGCTGTTCCCTACTGTTGACATCAAGCTGTATTCAGTTGAGTCATGGCGTCACGTCTTCATTACTGAACTTAGGCTGACAACATGTTTTCCCATTTATCTGGCTCATTTTCACATATCTCTGGACCTGGGGAGCGTGAGAGTGCATCGACGAGTTTATTTTTTACTCCCGGGACATGTTCAACTACGAAGTTGTATGATTGCATGAGCATGGACCAGTGTGTTAATTTGCTTCGTGACTCCTGCATTTTATGAAGTCATACCAGGTTGCGGTTGTTCGTCCTGAGCGTGAACCGTTGGTATTTCAAGATCTGTCTGCTCCGTTTCATGGCCCACACAATGGCTAGACACTCCCTCTCATTTACATCAGGTCTCCGTTCCACAGGGCCGAACTTGTGCTAAGTCAATAATGTTACATTCTCCATTGTCAGTCAGTTGGAATAACACTGCTCTTAACCCTTCCTGGCTTGCGTTTGTGTGTAGATACTGGTGTCTAGTGAGATCTAGGTGCGGGAGAGCCAAACATAGGCGAAACTGTTGTTTGATTTCTGCGAATGCCAGTACAGCTGTTTGTGTCCACTGGAATTTATTTTGTGTTGACAGCGGTGCTGTAAGGGGTGTAGTTATGATGGTGAACTCCTGGATATATTGGCGCAGCCAATTTATTAACTCAAAGAGTTTACGCAACTGTTTCCTCATTTTTGGCAGTTCCCACTCTTCAATAATAAGTAAATGTTCCTCACTGGGAAAGTTTCTGGTCTCATTTACAACATGTCCAAGGAAATCTAATTCCATTTTGCCAATGTGGCATTTCTGGTTTGTACATGTCAGGCCTGCATTTGCAAAAGGTGTTCAAAATGCTCCTCCCAACTGTTTGACCAAACAACTACATCATCTAGGTAAGCTGTGACAAAATTGCCAATATAATCATCTATCACGTATACCATCATAGTTTGGAAAGTAGTTGGTGTGCAATTCAGGCCAAAAGGCATTGTGCAAAACTGATTATGTCTGCCATCTGGTGTAGTGAATGCAGTTTTTTGGCCATCACTTGCCATTAGCCTGAACGTAAAAGAAAAGAAGACATGATTTTTGTGGTTCCGAGCAAACTGAGAGCACTGTTGACATTGATAACTGGTGGTGCGGAAATTTTCGTTATTAGGTTAACAGGGCGAAAATCAACGCAAAACCTCCATGTTCTGTCTTAGGGACCAAAGTTATTGCTGAGTTATAGTTACTCTCAGAGGGCTCAGTAACACTATCCCTTAACATCTCACTAACCCGCATGTCAATGATGTTGCAGTGATACGGTGTGTAGTCTCTGGGCGGTGTGTTCAGTGGCTCCTCGTGACTGGTCGGTATAGGGTGCTCCGCAATGCTGGTGCAATGTAGCAGGTCCCCACATGAAAACATATCCTTGCACTCATTTAAGATGGCTTGCATGGCACTTTGAAACTTTTCCAGCACTGTATGGTTGAAGTCATGTAGGTTGACATCTTCCAATACGGTGGGCTGATGGTATCCCAGGTGGTATATCGTTTTTCTCCGTGTCTTGCCGAAGTGGATGTGGCCATGGGAAATCTCGCTGATAACTTGTTGGTCGTTGAGCCACGGCACTCCCAGAATGATATTTTCCCTTAGGTCTGGCATGATATGTACGGGAACAGGCATGGTTTTATCTTGGATATTGATGTTCACTATTGTGGTGTCATCAGCGTGTCCATTAAGATCACGTGTGGCGAGTTGCGCTGTTTGTTTATGTTGGTTGCACTGTTCAGAATTCATTAATTTTTCTTAAGTAAAATTATGAGATGCTGCTGTAGCTATGATTGCCACTGTTGAAATTGTATTTATGTTGACAGGGATGCTTAGTAAACTGTTGTAGACTTGAAAAATCTGTCCGAGGTAAACAGATTGCTTGGGGTTTGTTTGTGTTTCCTAGGATAGGGGGTGTGTCCCCTACCCCTGTCCACCGTTTCCCGACTCCGGGTTTTCTCTTGCTCTGCATGTTGGGCAGTCTCTGTGCCAGTGCATTTGCTCACTGGAACAATATCTGCATAGGCGATGCGGTGATCGGTCAGCCCTATCATTCTCATGGGGTGCAGGCTTTGTGTCGTTTTGGCACAGAGGTCTGCTTGCCCCAGAACTCTTCACTGGTGTATGCACTGCTGCTCCGCTCGCATGGTCTGTGGATGATGGACCACTAGGCACCGTGTTGTTGTTTTGGCAGCTGGGGGGGCCGTGTCAGTGTTTACACTCGCCAGACCATGTGATGGTGCTCCTTGTTGATACAACTCAACTGTGTCTCGTGAAATCCCAGTGGCTGTCCATACATAGTTCTCAAACACATGGTAGATAGCGTGTCACAAAGCAGCTCTGAACTCTGGTAGCACTGTCTGTAACACTTCTTCTAACACATTTGTGGTAGCAGCATGGTGGTAGAATCTGGCGACTAAATTTACCTTTCGCGTGACGAACATTTCCAGTTCCTCGTGTGGGCATTGGTGCTCTGTGAAGATGCTAACTTGTGTTTGTATTGTGGTCAATGTGCTGGTATACCGCGTGGAAAAATTTGTGATGAACTGTTCCCAAGTCATTTGATATTCGGTAATGGTCCTCCACCATACTCGCGCATCACTTGTCAGTTGAGCTCCTACGACACTCAGCCATTCTTCTACAGGAACTCCGTACCTCTTCAGTCATTGCACACGCTCGTCGATAAATGCCTGTGGGTCTTCCAAGCCCTGTCCCAATAAATTGTGCATTGAAAATGATGTAATATATACACCTACCAATACTCATTCAAACATGCAGGTGTAAAAATGCAGCAAGTGTATATCATTTATTAGTAAACTAGGGGCCCAGCCCATGATTTTTTTTTTTAGTATTGTCACGTGCCTAGAATAGTAACCATGTTACAAATTTTGGTTATCATACAAAGATTGAAAAAAAAAAAAAAAAAACATATTGCATAGATATATGTAGGTAGTAATGAAATTATGTGAAATTAACTCAACATTGAAGTGACTGTGGCCCCATTTGATATTTCTCTATCCACTGGGCCACTGCAGCCCCACTTGATATAGTTATATACGCTGAGCCTTTGCGGCCCCACTTGGAATCGCTCTATCCACTGGGCCATTGTGGCCCCACTTGGAATCGCTCTATCCACTGGACCATTGTGGCCCCACTTGGAATCGCTCTATCCACTGAGCCACTGTGGCCCCACTTGGAATCGCTCTATCCACTGAGCCACTGTGGCCCCACTTGGAAATTAACTCAACATTGAAGCGAGACATTTAAAGTAAACAAAAATTTATATTCCATTACCTTCATATCTCTATGCATTAATACAAAACTTTCATAGGAAAAAGTAATTAAAAAAATGAGTTTTTAGGGTAAAAGGTAATGACTGCATAATCTGATATTGCTGAAATTAGAACTTGACCTGTATTTGACCCTGAGGATTCACTCTGCAAAATTTGAAGAACTTTTTGTTGTGTTTCAAGGGACTTAGAAGTATTAAAGAGGGATGGACAGACAGACAGAGATTGCCTTATTATATATTAGGATAGTGCAATATGGCATTAAAGTATGTATTTTAATGCAGCAATGCGTATTCTTACACACAGAGAGAGTTGAAAAACGAAACTGCACAATAGTTAGCTTATATGTCATTTATAATCGTATTATTGCAAATTTAAGAGTGTAGTATTTTCTTTTAAATAGAAGTAAATTGAATCACGAAGGCATATCACCGATTACTTAAGCAATACAATCAAAAAATAACAAAAGGGTTAAAAGCTAAACATAAGTAATAAAAATTAAATGTGTTGTTGTAATATCAATGTTATGATTATTTTGCTACACTGACATCTGCCAAGTTTTCTAAGATATTTATTGCATTTTCATTTCAAGGCTCACTTAATGCATTAATGGATACATAACAAGTGTTTGTGTGCCCGTGTTAACAATCCCATACATTAATGATTTTGAAATTCCGCTAGTGGTATACTTGAATTCTCTCAGTAACAGAGACTGTACTATCAAATTCTAAGCTTAATTCATCGTAGGGCGCCATAATAACAAATAAATAATGCTTCACACAAGTTGGTCTAACATAGGCATATTAACCTGTGGTTGTGCAGTTGGTTCGTAATTAGCTAACTTGTTGCTATATCCGTTTTGGATTATTTAAGCATTAAAAAAATTTGCCTTTGTTCAGGCACTTATTACACACATCACCACCACCAGCATAGCTGTGATTAACTGCAGAAAAATTTTGTCCATATGCATCAGGCACAGTGGTTTTGGAATTGGTATAAGGATTATTTTCCTGTTGTTTTGTGCTCCTATAAATGCAGTGAATGCGGATATTAACCAAGGTAAGACACCAGTGGTAAACAACCCCAACGCCCCATATTACCTTTGAAGGATTCTATGTAGCGTACACTGTAAATTTATTCGTGTTCTTATACAAGAAATTGTGTCGCTGAGCTGCCAAAATAATTTTTAGTAGTCTACGAGTAAAACACTTTCCTTTGTAATAAGTATGTCACAGATATGCATGTTGCATGTTAGGAAGATACATATTTTTACTTCGGCACAGAAATGAAATTAAGCTAATTGATTTACTATGGCAGAATATGCATGCTGCAGTCTAAGTGAAAATAAAAAAGTGCTGAAGATGATAAAAACTTCTGAGACTTGAATTTGCTTGTATACTTCCCTAGCTAATATTTTCCAGCCAGGAGAAGTGATAAACGTGTATAGTTTCATCAAAGAGAAAAATAACTTTTTGAGCATTGCACTGATATAATTAATAACATTCTATTAAAGTAGAACGAAAGTCAGAGAAAGTGAACTACATTAGCATGGTATCTCTGAAAAAGTTTCCCACCACGATAAATCAACTAAAATTTGTTGACTAATATTATGGGTTTTGCATATATTATTTGATTTGGTGTAGGTACAAAACAAACGTTAACTAAAATTAATTAATCTTGGGGCAATGTTGGTATTTTATCATGAGTGTAAATGAGTCCACTACACCTTAAGGTAAACATTTATGTAATAAATATAATTTAATTCCGGCATACTTAGTTTTGAATTAAATATTAAATACTTATCACAAAAGTGGAGGTTTTAAGCATTCTCTGGATTTATTGCTAAGGGTTTGTTTAACAAATAGACACTGTTTCATGATACAATGCTTTCCTTTCAGGTAGTCTACAGCTTATGTATGTCAAGAATGTAAACAAATAAATTATTCTCAAAGGAACACTAAAAAAATATAGTTTTTGAAGCAAAAAGTGGGGGATCGGCACCTAATACTGGAATAACAATCACTTTTTTAATGCAGTGGTTAAAAGACATGCCTCATTTTATTAACATATGTTGTGACACACATAATGCCGGCCATGGCTGCCCAATCTCTCTTGCTGAGAATGCATGCCTCCTTGTATTAATTCCCATCCTTTGAGATGTAAGGGGCGCAGCCCTGAGACGCATTTAGCTCCTGTCCTACCGCGGGCGCACACCTAATACTTAGCAATAGGGTAGGTTTATAAAAAATTTAATTTAAATTTTTTATTGAATATTGTCGATGTTTGTGTCACCAGTGGACTGACATGTACAGAATTTATGCAGGATGTTACTTTTGACTACATCTCTGACATGCTTCGTGCTTTAAGTGATGGACCAATATCACAGTTTGATGAATAGGCGAATAAGAGTCCTGGACCACTAAGCGAAGAACGATGTCCTGAATAATCTTGCAACGATAACCCCAATCATTCAAATCACTAAGCGAGGCTACAGGCCATCTAGAATGTCATATGGACAGGTGTAGTAGTGTGCAGCACGCAAGAGTGGATAGGGGAAACAGAGCAGCAAACTCTCTTCTCCTGTGGTTTTTTATACTGAATGTCTGACTCAATGCCACCCCACCCCAACCATACAGTAGTAGGAGCGCACGGGTCCTGGAACACTTAATTAATTGGATTGTCGGTTTGATTAATCTGGTTCATTCATCCACTTAATTAATCCGATCAAATGATCAGATTATGGTGTGTAGATAAAATTTACTTAATCCGATTCAATTAATTTGATTGTTAAACTAATTTTTAAAAGAAATTTTAATTTGTGGGGTTTTGTAGTTGGTCAGGGTATGTATTTGCAAGAGTGTCATAAGGGTCATAAGTATTTATTGATTTAGTTTTTGGAGAACAGCAGCATTGATGTTTACCCGTGGATGTCAGGCGGTCGACTGAGGTGCCAGGTGTGCTGGTAGGGGTGTATATGTGTTAGTTGTAATAGTGGTATAATCTTTAATTTTTGTGGAAGAATGCGTTAAATATTGTATTGTGGTGATTGGGGGGTGGGGTGGAGGAGGGAGAGAGCAGCAGAGGAGTTTCTTCCTGTTTGCCAGTGTTGGACCGACTGAGGTGGGAATTGGGATAGTGTAGAGCCGTCCACCTCACTGTATGAATGTATACTGAGGTCTAGAATGTGTAATAGTTATTGAGGGAGGTCGGAAAAGTGTAATTCAATAATATTAATAAATCAATGTTTTAAAATAACGAAGTATAGAATTGAATGTATTCTGGCAAAATCAAATAATTACCAACCAGTTATAAAACTACGTATTTAACCATAAGACACTTTTTATGCAACAAAAAGGACATATTTGATCACAAACCAATAAAACACAAAGATAAATTAATATGATTTATGCTCAAATACATGTCAACAAATATTGATTTAATCGCATACAACACAACAAATGTAGTTAACTATCCCATTTAAAACGACCTATTCTGAATTATATCTACATTGCAAATGCAACAAAATAATTAATTATTAACCAAACAAAAAGGTAGTTTACAGAATTTAGGTGTCATAAAAAACTTAGCAATAGCACAGTATGAATTACCAGATGAATCACACACAATAGAACAAATGTAGTTAACTAATCCAATTAAAAAGACTAACTCAGAATTATATCTTAAATGCACACACACATAACGAAATACCAGTTAAATATCCTTACTGATGAATCGCAAAGTGACACGAAAAATGCACGCCAACCACACATTCAAAATATGCACAATTAACTTACCACCTCAAGCATCCAAGGAATATAATTATTGAATACACTAACATCTCCAATACACACTTAAAATTCCATCTATGGATCACACGAATCAACCATTAAGCGTAATCACTCATCAACTTCCATTAAAATGAAACAAATTATTACTAAACACACTCCATGTGCTGCAAACAGGACAAATTATATCATAAATCAATTAATAGTGAAAAGATATGAATACGATTTACTGTGAAATACACTTGACAGAACCACGCATGTGACCACATATAACGAAATGTACTAATGAGACCCAGCTATGCAAATGAATTATTAAGCACTCCAAAAGATATTTCACTAGCAATATAATATATGTCAAACAAGTACACTAAGTCGTACAATGGCGAGTAACAACTGATTACCAAAATCACTTTACAGTCCACCAATATAAGTGTCACAAAAACTATTTAGTAAAATCGAAAATCACACGCAACTATGTTTCACCCTCTATGGCTCTCAGGTCTACCATGCAACAAAATACCAGATGAATTACTATTGAAACAAAAGGAACGAGTTACACCTAACCACACGTAATGAATGAAATATTAAAAAAACACAAAAAGTCAGTTGACCAACACACAAATGTAAACCAAAATATATTGATTGAAGCACACAACGAAATACCACTTAAACCAGACAACTTACCCCTATTCCATGGAAAACCTCCCCCCGTTATAAAATTCAGTATGAATTAATAACACAAAATTACTTTACAGCCCCATTTAGCATTTGTCCCTAGGAATAATAATTTGTTTTAATATATTTAACTCACTCGTGTCACAAACAAAACAATGTATTCACATTTACACACCTGAACACGCTGGCAGACCTGTCCAAAATGATGCAGCCCATCACAAGGAACTCACTTTGCTCTCATCGAATCACAGCGACTCAGATACACTTCACACATAGTTTGCTATATAATATGTTTATAAAAATGCACAAACCAAATTTTCTTATATGATCACATGTAACTATTAATGGGAAATGTAGTTTATGTTACGAAGGAAAATTTAACAGGTTAGCACTCTCTTCAGCTATGAATAGCCAGACTGGCTAGCATCTAGCCAGGGAGGGTGTCCAAGTACAACTGAACTGATACCGTTAGCACCCAGGTTGAGAGCACTTCAATAATTCAAATGATTTCATTTGTATATCAATTATTCCCAGACTGTTTCGAGGCAATGATAAGCTTTCATCTGTTTATCACCTCAACTATCGCGTACTTCACCTTTATATATTCCAGTTCCGACCATATATCCTAATAAACATTATTTTGGATGGTTTAAATCTCCTGAACGATTTTTTTGTTCGTACAATGGATAAGTTCCTTATATTTCTCCAAATTGGTGACAGAGTATCCATTTGGAAAGTTTTTAAATGGTAATTGAAACAATCCTTCACTCACATCAGTTATGTAATCGCCTATTTTAATTCTACTGTCAGGCAAAAACATAATTACTGAATCTCCCAGGAACCATATGTTTCCATGTCTATATACACCAAATGTCATATTGCACATAGGTGAATAATGTTTTAAATCTAAATAAGATTGTGTTAAATTAGAAAGCATCTTATTTCTATTTCTTCTTCTTTAAATGTTCTTCCAATTTAATTTCCAGTGGTGTTTTATTAGAAGTAGTTAATACATAATGTATTGTATCCATTCTTCTCGTAGCAAATTTAAATATTTCTTCTTTTAAAACTTCATGTTCCATTCATGCTTATTTAGCTTGTAAATATTTCTCCTTTACAGCGGATATAACATTACGTATTTCTGAAGCTGAATCATACATTTTTTTATTGCATTACATAAACATTCCAGTATTTATATGAACTGGATTTTCTACCTGTAACACTATGTCGAATAGTTTTAGGTTTTTCAATCTTATCGATTTTACTTATAACTGCATATAATTTATTTGCATTTCTGTAAGTTGTCTTGTAAGAATTGTGTTAACACAATATTGAAGTCCTTAGTTAACCCATCTAAACATTCATCTATTCTAATTTCATTACTTTGCAACTCCTTCAGAATATTAATTTAAATATTTGCAATTACACTCGTGTTTTATAAACATTATCAGTCCCATCAATTAACTTTATTAAATTATCTTGTATACCGGTCGATTGTGGTTTAAATACGTTTAGTGTAACAGCATCTAAGTCTTCCACATATCTTTTATTTACCACATCACTGTCTTCCACAGCCATACCCACATTACGTAATATATGTCTATTCAAATCACAATTCCCATTGCAATTTTTTGTTAAACAGGTATTGTAATGACTAGTATTCCACCATGTCTAAACTTTGAAATACCCACTATTCTTCTTCAGGAAGTATACAACTGTCAAATACACATCTGTGTCTCCCTTTATATAGGGGAAGTGCAGGCATGGTAACCAGAAAACCATACTTGTTTATCCAACATTAAAAACGAATGTCTTTAAACTTTGTAAATGACCTATCGCCCAAAACATGGTCATTGTATATATGATGGATTCAAATTGTCCATTTAAATACAATTAACATATTTGCATTATTGTGCAAATTATGTTTTGGAATATGCCCGTAACTTTGGGATAGATAAAAACAATCAATGTTTGAATGTCTACCAAAACGAGGAATATGCATGTCGCCAGTAGTACCAACTAATTTCCGATACAACCAAATCTGATCAAGTGCCATCTTCATCTTCTTACGTGAATACATAGATGCATTTCCAAAAACACTAATTACAGCAGTATTGTCTGTCTTGCCCTCATGAACTGGAAAAGTCTTCCAATAGATTATCTTGTTTGGATCAATCTCACTAATATCCTTTGGTGCAGGCTCCTTCTCGACGTGAGACCTTCTGAAGAAACACATTTCCAACAAACCACTGCCAGCTTTAGCAGTTATTCCTTGAAGACCAAAACAGTACAAAGAAGAACAAAATATAACTCTTCTCTATCAAGGAGCTTAACTGTCCAAGACCTATCATCTTTATTGACATCCTTAGTAAAAGACACAATATTATGATAAACCTTCCTTGGGTAATAACCAGAAGAACGAATTCGCCTATGATTGTTAGGATGAAATATGCAAAAAGGAATTAAACTCTTAACACGAGTCAGATACATACCTCACAACAAGGTAAGAACACAAAAGAACTGAAAACAGAAAAGTCCAGGATCAGCCAGCACCTACTACTTTAACCTACTCGCTCGGCATTTAACATGCGAATGGGAAACTCCGAGGCAACTCTCCATATCTCTATTCGCTGCCGCTATGTGCTGGGGCCTTATCACCGGATGTACTTCCAGGTGATAAACAATTTCCACTTACAATCATTCAACTACAGAGGCCAATTAAGAAATTAGCTTGGAGAAATATAATATTTGAAATCTTTTGTATCTTCACTCACAATGTCTCGCCATTCAAAATTTTATAAGTGCCATTTGCTTAAGTTACTATAATTTTAACCATTACTAAGTCCTTCTGGGTACTATTTTTACTGAAACTATCCTTGAAAATCACTCTCATGATCACTTAACAAGACCAAGGCCATTTATGACTTTACTTTTTAAAATTTGCTAAAATTTTATAAATGTTACCAGAGTAGATTAAGCTCACTCTTAACATTTTCCCTTCATGGAAACTACTTTCAAAATTTATCCTGAAAGGACTTTGAAATTTTTGAGTTCTGCCACATGGGCCTAGCATTATGAGTTGTTTAATTTCATTTTTGGCAAGTTTACTTAACTCAAGCAGGGAGTGCCTCCTGATCCTCAGAGCCACCTTCTCTCGAGTCAGGAATCTCCAAAGCATATATACCCAGTCAAAATTACACTGCAGGAGGAGAGTGAAAACCTTGGGCCAATCAGGAGGCTCAGAACTCCCATCCCGCACTACTGTGGAAGGGGGAAAATATTTCCGCCCAGTAATATACCTTTTTTTTTTAACAACCAATCACAGTCCACCATGGAAGTAATTTCCGCCTAGCAATAGCTGAGCACAGCGCCGCACTGGCTTGTGATATAACATTGGAGGTAAGAATTCTCAGAAATCATGTAGGTGGCACTGCAGGGCTAAATTCCATGAAGCGAGGAGCATGGGTGCTAATTGGCTAAATGACAAGTAATAGCCCCGCTGAAGCCAGCTGTGGCCATAGTCACTGCACGTAATTATCGCTTTAACCAGCGGCCACGCTGCACATGTTCATGACGCTTTGCCGCACCAGGAGTACGTAGCCGACACTCGGTTACATTCAAAATCTTCCTATGTTCCAGGATATTGCAGGTTGGTGCCAAGGTAAAGTAGATTTTTACTGTAGCTAGGTCAACTGACTCTGGGCTGCTAAAAAAAAATGTACTTCCACAAGCATGCCCGAACATTATTTTTCCAAGATTGTGTAGTAGGTCAGCAGCGGAAAGATGTAAATTGCCATTATGAGGCGCTCAGTGATCGGTGTTTCAAGTCACCATCACCTCCCACCCCCACCCCCCTGCGTTCACTGAAGAGTGGGAAGAGCGACCAGAAGCTCCACCGAAGTGGCCAGCCTCGAAGGAATCTCCGGAACACCGATCCATCAAGCAGAAGCCAGGAAGGAGGAGATGATCTCACAGCAGCATCATTTCCATTGTCAGCCCCGGAACAAATATGGTGTACTTATGCAAGTAAACTGAATTCACAATCAGTAAGAAACCTCCTCATTCCTAATGTCAAATCAAGACATCTGAGAACATTTCCCAGGACATGTATACAATTATAAAGACCCTAGTTTATATCGCGAAAGATTGAGGATAGTTCCTTCTTTACAAATTACATGAGAGCTACACTATATACCTTTATATAATTAAACCAGAAGGTTCGCATATTAACCTAAATGAGGATGATTACAAAGCAGTAACCCTAAAAGATGAAATGGGGATGATTGAGAGAATGTGACTCCATGGAACAACAGTTCCACCCTAACTAAAGCTAAGTTAAAATATATATTAAAAAATACAACTACTAACAAACAAGATGATACCCTAAATACATAATACCCAATATAAACATCTACTCAGTGGCTACTACCCAAGATCTCTATCTATGAGGTATTATGTTTAATCTGAGAAAGTTGTGCTGCATTAAAAACACCGCAATGATCAGCATCTTCTAACAACACAGTCACATGCATCAAACATCGCTTAACCACAAAAGGACCAGCATTTTTAGGCACTAACTTAGCGCTAAATATAGCTGCCTTGTTGCTGCGTGAGTCTCTACATACACTTTATCAACAACCTTGATGGTAACTGAACCACTATTATAAGATTTCCTGGAAGCTAATCTGGAGTGATACTTCTTCAAACTTTGGGTAGCCTCATTCCAGACCTCTTCCAGGTCCTTCCAATTGACAGCTTCCCAGCAAAATTCATGTAGACCCCAATATATTTATTAAGGGATAAAACAAACTTCTTCCAAAGAAGAGCTCCTCAGACACCTTCTTAGTGGCACTGTTAACCACATTGTTGAAAGCCAATGACAGTTGATACAGCACACTAATCCCAGTCTCGATGAGATCTTGTTTGAAATGCTCTTAGAGCTACTTTAAAATTTCTGTTATACCTCTCGATTAAGTTTGCTTTGGAATAGTATGGAGTTGTCTGGACCAACTTGATCCCCCATGAAAATGCAAGGTTCTTCATCTCCATGGACACAAAATACGTGGCAATGTCAGTGACAATTTGTACAGGCGAACCAAAAACAGGAAATAGATGCTGACCAAGGACTTTACAAATCTCACTGGATTTCATGTTCCTAAGAGGGGGAAAAAACAAATTTACTATAACTATGCACTACAACTAGTATGGATGTAAATCCAGCTACAGGACGAGGTAGCAGGCCAAAAACATCCAAGTACAACCGTTTACAAGGGAACTTTGCCACACTGGCACTCTAAGGACTCACAATTTTGGCGTTTCGAGGCTCGGCTCACTGACATTCCAAGCATTCCTTAACAAAACCCTCTACATTCTTTACTAACCCAGGCCAGTAAAACATTTCCATAATCCTGGAAACATCCTTATCTTGTCCAATATGTCCACCAAAGTAAGTATTATGGTAGTACGGGTAGATAGGACCATGAAAAAACTAAGGTACAAAGAAATTAAACTTCAAATATTTGGATCGACATATCTGATCAAGCCCTTCCTGATCTCAAAATGTCCCCCATTCCCTACATCAATATCGCCTTTTTCGACTTCACACATTCGGGGTCCAATCCCTGGTGATATTGCAGTCTCAAATACGCCTGAAGAAAGTTCTGGAGCACCTACACCTTAGGATACTTTTCCCTTTTATGTTCTACCTCTGTTTGAGTTCCAACCAACACATTTTGCAAACCCAGAATCTTGGACATGAACAACCGATACTATCTCGGGAGGTCGACCTGAAACTCGTCAGAGTCAAACATCCTCGACACTGCATCAGTGACACCATTGTCAATGTATCTAACATGCTTGGTCTTAAATTTAAAACATGTCAACCCAACTAACCATCAAGCCAACCTACTGGCAGGCTTATTGGTACTTAAGAACCAGCTAAGAGCCCGATTATCTGTGTGCAATTCAAATTCTAAGCTCTCCAAATAATCCTTGAACATTTTCATTCCGAAAATTGCAGCCAGAACTTCTTTCTCATTTGCCAAGAATTTTTTGTTCAGCAGGAGTCAACAGGCGACTGGCATAGGACACTGGCACCAAACTATCTCCTTTTATCTGGCATAGCACAGCACTCAATGCCTTCGAACTGGTATCTTCCTGAAGAGTAAATGGCTACTCGAAATGTGGCAACTAGAGAACCAGAGGTGTAGCCAGCTTTTCTTTCAACACACAAATGGCTTTATTCTGGTCTTCCTCCCAACTAAAGGATACCCCTTTCCTTTTCAAGACATTTAAGGGTTCTGCAATATCGGCGAAGTTTGGTTCTAATTTCGCATAGAACCCCACCATACCTAGGAAATGACACACTCCACGCATGTTCTTCGGGACTGGAAAGTTCGCCACCTGTCTAATATTTTCGGGATCCATCGGCATCCTACCTTGTCAAATAACACACCCAGGTACCTGACATAGTTTTTCGATCAGGTAACTTTTTCAGGGTTTACTGTGAAGCCAGCTTCTATCAATTCCTCCAAGAAGAGATGCAGATGCTTCACGTGTTCCTCAAAGGCCTCACTATAGATACACACATCATCGATATATGTGAAAAGGAAATCATATTGGAATTTGCCCAGGACTGAGAATAATACACGTGACATTGCCAGCGGGCCGTAATTCACTCCCATTGGCAATCTCTTCCATTGATATTGCCCGCAGAGGGTAACAAATGCCAATAACCCTGCAAATCAGGATGCAACTCTCACTGTAAGAAGACTGAATTAAGGTCGAAAATTGAGAAATACTTAACTTTTCCTACATGCTGAAAAATCGAATCAACCTTGAGCAAGGGATAAGGGTTGACATAGATTTCTTGTTCACCTTGCGATAATAGCAAATTACACGGTAGGTACTCCCCTGATATCTTCTTGGGCAGTAAAAAGCCTGTACTGGAGTAACAGCTTTCGGAAGACTTCAATATGTCCTCCTTTTAAAGACCACGCACAATACTCCGAAATATTTTTTAATTTTGGAGGGGCCATACGATAGGGAACTGAGGACACAGGTTTTGTATCTTTTACTTTCAATACAATAGGGTTTTTGCTGTATTGCCCAAGTTTCTGGGTAACCATATCAGCAAATTCCCTTTTCAACTGCATGATCTGTTTCTCCTGACAATCTTTCTCCTCATCCTTAGATGTCACAGGCTGAACAGTTATTTTATGGAAATCAACTCTACAGGTTGATATTTTGCAAACAGGAAACACTAATTCATACCTAAACACATCAACACATGCCTGGATTTTCCCCAGAAACTCAACTTCCAACATGAGATCGTTACTTAAGCCAGGAAGTATCCTTAACTAAAATTTCCACAAAAGTTCTCTATTTTAAATTTAATTAAGGCTACCCCATGGGAAACAATTGTACTCTTATTTGTCAAAGAAAACCCCACTTCATCACTCTTCCTAGCTCACAAGAGACCCTTATGGATGTTTTTCAACAAGTATTCACAAAAAACCATGGTTAATGAGAGAACAAGATGCACCAGAATCCACAAGTGCAGCTACCTTTACCTGATCTGCTAGTACAACTGGAGCATATAATAAACCATATTTCCTCTCAAAACTCATGACATTAGCTATATGATCTCCCACAACCTTCTCACGAGCAGGGCATCTGGCATTCTCATGGCCCATCTGTTTACAAAAGTAACACACCAAGTTCTTAACCCTATCTTCCTTTTCTACTCTGGCACTGAAATTCCCTGTTTGGGAAAACCAAGAACGAGTCTTGACCTTTCCCTGGTCTGAATGTTCTGTGACAGTAAAGGCAGTATTGTGGTAACAGCAATCTTTCAATACATGATTGATTTTACCACAAAAAATACAAAACTTTGAGGAACCCAATTTCACAGGATCTTTCTCTATTCCTTTATTTTGATCCGACCTCACAGGATCAAAGGAGCAATCCGAGATGTTACACTCTACTTCAGTCGCCAAACTCAGAAGTTGCATTAAAGTAGATCTAGTGGCAACAAAATAACCTACTATACCGAGGTTACAGATTTAAAAAACACTGTGTGCGAACTGGTCCTCATTACAAGGATATCATACGACATTCACTAACCCAACTATATATTTTACATAGTCCTGCACGGACTGATTTGCATTCTGTGTTTTTTTTTTCTTTTCCAAATCTTCAACTGAAAATTTACAAGAGCTAACTCACTTGCAACCAATGTGAGACAAGTTTTGATAGTTGGCAAAATTCCCAGTCCTCATCCATAGCTGGAACAAATAGGGCTGAAAAATCTAAGGGACTCTAAATGTGGCTATCGCATAGACCACTTGTATAGGACAAAGATTTAAAGTTAACACTATTCAATTCTACCAAAAACTGAACTACCTCAGTTAAAGCAGAGCCTTTTAAATGAGGAACCTTAGAGGATAATTCTGATGAATATCCTTAAGTATCTTTAGAGTTGGAAAGAACTCATCACTGAGAACTCCCCTGCAGCTACCGCTACTGGAGGCCGTGTTAATATTTGCATCATACCGCACCAGAGCCCTAGCTTTAATTCTGAGGTCATCGATGCCTTCAGTATCGGCGACATCTTCTCCTGCCTCCTTAAGAAGCTGGGTGAGTGAAGCTTTGGTGAGCTTCTGCACCCAACCTTTGGACATTATAGAAGAGATTAGCCACAAAACAAATACAAGTCCCCAAAATAATGGTCGCCACTGAGAGAGAGAGAGAGATAGAGAGAGAGAGAGAGAGCTTAGGGCGGTATTCATATTCATGCCTCAAGACTGAGCTTAAGATTGTCTTGGTCAAGACCACCTTATTTCTCAAGACAGTGTTATTTCTACACCATGTTTCATAATCCACAAATAAGACGATCTTCATGAAGGCGGCGTGCTCAAGTCGTAGCTTATATATGGTCACTTCCGGCGTGGTCAAGTATGAACTTAAGGCATGCTACAAAGGCTCGAAATAAAACGAAACATGGTGGCTAGGCACTAAATATAACTATATACCGATTTTTGTAACCACTGCATAATGTATGTGTGATATATGTATATTAACTACACACTGATAAATTAAGTATTTCAAATAATAGGAAAGTATTGCAAATCCATAAAGACGAGGTTAAAATGAACAAAGTGACATTAACCCGCATAGTAAAATGTTGCAGATGAGTGTAAAAAGAGATTGGAAATGAAACTGTATGAATAATTTACAGGAGCAGGCGGAAAATGACCCAGCAGCTGTCGACAGCATCACTTTTGAACAGAAATAATGAAAACCACGGGTGGTAGGGCCAAGGTAGGTTATATAACATCTTGATTCAAAAACTGCAGTATGTTATATATTTACATTTACAAAATTTCAATTTTTATTTTCAATTTAACACACACTATAAAAAATTATATTTTGCTTCGTATTACACATGTGAACACTTATTGTAAATTACTGTTAAATTTGAAAAGCAAAACAATTTTTCTATTAAATAACTTATATTGATGTAGCGCTATTTAGTATAAATTTGTCATTAGTAGAACTTAAGTTCAAATATGTGAATTACATAAAATAATTAATGGTATCTGTATAACTACAGTTCTATGAAATCTTTTTCAAAGCAGAATAATTTAGATTTTCGAGCAAATGTGTAATGAAATCATTAATCTCAACCTAACTCATGTTTTGCTATCGACATTTTTCAGAAATTCGACGTTGAAGTTGTCCAATCAGCATCTGCCATTAAAAAAAGCACAAAGTTTCCTCTAGAGTGGACTTGAAGACGAGCTTAAAGTCCACTTAAGCAAGGTCTCGATGACTATGAAATGTCGTTCTAAATCGCGATCTTAAGTAGCGACTATGGAATAGAAATATTCAGTCTTAAGGCACACAACAATAAGACAGTTATCATGAAGACCACCTTGTTTGCCTGTGCTTAAGACAAGCTTAAGCGATGTTCACGAAATGTAAATAAGCCCTTGAGACACCAAATAAGATCATCTTGACAAAGCTAGAGCTCAAGATATGTTTACGAATATCGGCCTTAGCAAGTAAAATCTCATGTATTATTCTTTGACACAACCTGTACATTACACAAAAAAGCAGAGTGCAAGCAGGATCCCTTTAATACGCCCTTCTCTTAAAGGCGCATCAAAGGGGCAGTAGAACCACCGATCGAAAGATCAAACTTCCAAATATTCAAAAGTAACCTCTTTGCAAGTAACTGAGCGCTGAAGGAGGAGACCCCACCCATTCCCCAATTTACAACACAAGAGATTGCACTTTTGTTTCTTTATTTATTTTGTTTCGTTTTCATTAATTCTATATATATATATATATATATATATATATATATATATATATATATAATATATATATATATATATATAGTGAAAAACTGCACTTCAAAATGTAATTTATTTATGCCCACGTAGCATTTTATTAAACTCTATAGTGCCTCCAATACAATTTAAAAAAAATGGCGAACAAAGCATTCTTGTAAAACCAGTGGTTTCCAAAATACCACATTAAAAACATTTACTTGGCCACATAAAATTGGACTTTTAGGCCAAACAGATAACTTTGAATATTTTATCAGAATATGAATTTATATATTACAGCCACATTCTCAAACAAAGGCCGATTTACTAGATAGCTGGCATAAATATATATAAAGTGAATACTTTACAGGTTGTTCTCGAATACCTAGGCCAAAATTTTATTTAAAAATGGATATATTACGTACAACAATTATGGTTATTCAAATTGCTACAAAGGTCAATTAAAGGAAAACCTTGTAAAAATATTTGAATGTTTTATTACCTTACTATATCTGGCCATTCATAAAACCTCAAAGGCCAATTAAGAAATTAGCTTGGAAAAATATAGGCATTAATCATAGTCAGAGCTTCGTCCATGTATAATCCAGCAGCGGAAGCATGGTTCTTTTACATGACACTGTCACAGTTATGACGATGGCAATGTGGTGAGGGCCGCACAAAAATGTGAGCACGGGTCGTGTTGTCAGAACTATCTTGTCGTTAACTAAGGTGTCGTGGTAATGACGGCTCGGAAGTGTAAATATACAGATGTTGGTATTGAAACTGCACAGAGACGTGTTGCTTTTTGAAGTTGGATAATCTGTCTACAATTGTCAGCCAATAGAAAACCGCCACCAAAAATAAGCAAATGAAATTGATAACGTCGTCGTGTTCAAGTTTAGTTTTTTCCTCCAGCGCAACAGATTTGAAACAATGTCCACAGTGAAAGTATTTATTGTATTTACACTGTAAATCTGAATCAGTGAGAATTTCACTGTTTCAATCAGTCAAAAGTATTTGACTGATACAACAGTCACCTCAGTCTGTGTTTCTAGCAACTTGTTCCATCTGTAATGATTTTCAAAATAAAATGGGTGCCGGTAAATGTGTATCAAGTAAAGTCACAACGAATAAACTAATATAACCAATACAAAAGACTTTGTAAAATGTGTCTACTCTTTCGAAACGCCATTTTACGAAATAATGTGGACACACAGCCTTGGATTTCTATTTTCATGTAATCATCACAGTGTTGTTTGAAGGTTTAAGCTGAATACAATATGGTGAAGAGAGTGCACTCGTATACTCTTCATTTTAACAATTCTAATGGTAACCATTAAACCGAAAGTAAGGGTATACAATTTAATCTTCACGATTTTTACGATAAAATATTAACTTGTATATTTTCTTCTTTCAACTTAAATTTGGCTTGGTGGTGCAGATGATAAGGTAATGGTTTTAAGTGGAAGGGAGTATGAGTTCAATCCCACCTCTTCACATTTTTTTTTACTTTTTTAATCACGCAAAATTGCACAGTATAAATGGCAAATTATCGTAAACATGTTTATTTCATGTAATTATTTAGCTACATTCGAAAAATACAACATTTAATTCACTACTGTGATCAGATTATTTACGTTTTATTAAAAGTATGGTAAGAATTAGCATTGTCGTAATTTTAGTAATTTTATGTGATAAATTATTGATGTTTATAATTTATGTTATTGTCAGAAAATGTTTATTTCTAGAATTTCTTTGTATGAAAGCAATAATATGCGAGTTACTGCACAATTCAATCGGCTGCCTGTGGTTTTGTTTTTCATTTAGCTTTGGTTTGTATTATTGATTTTAGACCAAGATATTCTATAAATAAGCGTTTTCTGTCAATAATGTAAACTATAAACAGTAATAATGTATCACATAAAATAACTAAAAAAAATTTATCACGCCGAGATTTGAACTCTAAAACTTAAAATGTATGGGCTGCAAACCCTCACACTAATCCACAGTGCTATACACACAACTTGTTAGCTGTGCCATTAGAAGGGGACATTTATGACACAATTCCACAGTTATCACATATTTTAAGTTATGTTTATTCTTTTATTATTACCATGGGGGCAAATCTAAATGTTTCCTGTAATGTACGCTTACTTTAAGTTTCAATTTGTACATAAATACATCTTATAGAACCTTTAATTCTTTCTTAAACGAACATGTATTATTTAAGGTTATTACTCATGTATCAGCCATCTTGTCTGTCGCCAACAGTCTGCAGTCACGACGGCTAATATATGTGGCCACACGCACGAATGATGGGCGTGCCGTAGTTATGACGCCCGATGACGGGCTTAAATTCGATCCATGCTCGCTTTTTCACACAAAGTGTCACAGCAATGACATAACGGGCCAAAATTGCAACCATGCTCGCAGTGCAAATATGATCTTCCTCGGAGTTGGTCTGAGGTTAGTCCAGACTAAGGGTGGACGAACTATATCGTATTCATAAACCCAGACCAGAGTAGGACTAACTTTAGTCGAAGGATCATGGACGTGCACTGTTGTTAAGTTTACTGCCCAAGCGCATTGCAGACTTTCGTCTCTAGGTAAAGCTGAATACAATATAAGTTATTTACAAAAAAATGTTTTTTCTTTTCAAATTTAATGACAATTTACAATAATTTTAATATGCATAATAATAAAAAGAGTATGATCTATTATACTGTGTAATGAATTGAAAATAAAAGTATAGATATTGTAAATATAAATATATCTTACATAGCATCTTTGGAATAGAAAAAGTGTATATAAAATATCTTGGCTCAACATTTGTGTTGATTATTTCCATTCAAAAGTGATGCTCTCAGTTATGTACTGTGTTATTTTTGCCTGCTTGTATAAACAAATCATATTATTCATTACATTAACGTCACTTTATTCGTTTTACCCTTGTTTTACGACTGTATCATATAAAGCAATATTGCAGAATGGAGAACGATAAAACTAATATACTAATATCTAATTATACCATATCGATTTGTTAAATTTTCATAGCACATCCCATGCATTGGTAATATGGTTTGGTTTAATTTTGTTATGTCAATACTGTCTTTATAATCATGTTAAATGTGTATTGTAATGTTAAATACATTACAAAAATACATTATAAACTGGTTAAAATTCTATCTCTGAAAAGAGATTCGAATTTGCATTCTTATATGCATCAGACCACGGTGTTACCTTTGAGTTACCAATACATTTCAGTTATGAATGTATACTTTTTTATAGGTGTCTAACTAACATTAGATTTTTATTGAAATCTTCTTTGAGTGTATTAATATCACGTCTCCTGAGAATTTGTTTTCAGAGAAGGCATTTGAATGACACAAAAATTGGAAGGCATTGCTGTAGCTGAAAACTGATGTATTATTAAGATTATAAGGTATATATCCTTTTAATTAATATTCATGGAACATTTCAATCGTTAGGTCAGTATATTTTTGCATACAGATGGACAGAATCGGCCTTAAATGTAATTTTTATGTTTTGTAAACTTTATCCAGCTTTCACTGGCATGTAATATTAACGAAACTGTCGTATTTTATGTACATCATGTTTCTTTTTGACCTTAATACTTCGTTAATCCTACCCTCAGTCCAGAATAAAAGTTAGACCATACTAACACAAGATGTACCTCGGACTACCAATAAAAATGCTCTCTCAATGCAAAAAATTTTGGCTGGAGGATGATCTTTCCTTAGTCTGGACTAAAAATGACTATGAATAAGGCCCATGGACTTTCGTTGGTGCAACACTTTTACATTGGAACCAAGATCAAACTTTCTAAAATACATACAGTATTGAAGTTCAGTCAGTCTGATTGGGTGATAAACTATATAGATTTAAATACGGAGATGAGAACTAATGCCAAAAATGACTTTGAAAAAGATTTTTTATAAACTGATGAAAAATTCTGTGTTTGGTAAACAATGGAAATTATTATAAATAGAGTTGATATAAAACTAGTAGCAAGTGGCAAATATTGTAAAAAATTAATAGGAAAACCCGACTTTAAAAGTACTATATTAATGAGAGCCTTGCAACTATACATATGAATAAAACAATCATAAAATTTAATAAGCCCATTTATGTGGATATGCCAATTTTAGACCTGTGAAAAGAGTTAATGTACGATTTTCATTATAAAGTGATGAAACCAAAATATGGAGATAAAATTGAATTATGCTATCAGATACTGATAATACATTTATAACATAAAGAGAGAAGATTTTTATGAATAAATGAAAACAATGTTAGATAAATTTGATACAAGTGATTATCCAAAGAATAATATCTATAAAATACCTCAAGTAAATATGAAAGTTTTAGGTCAGATGAAAGATGGATGTAAAGGTAAAATAATGAAAGAATTTGTTGGTTTATGTGTGAAAATGTATGCTTACAATGTTAGTGGAAAAGAAAATAACTATTAAAAGGCATAAAAAATGTGTATTTAATAAGAGAATAACCTTTGATGATAATAGTAATTGTTTGCTTAAAGAAAAATACAATAGAGAACAATGCATTTAATAAAAAGCAAAAAACATCACATTTATACAGTTGAAGTTAATAAATTATCATCAAGTCATTGTGGTGACAAAATAATTATACTCCATATGGGTATAAAACTTAAATTTTTAATTATATTCCATATTATTATATTCTGTATTTTAATATTTCTTATGTTATTGTATTCTATGTTGTTATATTGAATATTATTATATTCTATATTGCTGTATTCTATATATATACATTTTATGGATTCATAAAATTTTCTATTATTCTAGTGACTTTGGTTTCCAACATAATGTCAATATCAGAACCATCAAAATCATTTAGCTTTCAACTTCCATTGCTGATTTCTAAAACAATGTAATTAGAATGTTAATTAATGATTTCATAAAAAATTGTATATTAAGGTTCATAAATAATAGAATCTCTAAAACCAAACATCCTTTTCAGTAAAAAAAAAAAAACTGGCAACTATTTTACAAATGATTAGATACATCATATTTTATAATCATTACTAATGCTAAATTACAATAATCTTTATTGTTTTAAAAGGATCAAAATTGGGTAATTTAGTACATGTAGCAATTTTTTTCTTTTTCAATAATTATATTTCTTTCAAAACCAAGAATATCAGATAGTCAATCGTCGAATTTAATATCAAACTCAGAATTACTAGATATTCTATTTTTCACAGTGTCAGCCATTAATCCAATGTTATTGGTTTAAAATGTTTCCATAGATTTTATAGTTTTTTTAGTGATCCAATATTGTATTGACCTCTAGGTATATTTATAACTTCAGTACTATCAATTAATGCTATAGTACTATTGTTTATATTTGTTGTTACAAATTTTGTATAAAAACGAATTAAACCTATAGATTTATCTTAATGGTATAATAAAGAACTTCATAACATTTCAGTATAACTTAAAAAATTAAATAAATTTGAAAATATTGTAATAAATACATTTTTTTGATTCCCTAATTTTAATCCTGTATCATACCCATGTTTGTTATAAAAAGATCTTGTTAAAAAAGCAAATGAATATTTTGAGCTAATCACTATTATTGTTATATAGGGCTTAATCAAATAAATTCCCAGGGTTAGAAATAATTCTTGTAAATTGAATTTCACAAAACTGGTCCTTAGATATCACAATTTATATTCACCTGCGACTAAAAATACTGATTTTTTTTCTAAAACTCTATACATGCTACAAGCTAATATAAGTCCTACACCAGTGGAAATATTTATAAGAGCTACATGAGTGGGGGGAAATATTCAGTGTCGAGCAAGTGGAGCAGGTGGAGCAGGTGGAGCAGATGGAGCAAATGGAGCAGATGGAGCTATGGGGCTATGGTGGATGGTATGAGAAGTTGATTGTGTCACTGGAATGCGGTTGTATGTTGGTTCATATGGTCTGTGTGGACGAATGTTTGAGGTATGCTAATTTTATAGTGTGTTGGTATGGTTGGTAGGTTTAAGAGGTTTTGGTTAGTAGAACAAGTAAAATAGGTGGTGTCTTATGGCAATGGTGACATGACAGACATGCTGGATTTTTTATTTTTGGTATATATTTTCTAAATTTTTTTATTTCAGTTTGTTTTGTAGTATTGGTATGTGGGTAGGAAAAGGCGGGTGAAGGAAATGGAATGAAACAACAGAAATGGAAGCACTTGGAGAATATCCTCAGAGAGGAAGAGGAAATGATAGAGAGAAAGAAAGAGATACAAGAGATGGAATGAGAGAATGAGAGAGAAAGATGTTGATGAGGGAGGCAATCGAGAAGGAGATAGAATGAGAGAAAGAGGTGGAATAAGAGAAAGAGACAGGAATGAAAGAGAAAAAGAAAGACAGGAGATGGAATGAGAGAATGAGAGAGAAACGAAAAAGAGACAGAGAAAGAGAAAGGAGAGAAAGAGATGTAATAAGAGAAAGGGATGGAATGAGAGAAATATATTGAATGAGGGAGGCAAGAGAGAAGGAGATAGAATGAAGGCAAGAGAGAAGGAGATAGAATGAGAGAATGGAAGAGAAATGAAAGAGAGAAAGATAGAGACAGCATGGAATTATAGAGCATGAAGAACAAGGTAGTATGGTGGTATAACATTATGATCTTATGCGCCTTGAAAATACGAGTCCGGTGATATATAACACTTAAGACTTATACCTTTAAATTTTTAAATTAAAAAATATAGGTATATTAAAATTTAAAAAATAATAAGTTATTAAAATAATTTTATTATGATATCGTGGTCGTATGCACCTTGAAAAGACGAGTCTTGTGATATATAACACTTAATACTTACGCCTTAAAAATTTGTAATTATAAAACTATTAAAATTTTAAAAAATAATTCGTTAAAATTATCTTATTTTATCGGTTCTTTATATGCCACATTATTTTGGCCTAGAAGGAACAGGAAGCCGCCGAAAATCTTAAATAATGGTTGATTTTTGGCTTTTTGCAGTTTCTGTGTCGCTTCTACCTTTCTTAGGGAAAAAAGGAAAATTTGTAGGGAAAAAAGGAAATTTTAAGACATTTTTGGGCTAAAACATACGATTTTGTGCGAAAATGAACGATTTTTGGAAAAAAGATGGAATGGCAGAGCAGGAAGTCCGGAATCAAATATGGCAGCTGTGTCCCTTGCATCTCCTGCCCTATCCCTTTGTGCTAGAGTACCCTTTTCAATACTACTCCGGACGAATGCTACGATGCTCTAGAAAAGCTGCCTCTGGCCCTAGTAACCAGTGGCATACTTCCGAACGGTTCGCATGAAAAACTACTTTTGACACTCACTTCGCGGTAAAATTATGTTATACATGGTGAAACGTTGAGACAGTATTTGATGTATGGGGCCAACCTTGACTCTGGTCGTAGCATTCTGCGCTTTGAGCAGAAGGCTTGGATGGCTCCATACATCGAATTTAACATTGACAAGCATGCCCAGGAGCAAACAAATTTAAAAATAGTTTTTTTAATCAATGAATAATTCTGTATGTGGCAAACCCTTGCAGAATGTACATCCGGAACGGGATATAAGAGTCGTTTCCAGGTATGACACGATTTACAGGGCTGCAGAATTGTTAGGCCGTCCTGCATTCAATCTAAGTAAAAGCATCCATGAAAATCTTGTCCTTATCAAGATGTCAAAGAGCTGTGTTTCATTTATCAAGTCTTTGTACACTGGTGTTGCCATTCTCTACCTTTCCAAATTGACCCTTTATGAGTTCCATTATCAGTACATGTGTAATAAATTCCTCTGCCAGGTTTGCACCTTTTATATTGCAACATCAATTCATTGATTTATTTTATTGCTTGTGATGATTTATATAAAGCAATTGCACCAGATTTAAAAGCGTGGTTTGATACATCTAATTATGCTCTTGATAATATTCAAGAATCCTCACATGAGAACAAAGGAGTGAATGGAGTAACGAAGGACGAATGTGCTGGTCGCATCATCACGCACTTAGGTTTACATCCCAAGCTTTACTCACACATTGTTGCGAATAAGCAGTGTATGCGTAAGGTGAAGGGCATAAAACCTGTGTTGAAAGAACTTCTTTACGAAGATTATCGGAATTGCCTTGATTGTTGCACTAGGGTTCTGGGGACCCAATATCGGTTCTGTTCACTTAGTCACAAAATCTACACCGAATGCATGACCAAAGTGGTATTATTGGGTTTAGACAAGAAAAGCTTCATTCGGTCGGATGGCGTGTCGATATTACGTTGGGAACACTATAAAATTGCAGAGTAAAATTTTCCCCCTCCCCTTACTCACCCAACAGTGAGCTAGTTAACTGACACGTCATCTGTGAGCAAGTCAAACTTCCAGCTGCAACACGAGTGAGTCAATCAACTGTCAGCTAGTGTCTCGCAACAACAGAAATGTACTCTGACAGTTCAACAGCCATCAAATCAATGCTTCAACATCTAGCATCCACTGTGAATAACAATATCTCACAGATGTGAAAGTATCGAGTTCATTTCCATGCGACACCAACTATATGTCATGAGCATCGTTCCCCAGGTGTTGGACCAATGTCTTACTGAGCCATCAACTATATGTCATTAAACACGCAAAGTGTAATGCGTGAATGCATATTTAAATGAATAAAGAACTTTGTGTTCCAGATATAAAAAGAATAGAATTTTTTTTGTATGTAAATAAATATTTTAAGAAGAATGTGATTTTTGTACATAACTATGTGTAAATATTGTGGTTGTTGGAAAAATGGGATATATAAAATTGTATTTCAAACTAAATTTTTGTTTCATTTATCTCCAAACAGAGTGTACATTTGAAATTTTATAAAACATACATCTTAGTGAAAATAGTGAGATAATGTTTACGAAACTAAGTTAGGGGTTACTAAGGGGAATATGTAATTATTCTCGGATGTATCCTTTTTACAGATATATCTTGAAAACAAGTTAACCAACATTACAAGAAAAAATATTTGTTTAATTGACATGTGAGCCTCTTTTCCGAGTGTATTCCCATATCAACAAGCAATACTGTCTCGCTGCAAGGATAGTTTGCATTAATATCATTTACAAAAACATTAAAGTGGAATCGTTAATAATTTAATACAGTGGAGAATTCTGCTTGCGGAGAATCTCAAAAGAGTAAACAATTTGCTTATATATAAAGGCTGGTAATCTAAATTAATGTTAGAACAAGTGCCAGTCTGCGTAAAATGTAATTTAATGGGGTATATCAAACACATGCAGATTTGCAGGATATTTAAAACATAGATATATAAGGTACTCTATACCTGCACATATTGTGTAAATCAGATAATTTCGTGTGTAATTAATTAAAACATAGTATTATGAAACATGATACAAAAGATTGTTGTGTGCTAGGTATGTGTATTCACAAAGCAAAACGTATTTGTAGGTATCCCTCAGTATGCTTGGGAATTGTAGAATACTACATTTCCCCGGGCGTGGTCGTAGCCGTTGAAGATGATATTTGTTCAGGCTGAGGCGATTCGAAAATAGTTTTTTTTACTCTGTAGAGCTGCGAGGATTGCCTCGCCCCACCCATCGCTCTGGTGTGGTCTCGACCACAGGTATCCCTAACGGTACCAGTTCAGTTGTCCTTGGACACCCTTCATGGCTGGATGTTAGCCTGTCTGGCTATTCGTCGCTGAAGAGAGCACTAACCTGTTAAAATATCCTTTGTAACATACAATACATTTCCCATTAATAGTTGTGCGTGATCATATAAGAAAATTCGGTTCGTACATTTTTATAAACGTGTGATACAGCACGCCTCAGTCGCTGCGATTCTATGAGAGCGAAGCAAGTTCCTTGTGACAGGTCGCAGCATTTTGGACGGGTCTGCCGACGTACGACTCGCTATTGTTTGGTTGAGGGCGAAGCGACCGCAGTATGCTTAAATCTACTTTACATGTTTTGATAGTTTGTGTCACTAGTGAATTAAATATTTTAAAACAATTTTTTTTTCTTGGGACAAGTTCTATGCAGGGCTGTAAAGTGATTTTATGCATTATTGATTTATATTGAATTTTAAAATGGGGGGAGGTTTTTCATGGAATTGAAGTAAGTTGTCTGGTTTATGTGGTATTTCGTTGTGTGCTTCAGTCAATATTGTTTGGTTTATATTAGTGTGTTGGTCAACTGATAATTGTGTTTGTTTAATATCTCATTCATTATGTGTGGTTAGGTGCAAGTCATTTCTTTTGGTTAGTTAGTAATTCATCTGGCATTTAGTTGTGTGCATGCGCCATACACCTGAGAGCCAATGAGGGTGAAACATAATTAGTGTGTGTTTTTCGATTTTACGAAAGAATTTTTGTGACACTTATATTGGTGGCCTGTAAACTGATTTTTGCTTTGTTTTATTTAATGTGCGTGTGTTTTAATGGAATTCGATTAGTGATTTTGTTTATCAGTTGTTACATGCCATTCAGGACTTAGTGTAATTGTTTGACTGTTATTATATTGCTAGTGAAACAGCTTTGGGTGTTCTTAATATTTCATTTGCGCAGTTTGGTCTGATAAGAACATTTTGTTGCGTGTTGTTACGTGCTTAGTTCTGTCAAGTGTAATTTATGTAAATCGTATTCATATCCCTTTGCGGTTAATTGATTTGAGATCAAATATGTCCTGTTTGCAGCATGTGAAGTGTTTAGTATTAACTCGTTTCGTTTTATGGAAGTCGATGAGTGATTATGCATAGCATAATACTCCATTGTTGGAATTTTAATTGTGTATCGGAGATGTTAGTGTATTCAATCATTTCGTTCCTTGATTTCTTGAGGCGGTAAGTTAATTGTGCATATTTTGATTTTGTGGTTGTGTGTGCATTATTCATGTCATTTTTCGATTCGTTAGTACGGATATTTGATTGTGCTTAACTGGTATTTCGTAATGTGCGCGTGCATTTTATATATGATTCAGAGTAGGTCGTTTTAATTAGGTTAGTAAACTACATTTGTTTTATCGTGTGTGATTCATCTGGTATTTCATACTGGGTTATTTCTATGTTTTTTATGACACCTGTATTCTGTAAACTGCCCTTTTGCTTGGTTAATAGTTAATTATTTTATTGTTTTACATTGTAAGTATAATTCAGAGTAGGTCGTTTTAAATTGGATAGTTTTCTACATTTGTTCTGTCCTATGTGATTAAATCAATATTTGTTGACGTGTATTTAAGCATAAATCGTATTCATTTCTCTTTGCGTTTTATTGATTTGTGATTAAATATGTCCTGTTTGTAGCATGGAAAGTTTCTCGTGGTTAAATACGTGTTTTTATAATTTGTTGATAATTATTTGATTTCACCGGAATGCATTTAATCATATACTTCGTTATTTTAAAACACTGATTTATTAATATTATTGGATTACACATTTCCGACCTCTGCCGATAGCCATTACACATATCTAGACCTCAGTATACATTCAGACAGTGAGCTGGATGGACCTTCGCTATTCCAATTCCCACCTCAGTCGGTCCAACACCGGCAAATGGGAAGAAACTCCTCTGCCACTCTCTCCCTCCTCCACCCCCTCCCCACACCCACCTCAATAAAATGTTTAACACAGTCTTCAAAAAAATTATACCACTATTACACCTATCACATATATACCTCTACCCGCACGCATCAGCAGACCACAAAACATCCAAGGGTGAACATCGATGATGCTGCTCTCCAAAAAATAAATTAATAATTACCCATAACACTTATGACACTCTTACACTTACATACATACCCTTACAAAATGCAGAATTACACTAATTTAAATTTTTTTAAATTATTTATTATTTTATAAATCATAATAGTTTCATCAGATTAATTTCATCGGACTAATTTCATCGGATTAATTTCATCGGATTAGCGAATTCTATCTACATGCCTTAATCCGATTGTTTGATCAGATTGATTAAGCAGATTAATAAAACCATTAATCCAATTAATAAAAAGTTGTCCAGGACCCGTGCCCCCCAACTACTGTGTGGTAGGGGTGGGGTGGTGTTAGTCGACATCCAGTATAAAAAACCATAGGAGAAGAAAGTTTGTCACTCCTCTTCTCCAATCCACTCTCACACACTGCGCACTACTACACCCGCCCATTTGACATTCTAGAGGGCCTGTAACCTCGCTTAGTGATCTAAATGATTGGGGTTATCGTTTCAAGATTGTTCAGAACATCATTCATATCTTAGTGTTCCAGAGTCGACCCCCCCCCCCTCACCAAATTCCCCTACTTTGATGCATGAACGATTTTATTATACTGCGATACACACCATAAATGTCCTATATTTCAAACTAAAATAAATTTTGCATGAAAAAAAAAATTGATTTTAGTTTATGTCAAAGATTCTGCATTTTTTCACGTACAGCATTTCTAAAGTCGGTAGATGGAAAAGATGTGCGCTGTGTGGATGATGTGCCCTGTGCAGATGAATGTAATGAAATGTAAGGTGAATCGTATGTGAGTATAGTATGCATGAGGCTTCCTTCAGGTATGTATGAAGACAAGTGAGGTTTCTTTGATCTCAACTGAAAATATCCGTGATCAATTAAGGTCCATCTGAGGTATCGATATATGCCTCAGACCCGTTCTATACTACGCTATGTACGTTTTAGAATGCGGTGTGCATAATGAATATAAATTTCGAACAGAGTGAGTCGAAAGCTGCGAAACGAGGCTCTTATGTTCATGGCCTGTGGATACAATGTTTTATTTAAATAATAATAATACAAATTAACAGAAATACCCATTAGTTCTCTGCACACTATTCCGTAACTAATCAGGCATTATTTTTTTAAACTTAAGTGTCAATCAAATAATTTAAAGTTGGTATACCAGATTCCAGTATGGTCGGTGGCCCGTTTCTCGATGCTCCTAAGCCGACTGATGCGTCATCAAGGGCGCAACAAATTTTATTTGTTTCACCTGTTCATACATGGCTGTAGCAAACGACATTGCACTTGGACTGAGCATATGTAAGTAGATGGAACGGAGTGGAAAGAGGTGGTGATAAAGGATTTAGTGTTGAAGAGGGTTAATGGACCATGTGCTGATGAAGGTGACATATAATGTACTCTCACTATACAGGTATCTCAAACTTTTCAATGTCTATAAAAGTTGTATAAAATGTTTTTTTTTTTTCTCAAATTTTCGGGATGTGAACATTTTGACATTCCCGGGATTTTTTTTATACAGATTACTAAAGCCAAGGTCACCACACTTCAAGTAAAAGGTCTAGAAACGAAGTCTTTGGCCCCCTGGGGCCTAAAATATGGAAAAGCACTGACCAATACAAATCGAATTATTTCAAATGGAATTCCAGCTTACAGATGTGGTAAGACCTTTCGACCAAAGATATGTGACATTGTCCTTTGGTCGATAATAGAATAATAAGAATAAAACAGTTGAATCCACGAATTAGCTGTAGAAACAGGAGGACCGCTGAGCACTGCAAAGTTAATCTGACTGCGTACCAGTAGTGCCCAAATTTAAAAGACACACACTACCATAAATTATTTCTGCCCCAAGAAGAAAACATTGGAGTCAAACTAAATTTTAATAGTGAGATGTACTAAAAAGTAAAAAATGTATCACAGCAACACTGCATTAGCGCGATGTTCCATCCACTAACATATTTAAAGAAAGGTAATTTTATTACCATTTCGAAACGCCTTGAGCTTAGGTACAATGCACCAGTACAATAGCGCATAGAATCAAGCAAATGCCGTGTGTTGTGTAGCATATTTGCCCATAGTTGCTTAAAATTGACCTGATAATGAACACTTCTACAGTAAGTAAGCTGACGTACAATTTGTTCCTGCGAATATTTGATGGATGATAAATCAGGTGACCATGTAAGCCACTGAAGTGTTAAAACTTGTCGTAAATATTCATAGAAGTCAGTTCTATGTGTGGGAGAACATTATCTTGCTGGACATGGGCTCCTGAGCACCCAGCCAAGAAAAGTATCACGGCAGTCAATTACACCTGTATCACTACAAGTTGCGAAATATTATAATATGCGATTGCTCTCTAAAACATCCCCCCAGTAGTGGGGGATTTGTGCCGATGTAAAAAGAGAAAGGCACTGAAATGCTTACTTGAGGTCCTCCAAACTTCGGCATATCGGTCAGTACTAGGAGCGCACAGGTTTCACTGCACTTTTGATTAATCGGATTATCGATTTGAAACTAAATTTATTGACATAATTAATCCGATCAAGCATTTGTATTATAGTTAATCCACTAACCTTGATCCAGTAAAATTAGATTGTTTGATTCATTGATTAGTTTTAAAAAAATTAAAATTTTCTAAATTTTTGTGTGATTGTTTATAATTGGTATGTGTGATAAGGGTCCTTTATTATTTATTTTTGGAGAGCGGCAGCATCGATGTTCACCCTTGGACGCCTTGTAGACGATGAGGTGTGATGTGTTGGGGAAGGGGATGTAATATTAATTTTTAATGGTATTGAGGGGGAGGGGCGTAGGAGTTTGTTTACCATCTGGCAGGCAGCTGAGAGATAATACACGTGCAGCGCGGCCGGCGTCTGAATGTCAACTGAGATTATGGCGGAGTTCGGAAAGGCATATTTCGAAATAACTGTTTTAAAATAACGAATTATAGTAAATCGGCGAAATTATTAGTAAATAGGTATTGAAAAGCAATTAGATGCAAACAATACGATTAAAACTCGAAGAAGGAACCACCCGTTTAATAATAAAGAATGAGTATAGTACCCCGCTCTGTTTGGTAGCAGTATAATTTATGACAAACAACAGAGACTCGCATGATGCATGCAACGAATCAACTATGTGACATATTCACTCCTCAAAAAACAGAACATATTTAATTAATAAAAGTGATGTAACGAATGTGTATTCTTAAATATTCTTAGTGTATTGACTGAGGGATAAGACACATGAAGTGATATCTGAATGTCGACTGTATGATGCGAAACGGCGGAAAGGCGTATTTCGAAATGAATGTTTTTAAAATAATGACGTACGAAACATTAAAATAATTATGTTTTATGGAACATGTTTAAAAAGTACGGATGAAATAATCACTGTTCGAAGAGCACATCTTTAATTAATTTAATGCAAGAGACATGAATACAATTGAATCTCGCAAAAGGAACCACACGCAAACAAAATATGAAGAACTCCCAAAAACTATTTCTCTACCAATATAGTTTACAACGGAGAACAGAATAAATTACATGAATCACTCATCGAATCAAATACTAAGGAATCACAAAGAGAATGTAAACGAATTATCCAAAATCCACACGAATTACAGCCAACTTACCCTATTTCCACGTCAAAACGAAAACTCAATTGCCGCCCCCCAGCAATCCTGATGTTATAAAAGAATTGGAAAAAACGTATATTAATATCCTAACGAAATGTCCAACATGTAGCCAAACGACTTGAATTAAACTACACTAGTCCTAAACACAAGAACGACACATTCTGAAGTATACGTACAACGAAGTAATTAATAAAGGTGATTGATTAAAAATGCACAAGTCCAAAATTATTTTTCCCTGCTTATGAATGGTTCACAAATTCAAAATAACAGTTTACTACCCCAAAATTATTGCCCTACCAATCTAGGTGTTATAAATTAATGACGCCCAATTCAAGCATACCTCCCTTACCAGCTCTCCAACGGAACATTGTAACTACATTCAAAGTTATTTAAATATTGCATATAATTTGTAAAAAAAAAAATTCAGAAATGTTCAAGTACCTGAAACGATCTAACACTACACAATTAGACTGAATATTTCAAATGGTATTATTACCATGGACAAAGATTTGCTACGGAATTGCACACAAAACTAAGAACTTGCCCCATTCCAAGATTAAAATTATTAATATACAATTTCACTTCCCTGATTTTTTTTTTTAAATAAAGAACTCACTCCCATTAAAATACGACGTATCCACAAAAACATAGTTTACACGCTCCATATATAATTTCCCTAGCATGAGAAACATTAAAAATAATTCTTTTTTAACCCAAATTCTGTCAAGTCTACAAATTCTCGCAAAGCGTACGAAAAACTGCAACAATTTATGCAATCATATTTCGGTCTCAGAAATGTACTTCACACAAACGCTTTCCTATAATCCGCATTTTATTTTTAAAAATGTACAAAGTTATTTAAATATTGCATATAATTTGTCACAAAATTAATAAATGTACAAACACTACCTAATCACGATCTAGCCGAACGACTTGAATGAATCATCCTACATATTTCCTCGAAAAATTATTTAATTTTTAAAAGCAATATTACGTTTAAAAAATATAAAAGATGCACATATGTGCTAAATGTCTTTAGGTTTACGGAATCGCACTTCTTAACACAAATGCAATTGAAAGCCTACCAACTCTCATAGTGAATCACTTTATCCAAATGTAGATCAGCTTCAGAAGTGTATTTCATACGCACGCATTCCGATAATCCACGTTTTATAAAAAAAAAAACTAACTTATTATATTAATGTGCATAAAAAGTTATTTATTAGACTATCACATTGTATCTTAAAAAGAGAAGTTTATGAAAGGATAACTATGTTCAATCTCCATTTCCGGAGCCCTGCCCTCCGTCCAAACTAATGGTTGTGGTGAAAATAAAATGGCTTCGCTAGGTGCGAGACGCGATGTCTGCCTACGTACATGCGAGGAACCATTAAACACACCCACCCTCCACCCTCCCTCAGTCATCAGTCCTGGAGCAGGACGATACTGCTGGGGTTAACAACCTCAGTCCTTTGTCACGAGGAGCATTTGAAAATTTTTGTAGCTCGCATTTCAATTGTCTTTGAACGCTCCCTCCTAGTAAATATAATTTAACAAATAAATATACTGGAAGTCATGCTGGAAAGGTATAAAATTATCTCCTTATCATGAAGAAATACGTTCCAAGTATCTTTATGCTGAAAAATTCTAGGAAGTATCACGTCCCAATTATAATGTACATAATGTGAAAACGGAAATACCTTTAACCGAAACAATTACAGGAATTATTTCACAATTCCAAGAAATAGCAGCGATAAACGATAAATTACAAACATGGTCATGGGCGTCGACCAGTGTCAACTTCATGGGAGGGGGGGGGGGGGTAACGCTAGGTCAATGTAGGATATATGTATGAATTAGTGTCTCGTCGACTGCGGGGTCATTTATATTTATTTATACATATATACACACATGTGTGTGTGTGACAAATGATTTATAATAGATACATACAAATTTAATTGAGTAATCATTTAAATTCTTAAATTTACGATAATACAGGGTTTTAAATTTCTTAAAATGTTCTATTTACACACAGAGAATTTCCACCAAGCGATCTTCTAAACACCTACCTGTACTGCAGTCTAATTACCTACTGTACTGCAATATGCATTGAATCAAGCCTCGAATTTTTTATATCCAAAACCACTGAAACCATTGTCTCATAGCTTATTAAAGCATTTCGACTATCTGGCTGCATGTGGTATGAAATACATTTTCAATTCCTAATGCAAAAGAAGTAATTATGCTTTGTATAAGCATGGCCATGACGTCCTTAAATTAATGCTTCATGGATTCTGTTTCTCGGCATGTATACTGAACCTTAATTAAGGCGTAAGTTTTATTTCGTATTTATAACAGTGTTAAATACAAAAAAGAGCTACAACCATTTTAATACAAGCGGTGTTGTAAGAAAAAATATCTCCCTGGGTGTCAACATATGAATATACAGTATTTTTAGTTTAGTTTGTTAAATGAATAGTGCCAACAATAATAAGCAAGCTTGTTAACACGGCATGACTACTGATAGCTTAGTCTAAAAATTGCACACATTTATGAAAGACGATGCAAACTTTAATGTACATCACAGTGTACAGCACTGAAAGTACAAGTTGACCCCACGTTTTAAGAGAAAATCTTAGCATAATACTGTACAGAAAACATAATGGAGTCCTGTTAATTCTACTCTTTTCACTGAATGTGAATTTTTATTAAGATAACTATAGCCAATATAAGCACATAAACATAGGGACCATAATCTATTTCCATAATATTTATTTAAATAATTTTTCGTAATATTTAGAGCAAGCAACCAAAAATTTATGTATTCATAATTCAACGACATATTTGCATTTTCAAGTCCTGTTAATAAAATATGATAGTATATAAACATACTAACTGTTACCTGCGGCTCTATCCGCGTGCAAAATTCAAACCTTAATTATAATGACCAAGTGCTCTATCTTCATTGTTCTTCTTTATTACTCTAATATTCTAGATTAGCACATAGTGTACTTTCATCCCGGAATAAAAAACAGACCACCAACCAGCGCCTACTCAAATATATTCCTTAAGAAACTGTTAGTTTTTCCAGGATGTAAAGTACCCCATGTACTAATACAGAATATATTCTACTCCTGTACCAAGTTTCATCCAAATCCGTCGATCCGTTATGACATGATTTAGTAGTAAACAAACATACAAACTTTCGCATTTATAATATTATTAATTAAAATAATTGGCATATTTAATATTTATATTTTTACATTCCTTAAAGAATTATGTAATATTCTGGCACCTTCGTGCTGCACTCTTAAATTGATCTGTATGTCTCATTGCGAGTCTAGTACTAACTCACGCTATTCAATTTCTACGACTTCACACCGGTACGGGTCCTGGAATATTAACTCACAAAGTTTCTTGCTGGCCGAGCACGAAGTAAGCAAAGTATTAAGAAATTAGGGCGTCCCTAGCCAGGGTAGCGCCAGGATGGGGACGGAGGCTAATGGATGGTCGCCGAAATCCAAGAAAGAATGCAACGGAGAGGCACAGAGTAGGTAGAAATACCATCGTACAAATACCTTTCACGAATAAGGTTAGGTGAAGTACTACTACATTTGTTAATGTCACACACTTGAATACTTGAAACATGATGTCAGTTGAATATTACTGCCTACTTGCAGGGTTATAGAAAGTGAATAAATGAGAGAAGAATTCTTATAGATAAATGAAAAGTATTTGGTTTAACTAATCGAGCTTTTAAAAATTATCTTAATCAAGGGATGAGATTTGCCACAACTTGCCCCCCCCCCCCCTTCCCAACACCAGTCTAACCATGACATACACTTGGGGAGGGCAATGCCCTCCTGCCCCCCTGGTGACGTTTACATTCTCCATGTATTAATTTTAAAAATGTATATATCTACAGTAATTCCTTCTTTCAAATAATCATAAGTTAGATTCCTTTGGCTAATTAGAATAACATTACAAATTGTTCCTGCTTCAATAGCTTTATAAAAATGTACACTGATTTTTATATTTGTTTTTTTCTTTAACTACAGTTGTTCTTCTATATAGAGAATCAATAACATATAATGGTCTTCGACCAAAAAATGAATAATAATTTATATCGCCATGGAAGTTTACGGTCGGCTTATAATAAAGCTCATTATTTCTACATAGAGTATCTAGTTTTGATTTTGAATTTCTAAAATCATTATAAGCAAGAACAATTTTATCACAAAGGCCATTTTCAATATCTATATTCCAATTTTCTTTTGGAAAAACTTCATTTCTTCCATTTTTAACATAAATATGTCTTACATTACAGTGAACAAACATAGAAGCATGTACATACTGTTCAGCACGGTTTTTTCTATTAGTTAGAAATCCTATAATTACAAATCAGGCATATCATATTGTAAATTATTAAACTGATCTTTTATATCGAAGTTAAAAACAGTTGTTCCAGCGGGAACTTATTTTTCTATGACGTCCTATCTCTGGCGTTACATAAAGAACTATGCCACAATACGCCTCTGATTGAATTAACCAAGCAAACCACTTAGTATAAATGGCATAACGAACAACAGGTATTTTCTAAACTTAAACAAGCTATACAAGAGGCACCAATAATACATAAGTTTGACAATGATAAGCCCACCATTTTGGCATGTGATGCCTCTCAAATGGCTATTGGGGCCATTCTTATGCAGGACGACACTGTAACAAATACTCGCCAGGTAATTGCTTATGCGTCCAAAAACTCTCCATACCGGAAACAAATTGGTACATGACTGAGAGAGAATTTAGTTCAATCAGATACTTCTGCAATTACTTCCGACAGTACTTTTATGGGCGCCATTTTGTTCTAGAAATAGACCATTCTAGCCTTCGCTACTTACACACTATGGTAGATCACAACTTGTGTATTCAAAAAATTGTAATCACCTTAGCAGAATACGACATTGAGGCAGAAATCGTAACAGGTAAACAAAATGTTTTAGCAGATGCCATGAGCCGTAAACCGACATACCGTCCAGCAGAGACACACCCAGTAGTGGTAAATAATGTCCCTTATACGGTTTTTAAAAAAGCATTTTAAGGTGTACCAGTTTATACTGGACGCTCGCAGAGACTTTGTATCAGAATCCCAATAAGGATAGTGTGATAAAAATAACATTTCGAAATATGTGGCTAATCACTGGAGAGAGGTCAAACCATATATAAAGCCGGAAATAAGTATCAAAGACAAATCCATAGTTAGTAAGAGTGATTTGAATGAAGAATACGTATTGGCATTTGCCATAGCTAAAACCATATCACTAACATTCCAAGTTAATGTGGATATTATCATGCAAAACCATTCACAGAAAATCCACACTACTTCTATTGACCCACTATTGCACTGTCAAATACTTATAGTTCCAGAAACCAAGGAAATTAACTATTTGCCAGTATTCACAAATGAACAAGAATATATTAAAATAAATAATGATAAGTTATTGCATTGATTTCCTTTGGACAACCACCCCTCCCCATTTATGGGAGAATATGAAAATGATCCCCATATAGCAAAACTCTAAGTAGCTCTCACTGACCTACAGAAGGCCGAACCTCGGTATTTAAAGTTAGCTAGGAGATTTGGAATAGTGGCCAATGGGGAAATTTTTTTGAAGATCAGCACCCCGGTGGGAGGAAAACGACTTACTCTAGTACCCACGTATTATGTCCAGGAGATTATTGCAGTGCACCAGGATGCCGTGCTTGGCGAAGGCCATTTTGGGGCTTTCAAAACATTAGCAAAAATTAAGAGTACATATTATTGGGAGACAATGTCCAATGATGTTAAGGACTATGTAAAAAATTGCCCAGTATGTTAAACAAATTTAGGCTTCTAACACAAAACCAATGGGTCAATTAATGCCCACTATTCCGCCCTCTCTCTTGAAAGCTTGGGCGATTGATGCAAAAGGGCCGTTGCCAGTCACCACAAAGGGTAATAAATATATATATATATATTTGTGATGACAGTGTTTTTTACTAGGTATATGGTAAACAAGGCAGTGCCTAGCATCTATACAGCAACTTTTGAATGTTTTGTAAAGGAAGTTATTTTACGATACGGCTGTCCAAAGCAGATTTTGACAGACCGAGGCAAGTCATTCCATAATGCCCTAGTAGCTGAACTACCAAAGAGTCTTAACATTACCATGCTTCAGACTACGGCGTACAACCCCGAATGCAATAGTCTAGTGGAATCTCTGAACCGAGTCCAAGGAACCCAGCTAGCTACATTTGCACATGATGATCCCGCGAATTAGGACCAACAATATTTACTGTTCATTACTTTTAATTATAATTGTTTTCCCAACTCAAGTACAAAATTTTCCCCTTCCTATCTCCTTCACGGCACGGAAGCCGTACAACCAAATCAAGTTGTTGCGAATCACTTTTCAGAAAGAGGCCACCAGTTGTGTGCGAATTTATCCTGAAACAGAGAACAAGCTAAAATCAATCGTATGAATGTCCAAAAGCCCAGAAAGTTCAATTTGCCAGATGGCATAGACACAACGCCCTTAAAATTGGAGACTGGGTGTGGCTGCACAATCATGCGAGACTAAAAGCTCTCGCATATAAGTACAAAGGCCCATTTTGTGTTGTCAGTGTTTATGGCCCATCGACAATACAAATTCAATTAAATAAGACAGGCATGCCAAAACTGGATGTCGTCAGTATGCGCAGTGTGAATATTACACATTATAAATGAGTGTTTTTTATGTGTTTACCAATAACTCCATTTCATGGAATTAAAATGTTCCTAATATTTTGAGTATGTGTTTCTGCTACTCTGAAAGTGTGACTCCACCTGTGTCTCAAGCGAGGACCAGCGCCCAGCGGAGCTGTCACGGTGGCGACCAGGCGGGCGCGACAGCCGCTGGGTCATATCCCCCTCTTCTGCTCCCGGCCTGGGCATGGCCAGAGGACGACGGTTGCCGCAGCCACAGTGCTGCCCACGAGAGCTGCAACACTCACCCTTCTGGTGTGCCTCCAGCTGGCGCCACCAGGCGACGCCACCCTCCGCACGTTAGCGGGTGTTCTTGGCGTCCCCTTGACGTCAATTTGGTGTACAGTTTCAGTGTTCCACTATGTTAGAGTATTACTTCTTTACCACACGTTCTCACTGTCCAGCCGGACCAAAACAAAAAAAAATTACATACACGGAATTATCCGCTGTACACGGATACACTGGTCAGCAAACATTACACGAACACAGTTTATACATTCTCACTGCAATACTTATATCTTCCACTGCCCCTTGGCGCATTTTCAGGGTAGTACCAGTTCCATTGCTATTTCCGAACGAATCATGTGTTATTATGTCTACACAACTAGACGCTATCAATTATCATGTAGTTCCAATCACAAATTACCAGACTCGCGCAAGATTATTACACCAACTTGCCAACCAGTTCCGCCTTTTTATTTCCTTGACCAGGACACATTCAATTACATTTCAGGTGGTAGTTTGTTTGTACTTCTGACTGTGATTACTGTATTTTTATTGAAATGTTAATTCTCTCATTGTTAATGAATAAGATTGCTAGAGAGAATTAATGTGAGCTTTACTTTGTATTAAGCTGGCTCCATTTTCTTTATATTTTAGTGTTCACTATGTTTATGTCAAGTGTTGGTTCTGTAATTTTCTTAAATTTGTACAGTCATGTGATGTTACGTCCACGTGCCTTCACGGACGCACCTGTCTATAGGAGCGGATATGACGTGTGAAGTGGACCACGTCACCTAGCTGACACCTTTATAAACCGCCGAATCGGTGTTGTGAATGCTCGTGTTGTTGTCACCATGTCACCTTGCGTGGAGCGTACAATGGTGCCAACCCGACTTTGTGCTGACTGCAGAGGCAGGGTTGCCTATACAGGCATGCCTAGTGGCCTGTTGTTTTTTATTCGCTTGTAATTTCATTGTGTTTCCGCATTGCACATCCTTGTGTATAATTATTAGTATTATAAGAAGGCCTAAATTTGCTGCTAGCTCCACCTAATGTTGTTGGTCTTAGTTTGACTAATTTTTACTACATTGTGGAGTGTCGCTTCACAGGCGCCGATTTCTTTCCCCTCCCTTACTTGTGTTTGGTGTCTAGGAGTTTACTTTCATTTTTCTTTGCTCGCACGAGCACCTTACATGTGGCACAGAACACCCAGCCTCCCCCCCCCCCCCGGCCATTTTTCCGTGGGCTACACGACACAGCGGTTTGAGTGGAGGCATTAATTGCCCTTGATATTTTGGTGTGTGTGTGTGTGTATACACACATCTATCTCTTGGCCTTGATGCATACAGGTCATTAGTAATTGTATGTTCCCATTTCTTTTTGTTTACATGGTACCATTACTACGCAATACCTTTTTTTGTGTACATCACTAACGATTTCAGTTCCTGTCAATCCATGTTCTTGCGACGGCGTAGTTGCCCCTTCCTGACTGGCCTGCATAGGTTTGAACTCACCTTAACTTGTGAACATAGGACATTCTTTGTTATAACCCACTGATCGCAGCATGTCGATGGGGAAGCAATTGGTTAAAGATAATACGAATTTTCTATGCATTTTAAACAAGATGATACTAATTTAAAGCATATTTTTAATTATTTCTTTGGTGGAGACATGTTTTATGAATAATTAAAAAAGTGTCACATAATTGCACTTGTTTCTTTATGAGACCAGCTAGTTTTACTTCTCTCTCATGCTATTTATTCATACATAGAAATTGTTTAAACACTCTGAAATTCTCTAATGTTTAATGGCATTCGGAATAATACTATATTTCAAAGTCTCCTGTCTAGCAACACCATCGAAGGGACACAGAATTTACACTTGTACCACGCTTGCGTAAAACTACATATATATATATATATATATACACACATACATACATACATACACACACACCATCCCCAACACGCCACACCTCATCCCAGTGCCAGAGCTCAGAGGGTGAACATCTACCAGAGCTCCTCCCCAATCCACAAAAGGAAAAACAGAAACTAATAAAAGTGTCCATTTGTACACTCTTGCACCAAACACAAAATAATTAAAAACCAACCCATTTCAATACATTACCCCTTTCAATAAATTTAACCCTTTTAGTCAAATTTAATCCTTTCAATCAAATCGATAATCCATCAATTAATCCCAATTAATCTCAGGAGTAGTGAAACCCCTACGCCCCTACTAGTAATTTAAATTGATGTTTTTGTACTTTAAATGATTGTGCCACAGTGCCATGACTAATTTTACACAGTTCACTGTAACATGTATTGATTAGAATACTGAAGTTACAATATTTATACTGTCTGTTAGAAACTTTGTCCTGATTTAGATAATTTGGGTTGGATATGCGCTTTACGAAAGTGGATGACAGGTACGGGTTTTAGAGAAAGGCTTTCTTTAATTTTAAACAGTAGGTGATATTTGTGCATTGTTCGTACAACACAAAAAACTTTCTTGTGATACAGCTATTTGTAGCATTCCTTCGCATCAAATATGATCACACATAACAAAACGTTAACCGCAGCGAATGAAAATATTTAAGATTGTAAGGAATAACTCGATGAAACTGGAGGTATAGGAAGGCTCGTATTAATTAATGAATTGTGCAAAAGGTACAATGGTGGTAATGGGAAGTCATATTAAAGGAAAGCCAAGCACTTCGCTATAGGTTTGGATCGAGCTAATGATGTTTTGAATGGGTAGGGAAATAACTTTGGGAGTCCTAAATATTTCATTTGCGTATTTGGGTCTGGTAGTATATTTCATTACATGTTGTTATGTATGTAGTTCTGTCAAGTGTAATTCAGTGTAAATCATATTCGTATCTCTTTGTGGATAACTGATTTGCGAAGTGTTTCAATGCTTTTTTTTTTAACTCGTTCTCTTTGTGCTAGTGGAGCAGTGATTATGTTATATAGGAGTCTCTGTTGTTTGCCATAAATGATATTGCTAGGAAACAGCAGTATACTAATATGAGTCTTTATTATTGAATGTGTGGTTCGTACTTGCCTTCTGCGAGATTCAATCATATGCATGTCTCTTTACATTTAATTGGTTTGTAATTAAATATGTGCTAGTCGAGCAGTGATTATTTCATTTGCATTTTAAGTGTGCGTCGTAATTGTCAATCGCAGTAAGTAATTTTAATTTATTTGTGATAAATTATGTAATATTTGTGGCATGTGACATGTTTATAATTTATTTATTTGCTACTTAGTATTAAGTCATATTTGTAGTGTGTGATGTGTTTTCCATTCTGGACCACATCACTTTTTCATCAAAAACCAAACCATTTTAAGTCAAAAACCATTGTTTTCAAGCAACTTTTTCATGTTTCTAGATGTCTCATTTCACTTCAATTTTCTTTTCTTAAAAAAAAAAAAACAAAGCAAAAACAAACCAATTTTTTTTTTTTTTTAAAGGCCATGCAGGATTTGTACTAATTAAAAAAACATGTAAATTTAACCTAAAACCAAGTAAATTTATGCTAAAATGTAAATTAATTTTCAACAAAATGATTTTTAATTCGATAAAACAACTCAGCCATACTTCTAAAAATTTGACAAAATAGTTTTAAAATGTGTTATAATTTGTTGAAACATTTTGTTGTTTCTGTAGAATCGTTTACTTCCTCCATTTATTGATTTAAAATGTTATACATCTTCAGTAATTCTTTCTTTCAAATAATCGTATGTTAATTTCCTTTGCCTAGTGAGAATAACATTGAAACTTGTTCCTGCTTCAACAGATTTATCAACACTAATTTATATATTTTTTCTTAAACTACAATTGTTTTTCTATATAAACAATTAATAACATACTATAATCTTCGCCCCCAGAATGAATAATAATTTATATCACCTTGGGTGTTTACAGTTCGTCTATAACAAAGTTCAATATTTCTATATATAGTATCTAGTTTTGTTTTTGAATTTATAAAATAATTATAAGCAAGAAACATTTTATCACAAAGGCCGTTTTCAATATCTACATTCCAATCTTCTTTTGGAAAAATTTCATTTCTTCCATTTTTAACATAAATATTTCCAACATTACATTGATCAAATATAGAAGCGTTTAAATACTCTTCAACACGATTTTTTTCTATTAGTTTGAAATCCTACAATTACAAAATCAGGCATATCAAATTGTAAATTATTAAACTGATCTTTTATATCAAAGTTAAAAACAGTTGAACCAGTAGGAACTTATTTTTCTAAAAATTGCCACTAATCAAAACTAATGCGTATTTTAGGGTTTTTCTATATCTTTTCTTTAATGGCAATTGCTGTATTATGATTCATATTCAACAATAGGTCACGTAATTTCTAATTTAGATTAACAATTTTACCTGGATCAGCATAACTGTTCTTAATTGCACCATCTGAATTTTTTGTTTCATAAACAAATAAACAATTGTTATCAGATGAATTAAAAATAAAAGTAATTTTATAACCACCTTTCCAGTAAATATCATTGTTATCGAGAAAAAAAACCAAAGAAATATCTCAATGGATAGGTTATTTAATTTGTTTTATGACTAAGAACAGATTTTACTCGATATTTATTATCAACACCAGTAAACTCTAAATAATTTTGTTCACTTGGATATCTTAATAAATAATTAATCATTGTTGTTGTTATTCCTGAATTATCAACAGCCTCAATAATATGTCCATGTATTGATATTTCTGCTCTAGAAAATTGAAAAGGAAAAAGGTTTGAACAAACATCAATATTATCAAATGTATCATATTTTGCTTAGTTTCCTTCTTTATCTCTCTTTAGTAAGCAATATTGTTCATAAACATAAGCATCATTTGGAAAAGAAAATCCATTGCCTATAGGAATATCAAATTCAATTCTATTATTATAAATATTTAATTTCCCCCTAGTTTTATTAGTCGGGGAAAAAAGTTTGTCTATCAAAGCTCTCGATAATTTTATGATTCATTTATAAGAAATAAATTAATGTATAAGTAAAAATTCTTATATAAATGAAAGTTTCATCGAAGGATATTTCTCGAGTTAAATTACTCATCGAAAAATACAGAAATTATAAAAATAATCAAGGAGCAGAATATGAAAAAAAAAATAAATAAATAATAAATAAAAAAAATCTTCCATTAATCGACGAATTACGAAATATTGGTTTTAAAAAAGTAGAACAAATAAATGAAGAAAATAAAAATTTAATAACAACACTAGTTCAAATACCATCAAAAAATTATATTATCCAACAACACCAGAAGAATCATCATTTGAAAGAGAATTATTCTCGAAAACACCTCATTTTGAAGAGGAAATGGGGATTGTTCCCCTAAAAAAATTTGGCACGTCCTGCTACTACTATGAATCTCGGAGAATAAATTGCAAAAAGAATAAATGTAATTGATGCTAAATATGATTTACGAGGAGATAAGAATAATTGTTACATTGGAGATAGAAAGTAATGATAGATGTTGATAAAATAGGTGTTAATGATAAAGAATTTAAATTAACAGAAGGACTTTCTAATTTGTTAACAAAAGAAAAAGAAGATGACCATGATAATAAATTCACTGATAATGACTATGAAAATTACACAGATATTATTTTATCAACCATTGCTGCATTCCAAAAATATAATCCAAAAAAGAAAATAAACTCGAATAAAAGTCGGAAATGCATAAATGTAAATAAACCAATTTATGATAACGATATAAAAGAACCACAGTCAAGATCAATGCCAAATACACCTGAAAGAATGATTTCTCTAAAAAATTATAGATCCGGAGAAGGTATAGCATATATAATATTTTAACAAAAGAACATATTTGGATGAACGGTGTTATAAAATTAATTGATAGATAATTAGTTATTCATGGTGAAGAAAACATTGGAAATAATAGTTATTACAATGAAAAAGTAAGCAAAATGAATATGTTGACAATAAATTTTCTGAAGTTGCTATTAATAACCCAAAAAGAATTCCATATCTTATAAGAGTTTTTAATGTTATTCCACACAATTTTTGGAATTTTGAACACCATGGTAAAGGAATAATAAATTGGGTAGTATATAATTTAAATATGCCCAAAATGCATTTGCCTGGTTATAATTATTGTAGACCATTTATAAAATTAAATGAAATATTAGAAAGTGGTGACACAGGAATAAATAAATAATATGAAGCTTTTAAATATCATGATATTGCTTATATAGATCATAAATATTTATAATCTAGACTTGATGCTGACAGAATTTTACAAAAGAAAAAGCAAAAGAAATTATGTTAGAAAAAATACTTCAACAGGTGAAAAAATTGTTTCTGCTGCTGTTGCTTCAACAGTTTACAAAAAGAAAATTAGGTTGGGATATTAAAATATATTAAATATATAATTTTTTCACTTATAAGTAAAGATAGAAAACATAACTTTTGGTATACCCATTGATCAATAAAGAGGTTTGGGTAAAGATAATTTTTTTAACAAAATATCAGTATGAGAGAAAAATAAAAAAATAAAAGAAGGAAAATATTTCTTATTAACTTTTTCAATACCAATACTCAAAAAAAATTCTAAAAAAAATCTGGAAATGGTTTATATTATAGAGGATTTTTAACAATTTTATTTGTTGCTTTAGGTGCACTTGGTGCTTTACATGGTGGAGCTACTGCAGATTTTAATTATTTTGAACAAACTTGAAAAAATATGAACGAATTAGAAGATCAACAGAGCCATAATTTAGCAATGGAAAATAAATCAGAAATTGGCTTAGTTGCTAAAAGAGGATGACCAAAAATATTTGAACATATCACCATTATCTAATATTGATATGGAAAAATATGTAAAAATATTAAATATTGAACATTTCATAAATGTTTATATGATTGATGAATTACCTATAATAATGCACAAAAATTAATGTGCTGTGATTTCAACAAATCCTGGTACTTATTGGGTTTTTTATTTTAAAAATAATATTGATGTTTTCAATTTTGATTCATTTGGAGATATTATTCATAATAATTTAATTAATCAAAAACATAAATATATATTTATCACAGTGATAATACAATTCAGAATTTTAATTCAATTATATGTAGACATTTATTTTTAATTGTAATATGTCTTTTTTCGAAATATTTTAAATTTCATGATATAATTTCTTTATTAGTAATTGATGGGTATATTTGGGAAACCATTAATCAAATCTTTAAATAAAATTTTCGACAATAATGCTTATGCTTTAAAAACATTATGTAGATTCACAATGCAATTCAGGTGTTTCTGCTTTACAAATTAAACTAAGCACTTTTTTCGATTATACAAAATCTTATGTTTCTTTTTTAGGTCATAGAGTTGTTAGTACAGATGATCCTAGAAATGAAAAAGACTCAGTCAATTAAAGATTTTTAATATAAAAAATAGCTGATAATGCTTTAAAAGTTGATATACATTTATGATTAAGTAGAAATATTGCTAATTATATAACATGGATAAATAATATAAAACAGGTGTTAAAAAATATGTATATTGAAAATATAAAAAAATTTTGTTTCTGATTATGCTTTAAAAACATATGTAGATTCAAAATACAATACTATTGTTTCTGATTATGCACTAAAAAAATGTGCAGATTCAAAACACAATATTGTATTTTCTGCTTTACAAGATGAACTTAGTAAAGTTATAGTTTAAACGACAGATTATGTTTCTATTCAAATTTCTAGAATTAATAATATGGCTGATCCTATGGATGGAAAAGATGCAGTCAATAAAAGCTTTATTGATAAAGAATTAGTTGTTATATTACAAAGTTTTAACAAATTAGTAATGAATTATTTTGATTCACAAGTTAACTTGAAAATTGAAAAATGCAAGGAAGAAAAATCTCATATATTTTATTTACCTACAAAGTGAAATTAAAAAACTAATGTTTTTCACTTAGATATTAATCAAATTTTCTTTACTTTTTTATGGCTTGTACTGTTTATTAAATAATTACTCCTAATCCTAATTTACTTGATGATACTGTAACTGTTTTTAAAGACTCTACAGAAATAGATAATACTAACCCTTTTGATTTTAAGGGAGGCGATATTTTAACAAAAAAAAAAAATCTGAATACGATGGTTGATTGATGACAACAATAGGAATATTCGTAAAATATAAAGATTACATATTTTTTTACTATTAAATGGAGAACACTTGGAGCTTGATGTGTAGGAAAGTTACTAAAATTAATAATATAAGAAATCAAAATACTAACAATAGATGATTAGTTCAGAAATGTATATGTTCAAAATGTAATAATAATAAATCAACATTTTTTTTTAATTTTGCAAAATGTAATAATTATAAAATATTGAGAATAATTTTTCCAAGAAGAAAAATAATATATTATGGAATTGATGATTTATTGGAACTTGATTTTTTTGAGATGAGCATGGTAATTTAAAAAGCATATCAAATGTAAATAATAGATACAAATATATTATGACCATTATTGATGTTTTTTAAATATGTATTTGCTCTACCAACTAAATATAAAACAGCTAAAAATGTAGTAAATGGTTTGAAATCTATATTAATTCAAAGAGAACCATACAATTTACAAAGTAACAATAGTTCTGAATTTTTAAATAAAACATTTAAAGAACTTATTCAAAACTATATATTATCAATTATTACTCTGCATTAAGTGAATTAAAAGCAAGTGTTGTAAATATATTTAATGGACAGTGAAAAAAAAATATGGAAAAAATTTGCTTTCAATGGTAAATATAAATCAGTAAATATATTAGATGATTTAGTTAAAGATTGCCACAATACAAAACACATAACTATTGGTATGAAAAAAATTGAGGTTAATAAAATAATCAAATTTTTTATATCAAACACATATGGTTACTAATCTGAAATACAAAGTTGAAGATGTTGTCCATGTGAGCAAAATTAAACTTTTTTTTAAAAAAGGTTATACTTCTAATTGGACAGCAGAATTATATACTATTTTTTAAGTTTTAAATTTTGATGTACCAACTTACAAATTATAAGATATTAATAGAGAAGAAATAAAAAGTAATTTTTATGAATATGAAATAATGACAACTAATTATCGCAATGAATATTTGTTTTAAAAAGGCTTAAAAACTAAAGAAGATACATTTTATGTTAAGTGGTTGGGTTTTGATAATTCTCATAACTCTTGCATTAATAAAACAGATGTTTTGTGAATTAAAAAATGTTTTCATTATTATTTAATTCAAATGCAAAAATGTGTTTCTTTGGATTTATTTCTATACTTTCCTTCTTTCATTTTTACTGAAATTTAATTTATTAAAACCATAATCTTTGATTCAACATTTTGCACAAATTTCTATAAATTTTTCATAAGGCCTGTCTCCGGCAACAATATCATTATGAATGTGTTTTAAATTAGTATCATTTTGTTTAAATATACATAGAAAATTCATATTATATGTTGCCAGTTGTTTAAATATTTTCGAATAAGTTTGAACCAAATAAAATACATCTATTTTTTGTCTTCCTCTAGTAAAATAATCGCGAATTATATCTTGATCATCTAAAATAACATTATCGAATATAACTAGAGGTCTAGAGTCTAAAGGAATAATTTCGCCCTTATTATTTAAAAAGTATGTCGTTTGCATTAACTCTTAGTATTTTGGATAACATATTAATATCATTTTGTAACTCAATATATTTGGGTTGATTTTAATTTTTTCGAGCAAATATACAAGTTATTAAAAATTAACCATCCTATTTTGTAAATAAAATTCATCATCAAATTAGTTTTCTCAGTATTACTTGGGCCCACTATTAAAGCTTTCCTATTGCCAGGCAATAGTTTGCCAATCATTTTATTTTTAGATTTCATTCAGAAATTAATAAGGAAATTTTTTTATTCAAGGATCTAATTTTTTCTTCCAGTACAATAATGCTTTTATTCAATGCAATATTTTTTTTAACTAATAAGTTAGGTTTTCCAATATAGAATTTTTTTTCATAAATAAGAAAACTTCTTTCATTTGTTAAGTAAATTTTTCAGTTGATATGTTTTTTTTTTTTTCATTTAATAAGAAAACTTCATCAATTTAAAAGATAATTTTTTATTAAAAGACTAATACGGTATTTAAGTTAGCAAATAATTTCATTCTAAAGAAGAAACTTATTTATGATATCATCTAAAGTTAAATCAATTACTTTGATTAGTTTTCGAACAAAATTTGTAACACCAAGTATAAACAATAATAATATAAAATAGATTGATAACAATGAAGTTATAAGTATACCAAGAGGTCAATACAATATTGATTCATTAAAAGAAACTATAAATTCAATTGGACCATTTACAACTAATAACATTGAATTAGCAACAGACAATGTAAAAAATTGAATATCAATTAAATATAAATTTGATGTCAAATTTGATGATTGACTATCTGATATTCTTGGTTTTGAAAGAAATATGACTATCGAAAAAGAAAAATGTGATTGGCTCTACATTACCTAATTTTGATCAATTTAAAACAATAAATGTTCATTGTAATTTAGCATATGGAATGTTTATAAAATATAATGAGTCTAATCATTTTGAAACATACATAATTATTAGTTTTCCACCAAAAACAATGTTTGGTTTTAGAGATTATATTATTTTTAAGCATGCGTATAGATTTTTTTAATAAAATTATTAAAGAATGGTTTAATCATATTGTTTTAGAAATTAGAGATGAAAATTGTAAACCAATCTATTTTGATGGTGCCGATATCGATATTGTTTATAAACTTAACATGTAAAAAAATATTACCAATTTTTAAACCCATAAAATGTGTTTGTGTGTGTGTGTGTGTATATATATATATATATATATATAATATATATATATATATATTATATATATATATATATACACACACACATATACACACATATATATATATATATATATATATATATATATATATATATATATATATATATATATATATATATATATATATATAATATATATATATATATATATATATATGTATATATTTATATATATATGTATATATATGTATATATATATATATAATGCTATTTATTAACTTCTACTGTATATATTTCATGCTTTTCACTTCTTATTAAATTCATTGTTCTATATTCCTCCTTATTATTAGACAAATATTTCTTATAGTCGTCAAGTGTTATTCTCTTGCTAATAACACACTTCTTTACAGCTTTAGATTCTTTATTTTCTTTATTATCAACTCCGTATGCATGCATTTTTTATCTTAAACCCACAAATTCTTTCATTATTTTGCCATTACATTCGTCTTTTATTTTACTTGGAATGTTCCTATTTATTTGTGGCATGTTATAGATATTATCTTTTGGGTAATCACTTCTATCAAATTTATTTATCATTGTCTTCATATTTATGTAAAAATATTCTGTTTTTATGTTATAAATTTATTAATTGGTATCTTGGAAGCATAATTCAATTTTATCTCAATATTTCAGTTTCATAACATTATTATGAAAATCATACATAAATTGTTTTGATATATCTAAAATTGAAATGCCAATATAAATGGTTTTATTAAATTATTCATTTGTTTTATTCATATGTATGGCCACAAGATTCTAATTAAATTTTTTTTTTCTTGAAATTTTCTTTTGCTTTTAATTTTTCACAATATTTTCCATTTTATATCTATCTTTTATATACTCTATTCCTAATGTTTTCCATTGTTTTGCCAAAAATGGAATTATTCATCAGCATATAAAAATCTTTTCAAATCATTTTCAGCACTATTTCTCATTCGTGTATTTAAATCTATATACTTTTTCAACCCATCAGACTGATTACAATTTAATATTCTATGTATTTTAGTAAGTTTGAACCCATTATCTAAACATTGTTTCAAATTGCGATAGTGTATTTCATACTTTTCTTTTTCATGTAAAGTTGTTAATAATTTAAACCGATTTTTTCTTGGAACCACCTTATTTTCCAGACAAAATGGAAGATCTTTTTGCAAAATATGCAATTCTTCTGGACATTCTATATCAACTTCTAATATGTATCCATGTTGTGAATCATCATTCACATTTAATATATGTTTGTGCCAAAAATCTAAATTAAACGCTCTATAATTATCCCTTCCGAAACCACCATATGGTAAATATTGAGACATTGCCCTTCATAATGATTATTTGCATCAAGATAAACCAAATAATTAGACTCTTGATTATGATTAAAATCTTCTAAATATTTATTATTTACTAACATATAGTTTACAACATTGTGGTATTCCATCTCTAATTACTTTTTCTATCATGAAAATCATATCTTAATCGTGTAATGAAGCTAATGGCTGTTTTGTCGTTTTTAACATTGCATCCTGCGATAAGCCTGGAGCTGTGAAATACCATGCAGGATCTAAACAATATGCATTTATACACGTATTTCTAAAATTTTCAAATATATCTGCTAACTATAATATATCACTTTTTAAATATAGGTCATGATATTCACCAAGATTCTTCATATTAAATTGATCCCATATACATTTCGCATGTTCATAATCATCATCAGTTACATCAGATTCATTTAATTTATTTTAAAATTCATTTTTTGAGGAAGTTACCTTTAGTCAAATTTCTTTCATAAGTCTATATAATTGTATGGATAAACACCCTTTCTTATAACTATATCTACTTGAACTTTTGTAAAATGCTTTGGTGTAATTTTCACCTTTACTTAAATTAAATGATAATTTAGTTAAACTACTTGCCATAAATTTTAATGTGTCTATAAATCTCATTTGTAAAGTTTCTGTTGCTTTCCCAAAAAGTAAGAATCTTTATGTGCAAGTAAATCCATATTTTTATCATCATATCCTAGCTCTTTAATAAATAAATGAGCATCATACCCGGCTAAATTATGAAAATAAAGTGGAAAAAAACTGGATAATTTTGATTGTAGATTAAAATTATTACACACTGGATTACTAAATTTTCCTGTTAAATGATCATTATAATGCACTTTTTAATTTTCTTTGTATATTCTCATTCGCATACAGCACATTTTTTAAATGTATTATATAATGCAGTTTCTTCTTTTTTAATGGATGTATAGGTTCGATTTTTCAATATATTTCCCCAATTTCTTCTATTTCTTTTTTCATTCATTCTTTAAACTTTTTATGTGCATTTGGACCTCGATATATTAATGGTGGTTTATAATGTGCATAATTACACACACTATAATAAAAAAACAATCTTCATGTAACTGATATTTCATTGTATATGATTCATCATTTAACATTAAATCAATGTTATTTATTTGATCATTAGAACATTTATATTTTCTTTAAGTACTTCTCTACAAAGCCTATTATCAATATAATCTTCTGTTAAAAGTGGATATTTTTTATTAATTAAAATTTATTATTTTCCTTTTGATTTGGTTTAGTTGTTGATATTGTCTTTATAATTGGTATCAAATGCTGCATATGCAGCAAAATGGACTTTCATTGTTTGTTTGAAATTTTTGACATGTATTTTATCTTCTTTAAATGGTAAACTGATTCTTACTGATTCATTTTTAGAACAGTTGTTTGCATGTTTATTTAATTTTTTCTTGAGAATAAAAGAATTGAAGACACATAGCACATATGTCTGTTTTACTATTGTGTTAAGTTTTTTGTGCAGGAGCAACTTCGATAAATCTTTTATCCAACAATAATACAAAATTTTTCATCTTTGAAATAAAATAAATTTATTTGTTTTTCCTTTTTATTTTTGTAAGTTTTAGTGAATATACTATCGGCACATTTTCAATTGAGCATATATTTATAGATGTATCAATTTGATTTTCTATTTTTGGTATATCACCAATTTTAAATGGATATTCATATTTATCTATTACTTCATCGATATTAAGACATACATTTTGATACTTAGTTACTCTATCTGAATAAATGTCTGCTGGAATAAATGCAGATTGACTGCCCAAAGAAAACATTTCTTGTCTTCATTGTCACATTAATACATGCATTTCTATTCTTAATCACTTCTGGTAGTTCATTATATGATGAATCATTTAATGGATTATACTTATTAATGGCTAATTGTATTCCAATTACTCTATCTAAAGTCAATCCTGAATTTTTTTTAAATTCAAATATATTTGTATTTCATGTTTTATGATTTTGTAAATCCTTATAATTTCCACGTTGTTCAATATTTTATAGTTGGATTATTGAAAGGTAAATAGTTGTACTTGGTTATTTTCTTACTTGCGATAATTCGTATATAATTATATATTAGTTTTCTCCCCTCTAAGGTTCCTCAGATGATCACGCATTATCTCAAACACTTTATGTTTTACTGAAGTTAAAAAATGATTAGGCTGTAATAAATTTAAGGAATTTTCAATGTTATATGTTGATATCCTACTTTTAAAAGCTGTATGAAGAGTATAATTTTTATTGGTTCTTCTATTTCTTTTGTTTACCTATACATTAGTAGAAAATGGGAATATTTCTTTTAAATTCTTTTATCTTTTTTATATAATTCATTGATATTGACATCTGATAAAGGTAAATTTGTACAATTATTCTTTGTTATCCAGTCTGTTATCCACTTACTTTTATTTCTGGGCTTTGCAAATCCATTATTAGAGAATGGAAATATTTATTTTAATTTGTTTCTATCTTTTCAATATATTTCTCTAACATTGGCATATGAATATGGCAAATTTGCAAAGTTTCTTTTTCTTTCTTCGTTTATAATAAATGGTATAAGAGTCCTAATTAACTCAGTTTTCCTTAAATTGTACCAATATTTCATTTTAAAATTTCTACCCATAATTCTCAAATCCCTCACTCTCCTTTCTATTAACTCTACTTCTAGATTTCTCATTGACATTTATTTGTTAATTTATAAAGAAAAGAGGAAACTCTAATATAAAGAATATACAGGAATATAATCGAAAAAAGTATTCAAATTAATGATAGTGATAACATTGTTTTTTACTATATAAATTAATGATAGTAATAAAATTGTTTTTAACTATTTAAAGTCTTGCTATGATATTTCTCATTATAAAATTTTTTACATATTGTTCTATGTTTGTCTTTAGTATTTTCATGGGGGGGGGGGGTGAATTTAATAATTTATTCTCATTTCATACTTTACATGTTTTTGATGGATAATTATCATGTTGAATTTTTTTTATAATATCTACTGCTGTATTGTGTGATTTAGTATTATTATGTCTTTTACTCATAACTCATAACGGCTACTAGCATACTCACTATAACAATTTTTACATATGTTAAAAAGTTTATCTTTTGTGTCTTTATGAGATGAAAAATTTTCTATTTTGAGTACTTCCTTACTTTTTTTACATTGTATAGGTATGGTAATATTTTCCTTTTTTTTATAAGGAAATAAGGAGATTAATTTATTTTTATTTTTTTTCTTTATAATTTTTGTCTTTATAAACAAAACAGAATTAAATCGCTGCACACCAAGTTTAACAATTCATATGAATTTACTAAACTACAAGACCCTGAAATTAAACAATAGTATGTTGCTACGTAATTGCAATTTTATGATTATAAGTTTGGAAAAAAAATTAATTGTATTATTGATGGTAAATATAAAATTACTTTACCAGGTCACTATGTACATATATATGATGAAAATGCTGTAAAATTAATATAACATGTAAAGGTCTTAATATATGTAAATTATATTGATTTGAATCTATCAAATACCCTTTTTTTTTTTTTTTTTTTTTTTTTTCACATTTCACTTGATTCTAGCTTAAACTTACATGTTTTTCAAATTAGTACAAATCCTACATGGCCATTTTTGAAAAAAAATGGAGAATTTGCTTGGTTTTGCTTAAATTTGCTTATTTTTGAGAAAAGAAAATTGTATTGAAATGAGACCTCTAGAAACATTAAAAATTTGCTTGAAAACAATGATTTTTCTACTTAAAATTGCTTTTTTTTAAATGAAAAAGTGCGTTGATCCAGAACTCTCATTAGATACCTACTAGTATTATGTCATATTTGTGGCATGTGACGTATTTTTCATTTGCTACTTAGCTTCTCTTGTGTTCTCTAAAAAAAAATTTTTTTATTTCGCGTATACATTTAATGACATGTGTTTGGTGCTTATTTAATATAGCTGAAATACTATTATTTTGTAATTTAAGACAATTATTTATTAATAATCTCGAAATACATGTTTCCGTACTCCGCAATTTCGCATATCTATACCTCATTCTACATCCAGACACCGGCCAAAGCGGACAGCTCTCTGACCCCCCCCCCCCCCCCTCCACACCCGGCCAAGCTTACCACCTCATCCTTCTTCCAAACACCGGCCAAGCCAGACGTGTCTTCATGCTCCCGACATCCCCCTCCCCTCGACCACCTAGGTCGCCTACCAGATGACCATGGGTCAACACATATGATGCTGCTCCTACAACAAAATTAATTCTTATGCCACTCTTCCCCAAAAATAAAACTTATGCCACTCTTGCAACGAACTCAACGAATATATACCAATGCTCACACATCTCACCTGCCAGGCGTCCAAAGGTGAACATCGATGATGCTCTCCAAAAATAGAACAATATGAAACAATTACACATACCATAAGAATAAAAAAAAAGATTTTATTTAAAAAACTAAAATTTTCCAAAAATGGATCAAGCCATTAATCCTTAATCCAGTACACTAAATGTGCAACCATTTTAATCCGATTCGCAAATTAATCGGATTAGCCAATTAGTCCGATTCGCTAATTAATCCGATAATCCATCGATTAATCCCAGATGGGTTAGAACCTGTACTACTACAAGTAGAACTTCGGAATAAACACCCTTGCAGGAGGCCGGAGAGCCTGCCACAGTCTGTCGTTAATACGATTTTATGTTTGGGGTTATCGTTATAAGATTGTCCAGAACATTGTTCCCTGCTTAGTGGGCTGGAAGTCTTCCGCTCCCCTACTATTATAATTAACTCTATTATTTAATTAAGACTTCCATCCCTTAACGAACTTGGTTTAGCCCACCTAATTTATTGGGAGAAATTGTAACAATATGTTATATTTGTAAATTCGTACAGTTCCAGTTCTTCGCGAAATTAATTCTTCCAAAAGAGTACATTACATTCTAAAGATAATTGTTTTTGTGTGAAGTGTCGTATTTTCAGTTTGGCAATACACTACTAATGTAATGCTGGAACACTTCAACTGATTTAAGTTTGCGTGCAAAGACAATAGCGATATTAGAATGTCTATTAGCAGAAATAAAGCTCAGCCTCAAGCTTTTGTTGGACTTACACAACTTGGAAGCACACGAACATAAATGACTCGTGCTTATTGCAGGTCATTATGTTAACATAATTATGAAATAATAGTGCATGAAAATAAATAAATGATGTCTTAAAATGTAATAAGAGATAACAAAAATATTGAATACACATCCACTTGCGAAACAGCAATGGGGAGGGGAGGGGACTAATGCTCTTTTGCCTTCGCTCAAATTTCAAGGAGCGGCACTTATTGTGCATCTTTGAAGTTAAGTATTATAATTTTTTTTATTCTCGAGCTTCTTGTTAAATGTCTGTTTATTTGAATAGAAATTATTTTCTTTTAGCTGCCGTCACCTTTCATATTTAGAGTAGGTAGGGCTTAGTGTCTCGTGGACAGCGAGGTCATTAGAGACGATGCAAGTTACACTGGGAAAAGGGGTTGGAGAAGTAATGGGAATGGATCGACCGTGGTCTTTGTTAGGGGCCCATCCCAGCATTCGCCTGGAGTGATTTCGGGAAACCGAAATTAGGATGGCCGGACCGGGAATCGAACCAAGTGAATCAAGTAAGTTACCTCTGCTCCACCTCGCTCGATCGTGCACATGGTTTGTACAATTTTTAAGTGCGTCATAATGCTTTAATCAGAGCATTTACATTTCCCAGATCTGTCGTGAACTAAATATATTTGATTGTATGTGTTTATATACAGAATAACACTTCTGAGTTTAACAACATTTAAAAATCGAAGCTGATTTATGCATATAAACATGTGTGAATTTTAGTCCAAAACAAGTGAGCTGTTTAGACCAGTTATTACTATAAAAAGAACTACTATAAAAATTGATATTTATTTAAGCCGATCGCTTGGCTTACCTAAAGCGTGAGGTATATAGCAGCGCGTTTTAAATACTCTTTTTTTTTTAAATCAAACTGTGTAATGTTTTCGCAAAGTGTTACCTCAAATATAACGCAAATTTCTAATAAGTCAATTAATTCTTTCCAGACAGCTTTGTCTGCTTCAAAAGTCACTTTGGAGCACTTCTTCGTGCCCAAAATAAAAAAATAAATATTTTCTCACTTGTAGTTCTTTAAATATTGTAAAAGTGTGTATATGAAATATGAAGGCCAATAGGGGACCATTACTGGAATAGAAAATTCGGTTCACCGTTTGCATAGTTCGTGCTGCATGACGAAAAATCAGTGTCAATTTCAATGGAGCAGTACTGGAATGCAAGGGTGGGGAAAACAGGAACACCTTGAGAAAACATGCCAGATAGCAGCATCAATCTGCACAATTTCTATATGTGAATTAGTAACCTCACAGGTAAACAAATATTAATCACATTGGTAGAAAGCAAGCGTCCTTCCACTACGCCCACCACAGCCATCCCTTAGGAAGGGAGGAGAGGAACCTAATTTCTTCAATTATATTTGGGTAAAATCAAGCAAGTTACACAGTTTAAATTAAAAAAAAATGATTGTAACAAGTAATATAATTCTAAGAACTGATCATGCTTCAATATGCTGGCTACTAAATTTCAAGAACCCCGAAGGTCAAATAGCCCAGTGGATACAGCACTTGCAAGAATATGACTTTGAAACACACCACAGGTCTGGATGCCTTCACAGCAATGCAGATGCACTCTCCAGGAGACCATTCGAACCATTATGTCGTCATTGTGAACGCCAGGAGGAGAAGGTTGGTGTATCGTGTGAAGCAAGGAGGACAAGAATTCAAGGCCCTGTATCTGGTGATGGGTCATCTACACGGGATGAAAAGGACATAAGATATGATCAGCTAAGAGACCCCTGCGTCTAATAGTGGAGTGGAAGGAAACTGGGAGTCGACCGAGATAGGAGGAGACATCTAGCCTAGGCGTGACATCCAAGGCATACTGGGCACAGTGGAATTCCCATGTTATAAATAATGATGTGCTTTACAGGAATTGGGAAAGTAACGATGGGCGACAGAGTCATTTACAATTGTTACAACCAGAGTGCCGAATCCCAGAAGTGCTAAGAGAACTGCACAACACAGCAGTAGGTGGTCACTTCGGTGTAATTAAGACACTTGACAGAGTCCAAATGAGATTCTATTGGCTGCATTGTCGGCAGGATGTTGAGAAGTGGTGCCGTCTGTGTGATGCATGCACTGCAAGGAAGGGTCCGAGGGTTAAGGGATGCGGTCCCCTCCAGAAGTAAAATGTTGGGGCCCAATTCGAGAGGGCAGTTGACATTATCGGACCCCTACCAATCACTGAGAGGGAAAATAGATACCTTCTGGCAGCACAAGACTATTTCACAAAGTGGTCCGAGGTCATACCGATGTCAAACCAAGAAGCAGCCACTCCAGAATATGCTATTAAGTTACGTTAGAAGTTAACTGGCATTCATGAGTTTGGCCGGAGGCACATTAACATTAAGTGACAAAATGAAAACATGATATGACCGAAGAAAACCTGAGGAGACTTTTCAAGGACAGCTGGTATGGTTGTATAACCCTCAAAGGAAGAAGGGATATTGTCCGAAGCTTCAGAAATCTTGGGAAGGCCCATACAGGATCTTGAAGCGGATGAATGATGTGGTCTACAGGATTTGCTGACAGGGATCTCGGGCAAAGCCTAAAGTTGTCCACATCGACCGACTGGCGCTGTACGAAGGTCCTGATTATGTAAAGACCGTTCGGGATGAACAGACTTAAGGAGGGGGCAGTGTTACGTGCTGCAGCTGGCGCCGGCAGTGGTAATCGTATGTGGGTATTCCGAACGTGCAGAATGACAGCCATACGTATGGCAAAAATATTCAGAATTTTTAAGATTTAAATGAAAATTTTTAATTTCATATATCTTAATTTTTTGCGTCTAACTGGAAAATTGATGTCTTAGTGTTGATCTTAATGAAAATTCATAATGAATATTTTCAATTTAGATCTTGCATTTAAAATCTGAACGTAGCCTGACAGAATGACATTACCATTAACGTCACTAAAAAAATGTTACCAGTCAAGAGTTTTAAGGCAAACAGGGGGTGTCATTAAGAGAGATAGCTTCTCTTATATTATTATTAACGAAGCAGCCGATATAAGTGGACAAAAACAAATGTTAATAATCATTAGAGCAGTTTTACATGATTTGTAAGTAAAATATTTCCTTCGACTGTATGTAATGGCTTCCTTTATGGTGTGCTGCAGGTCAGGTGTCTTAACCGTTTCAGACATACTTTTTTTAGTCTCAGGTGTTGTAAACGAGAAATTTTATGACGCATGCTGTACTCACAAAACTTGATCCGCTGCCACTACCAATGAGCTGTAAGCTTTGTGTTCGGCTATTCAAATACGAACCAATAATAACCTGCACTAAGGCACACGGTTTACGAATCAGATCACATTCCATTGATCCTTGTAGAGTGCAGCACGGGCCCAAAATAGTATTTATGTGCGTTATGTACACAATTGTGTACACTGTGTATGATTGCGTTAGAATGACAGGGTTTGTGAAAGTTGCAACCAGTTATTATTTTTTTCTTTCTATAGTTTGTAAAAACGATTATGTGTTTCTTTTATAAACTTCCCCAGCTAGATCACAAAATATTTAGGTACAACAGCAAACTGACCACCAGGGCCACAAAAGTACAAAAAATAATAAAATAAGTTGTACAAATTTACGAACAAATTATTAATACCAATTTAAATACAATACTAAAATACCCGAAAAAATGATACCTACCTTTTTTGTTCAACTACATTTTGGGTAACGTTTCCTCAACAGTTGGCGAGTGAGGGGGGGGGGGGAGAAAAAAGTGTCTTCCGTGGCGTTCTCTGCAACAATTTCAAACAGTCAAGAAAGTAGAAAGGCACACCTCGATGACGTCACATATGGCAAGCATGTTATGTGAAGGTCTCGAAGATAGATCAGAGGAGGGGAAGAGCGACCTAGAGCGACACTAGGTTGGCAGCAGCGTTCGCTCAAGTAGGAGTAGAACAACGGATCGCCACGCACCTAGATAAAGCCGGGGAGACACGGCAAGCTCTACGGGCCAGGTCCGGCCCGTCCAGTTTTGATTATACATGTAGAGGCATTGGGCTGCACACACGGGCACGGGCCGAGCCCGGCACGGTGCAAGGTTAAAATGGGCCCGGACGGGCGCCAGGCATCTTCCGATGCCGTGTGTTCCCGGCCTAAGGCTCGTTCTACAATGCACGGATACGTAAAGCTGGAGTCACAATAATCCGACGAACACGGCACGACAGGCGGATATGACGTCAGAGCTCGACAGAATTTCATATTAGATTTTACTCAGTATTCACAATACCCCGACCAAATCTGCGCGATAGGGATATTAGTTGGTTGTTGGAAAATTTCAAAATGGCAAGTTATCCTTATAATAACCAATATTTACTTTTTAAAACTCACGAAGAAGCGAAAACAATATGATCACGTGATTCTACGTGTGTATGATGTATTCTATTCTCTCTTGTACTTATACATGTTTATTCTTTTAAGTTCACAACGGAAAGTAGAAATAGTATCTACTTTTCTTGGGCTATCGGGGTTGCGATATAGTCGGATTGACGTCACAGCTTGCTTTTCATTGGCTGCTACTCAGATTTTGTCGTGTCGAGGTTGTCGTGTTGTCGTAGGCGGGGTATTGTGACTCCTGCAAAAGAGAATGGTTTCCGAAAACATAAACGAAACGAGCGGACGACTTGAGATGGATTATTAATTCGTCTACAATACGAATAAACATACAGTCCTACAACCTACGAAATAAAAAATACTCAGCTGTTGAAAATGACAATTATAGGTATTTTAATGTAAACATCTCATTTTCTATATTTTTTCATTGTTTAGCACTGGGTAAATACTACTGCCATACCACGTGCACATGTTTATTAAAACCAAAATTATAATAGCCACGGAAAACCCGTGCACTTGTGGCAGCATAACTACGATGACCACGAAAACGAATATCAACAAACCAAACACTCATATTAACTAAACGGATTCACGGGCACGGAAGGGTTGGGAGTTGCCCAGCATTCTTACGTGTATCCGTACGGGATCCGTGTCCGCATGCGTGTCATTGTAGACTGAAACGGAGCGTGTTACGTGCACCGCTTCCGTGATACATATACGCAGTCGTGACATTGTAGAACGGGCGTAAGGTTGACGTCCCCGACATCAACACATACTATAAAATGTTTTACATCAACTCCCACGCCTCCGCCCTGTTTACCGTGTCGATCAACTATTTATGAATTATAACCCGGTAAGTCGACAAGCGAAGATGGGCGAGACACTTTAAGGCATGTTTCCGGCACTAATATTGCATAAAATTAAAGAGGGCTAAAAATTGCTTTAAACTCGTCAATGTGGCCAAGTAGTGACTGGCTGTTGACAGGTGCCGCGTGGAAAGCTCTAGTAATGCGAGTAGCCGCTGAGAGTATAGCACTGGTGGTTGCTGGGTCAGACGTGGCGACAAGTTCACTATTACTAATGCGACTGTTAGCGGGAGGTCCGGAGGGAGTACCGTTAGCAGAGGGCGAGTGTGGCCGGCGAGTCGCACTGTGTTTTGTCTGGCAGGGGGAGACGAGCAGATGAAAGCGCAATTTTCACTGGTCACAGATAGAGTGCACAATTCTCGGAAAAACTTTGTAGTGGGGCTCAGTGTTACCAACTTGCCTGTACTATCGTCGATCATGGGTTCAAAAAGTTTACTAATTATTAGAACTAAATAAGAAATACATGTATTTAATAGTCGATATAATAGTGACACAGGGCGACTGTAGTGATGTACATACAAAGACTTGAGAACACAAACACATGCACACACATGCGCACAAGCTTGCGCACATAATTAAATATAATGAAATTCTAGCACAAAGCTAACAGTGGTAGGTGAAGTTATTGAATGTTTACAAATGCACGCATAGTGGATAACTTAATACGGTGGTTCGCATACATTTCTTACATCTTGTGTCCAACAGATGCGTGGACCAAAATTTTATTTTGCGGATTTCAATAAGCACTGTCTATTCGCCGTCAGCGATTCGGTAATAACGTCGAGAATGCTCTTCAGGACTCTTTTAGCATGAAATACCAAATAAAAGCAACAAAAAGTAACATTATCAGGCTTACAATACCAATGCAGAACATAAAAATATATTTTAAAACCTTTGAAATTAAAGTATGGGGTTTTATGAATATTGGTTCCATCAAAGGAGGTTTTGAACTGCTAATACCTTCTCAATTAGTAGCGTATTCTGTTGACGACACCACAATTGCATAAGAAAAAGACTAAAGAATGTGCAGCAAAATAAAGCTTTAATGACACAATCAGTAACACAATATTACAGAAGTATGCATCATATGGTAAACGGTACTATAAGCTATTCACGGTAAAGTGAGCACTTTTGAAAGCCCTCTCATTTGGAATAATAGACAATAAATATATTTTATTTAATTCTTAGATGTTAACTTCAGTCAGGGGAAATAAACACACTATATTTATTACGTTCATGGCAATATTTATTTAAAAAGGTGGTTAAATGATCAAATATGGCTAAAAGGAAAAGTGATCACTTTACTGTGAACAGTCAATAATATATATCTTCCAATTCTATCATGAAGTTCAATAATTGCGATGTATACGCTATCTGTTTTTTCTAAAATTAACTATGTTTCCTCTTTGAAAGTTGCAGGCAATACTGAACATGTCCTGCACTCTTAAGGCAGATTGTAGCACTACATACATGATCTCGCGAATAGTTCCAAATCCTGCTAATAGGGTCAGCAAATACTATAAAATGTTTTACATGTTAATGTGTCTAACTTTTCCATTTAGAAACTCTCTCGGACTTTTAGGCAAAATGACTTTAGGCAAAACAACATTTCTGGACATTTAAGCGAGGGGCTAGAATTTTAGTCGAAATGACTTACTGAAAACAACTTTAGGCAAAATGACTGTGAAGTTAAGTGAGAGACTAAAATTTTAGGCAAAATGATTTTAGGCAAACTGACTTTAGGCAAGATTACTTTAGGCGAAACGACTTTTAGGCAAAATTACTTTAGGCAAAACCTTTAGGCAAAATGACTTTTAGGCAACATGAAGGTGGAAAAACACTTCTAGGCAAAACGATATTAGGCAAAAGACGCACTCCCATTAGGTAACATTAACTTTCATTGGGCGTGAATATCACGACCCCCATAAGAGGTATTGAAAACCCCACTTATTTCTTGGAATTCTGAAAATAAATATGGATCTCATTTGTGATTGGTGACGCTAGGTGGCGGATCGGTATATAAATGGCCTGCCCTTGCTTCATTCGGGGCCATACAAACTTGGGCACTCAGTTAAATGTTTGCCACCCACCTACCCCCGCAGGCAGGGAAGGACAGGGTTAGGGAACCGCGGCTTTGCTGGTCTGACTGGCGGGCTGTCTGAGTTGCGCCGGGACGTGCAGGGCGTCCTGACCTCTGGGCTATGTGTTCTTTGCGGTCTGGTGAGGGAAACTTCCTCAGCCCGCAGAGAGATACAACTGCTGCAACCGTATAGGTGGTGTAAGGGCCCGAGCACACCCCCCGCTCTGAGCTTCGGCAATGATGAGACATTCGGGGTCAGTCAGCGACCCCGAGGGGGCAAACTTCTGCCAGATAAGTAGCATTATTGATTTAACACACATGTAGGCTTATCAAGTGATTAGGACCTTTACGTCATTCTGACGTTAGGCGAGAGCCATGATGGCTGGAAATTTTAAATCTTTTTCAATCTTGCGAAATGTTGGTCTCTTATCCGAAATAGGATAGTGGTAATTTTTTGTAACTGATTTTGTAATCCCACAAAAGTATGTGACCAATTTATAACTTTAATTTTTAGTACGTGTAACCACTGGTAACCAAAATAATAATAATGGTCTCAGCATTTTGAAACCAAGTCTAGGCAATGGTAAGCGATACTTAGGTTTCTGTATGTTTATTTTTAGTAAACAATTTAAAAACTTTACGAAGTTTAGGATATGTTGAATAGTAATGTTTGCTCGCGGGAGTTAAGGCTGGTATTGCAAAGCAGTTGCTCATATCCACGAGGGATCGCGAGCAGATGCAGGAGAAAGTATTGCACAGACATTGAGGTTACCCTGCAATATGAGTTGCCATATTGATTTTTCCTGTATAGGATTTAACTTAATTTTCTAAAGTCCAGAGTACATGTTGGTACAACAGACTTTGATCCGCCATCTTGCGACAAAGTATGTTTAGGGTAATTTGCCCAGTATATATTATGATGGCCTCTGTTTCGCTATATGGCCAAGATTTTTGTGTAAATATTACCTGTATTTCAGTGGGAAAATCCAAGTATTAGCTGGGTGTCAGCATAATTATGTACCTGCCATTTAATCACATTTTATTCCGTTTTTATGGTAACTTGGTTTTGTGTACATGTTAATTCAATCGAAACTGAGGGAGAGGAAGTTTTTAGCTTTTCAACTTGTAAGATTGCTAACCAATGAAATATTTTCAACGTGTAAAATTGATAACCATTGAAAAGAACGAATATAAACTTAATAAAAGAGAACTACTATACTTCTTTGTTTCTGTTACAAATCGTTTACAATCATGCTTAATTCGCCCTTAAATTGCACAAATAACTGGTTTTTTTTTTTGCATGGCTTTCGCCATTTGTGGTGATGTGTTGGGTTTGCTTGTCTTTATTCAAATCCTGCCCTGCCACGCCCTTGGTTTAGGACGTAGCACAGTCAGACATTAATTGATAGGAATATGTTTCAATCTGAAGTAATATGACTTTCTCTAGCAGATTAAGTCGTTTGAATTGGCTTTGATAAACTACCTAATTGGGAAGGAGTGTTATCGAGTTATGTCCTTTGAGGAATAAGTTATATGATTGAGGAATAAATTAGGTTCTTTGAGAAATAAGGAATTGTATTGGGGAATAAGGGATGTGAGTGAGGAATAAGGAATGTTATTTAGGAATAAGGAGTGTGAGTAAGAAATAAATTAGATTCTTTGCGGAATGAGAAACGAAATCGTGTGTAGTTTAGAAACAACCTGTATTATATGTGTTATGTTTTTGAAACTTCTTATACCTTTGCTTGGTAAACAGAATCGTGTGTAAGTTTTGAAACAACCTATAATATATGTGTAACATTTGCTATGTATGTTTTTGAAACATCCAGTACTAGTGTTTGTTAAAATATTTGCTATGTATCGAGACATCCTTATTTTGTCAATAAGTGTGTTGTAAAATGATTTTTACGTTAATTTAACAAATCCCTTCACAAACTGTGAGATGCATTGGTATCTTTAAGAAACGAAAGATAATAGTGTGAGACTTTGTTACCTTGGTTAATAAAATGTCTTAACAAACGACAAACACTAATGCTGTAAAAATTCAATAGTGTTTGGTTTTTTTCTAACAAGTGGTACGTGACTAATACAAAATAGGTTTCCGTATCACGATCGAATGTTTTAATGAAAAATATAATACAATGTGAGATATTTGGAGAAGAGGATTCTAACTGATTGCACCAAGAGAGGTGCAATTGGTAAACACTCACTAAAATTTACAAAGTTGACAGGATCTTAAAGCGCATACAAAAAGATTGTTTTCACGCCTATTATTTTATGAAAGTGATTTTTAAAAAAATGTAATACTGACAAGAATTGTTTGAAAACAATATTACTACATTAAGATATAGGCACAGCCTTTTAATACCTGTTCCCAATTAGGAACACACAATATAGAAAAAAAACATCATGCACTGTTAAAAATTAGATACAGAATTATAATGATTCACACAACGAATCATATAAACTATAATAACTATGAGAGTAATCACTGAACAGGTAGTTCTTGACTAGAAAACACTTAATTAAAACCACAAACCTGTGTCTTAAGCAGGAGAGAATAAAATATACTCGAGCGCAATTTCAGGAAAAATACTAAGGCGCATTCACGCTTGACGGATAGCAGTTTGAAAAGTGCCATACTATCCTTAATAAGAATTCTCAATTGCTGTATATCAACTCTACAGGGCTACATGAAACCTGCTTTAACATAACGCCCTAACAAGACAATTTAAAACAATTTCTAGCACTTTGCAGTTGAGGTAACTGAGTGAACCCTGCTGTTCACTTTTTATTGCAAGACGTGCGCGCAGACGGAGCATGTCGATGGCTTTCACGCAGCGCTAAACAGTTGGACGGAGAATCCCACAACTCAGGGGCACAATTACCAAGTATGAGACTAGAACCAACATAAGATATGCTCACTAAATATTGCCAAAATGCAATATTAAAATGGGGCGATTGAAGCCCACAACAAACTTTAGGCCCCCAAACCTCAAACACTGCAAAAACTACTGAAATTCACTAGAATCAAGAAATAGGCCCTATAATCCAAATTCAGACTTATGCTTAACAACTTGGAAGGCTCACTAGACTACACGATATTAAAAATAGCTGAAAGGTTGCGGCGTGCTACCCTATCAACACAAACTTATCAGTTTTTCAAAATACTGGTTGGAAAATACTAAAGGTAGTAACTTTTGTGAAATAGTGGGAGACTGTGTGCAGAAAAGATGTCTGTGGAAACACGTATTATTAATATTATAGCAATGATTTCCAACACACCGCAATTGTACAAAAGTATTCATTCATGTCACCGACCTCCATATCGCAGTTGGTTTACGCATTTGTTTTCAATTTGGAGATCCTGGTTTCGAATCCCGGGTAAGGCATGGATGATATAAACTTTCCCTTCTAAGTTTTCATGCATAGTAGACCATACATAATAGACGTTATGTAATACTATAACATTATTGCACGGAATAATGCATGATTCATGTAATTTTTATAAGTAAATATAATTAATGGATTTTCAAAACAGAAATCCTTACGTAAAAAGTTACAAAATGTTTAACAAATGTGTCGAATCTTAATACTTTAAAAGATTATAGTGCAAGGCATTCTGGTTTACCATCAATCTTTACCAATCATTGCCAATCTTCTGGCGCAATTTGGACAATGGGAGGCACAATGTCATAAGATTAACCTGGGAAGGGGTCTCGGACAGGAAGATTCCAAACTGACGCTACTCATATTTGGAGTGAGGGATACTAACTGTTATTCCTGGTGCTGGAGTGGAGGAATACCAACTGGTGCTGAATCGTACTCCCATAATATTAACGTAGGCAGTTCTGGCCCACTGGGCGAATGACATGTGGGTGGGGGATGTAGTCGCATAAGATTAAACTAGGCAGTTCTGGACCACAATAGCTCAACAATATCACCACCTAGTACCACATTAGCATCACAATATCACCACCTAGCGCCACATTAGCACCACCTAACACCACATTAGCACCACAATAGCATCACAATAGTACCACGAAGCACCACATTAGCATCACCTGCAACCACAATAGCATCACAATAGTGCCACCTAGCACCACAATAGTACCATCTAGCACCACATAGCACCACAGCACAACATAGCACCACATTAGCACCACTTAACACCCCATTAGCGCCACAATAACACCACAATCTGCTACACCTGCTCCACAATATGCTTCATCTGCTCCACCTGCTACACAATCTGCTCCAACCCTTCTCCTTCTCCTACCTGAGCTGTGTTGTGATTACTTCTGGAACTAACACCATCTCAACGTTCTTAATATATGTCTTAAAAATTATTTATCAGGTGTCAAATTCGAAACCACGCTCCCATACAGGGAACCAGAGCTTAAATCTGGCATCTTAAACCGCTCGAAGAACCTGACAATTGCAGAAAATGTTTTATTATAAAGAAAAGTGTTAACCTTTTCCTTGATTGGCATCATAGAAACTTAACCTTATGTTAAAAATCTACTGTATAAAATAAAAGAAACATAATTTGTAGCTAAAATTAAAATTTGATAGAAAAAAAATTATAAGACCTTCGCGATTGGGAACACTCTGAAAACACCCAAAGACACATTCACCCAGAAGAAAACACTTTGGTATATATACATATAATTATCTATACGATAGGATTATACATATAACAAAATTAAAATTTTGTTACAAGTTATGTTTCTTTTGTTTTATGCAGTAGATTTTGAACATAAGATTAAGATCCTATGTTATTATCCTATGGCTTCAACCAAGGAAAAGGTTAACACTTTCATTATAATAAAACGTTTTCTGAAATTGTCAGTTGTTGATCGAGCGGTTTAAGATGCCAGATTTAAGCCCTGGTTCCCTGTATGGGAGCATGAGTTCGAGTTCCATACCTAACAAATAATTTTTAAGACAGGTATTGAGAATGTTCAGATGGTGTTAATTCCAGAAATAATTACAATGGTGAGGCTATTGTGGTGCTAATGTGGTGTTAGGTGGTGCTAATGTGGTGCAAGGTGGTGCTAATGTGGTACTAGGTGGTGCTGTTGTGGTTCTATTGTGGTGCTAGGTGGTGCTAATGTGGTGCTATGTGGTGCTAATGTGGTGCTATGTGGTGCTAATGTGGTGATATGTGGTGCTATTGTGGCACTTATGTGGTGTTAGGTGTGGTGCTATTGTGGTGCTAATGTGGTGTTAGGTGTGGTGCTATTGTGGTCCAGAACTGCCTAGTTTAATCTTATGGGACTACATCCCCCATCCACATGTCATTCTCCTAGTGGGCCAGACTGCCTAGGTTAATCTAATGGGAGTGCGATTCAGCACCAGTTGGTATTCCTCCATTTCAGCACCAGAGATAGTGCCAGCTAGTATCCCTCACTCCAAATATAGGTAGCGACAGTTTGGTATCCTCCTGTCCGATGCCCCTTCTCGGGTTAATCTTATGACACTATGCCTCCCACTGACCAAAGTGCATCAGAAGATTGGTAAAGATTGATGGCAAACCAGAATGTCTTGCATTATAATTTTTTTAAGTACTAAGATTCGACACATTTATTAAACATTTTGTAAGTTTTTATGCAAGGATTTCTGTATTGAATATCAATTAATTATGTTTCCTTATCAAACATTATTTGAATCGTGCATTATTCAGTGTGGAAAAGTGTTATAGTATTATGTATTGTCTATTGCGTTTGAAACCTTAGAAGGGAAAGTTTATATCACGCATGCCTTACCTGGGATTCGAACCTAGGACCTCCAAACTGAAAACCAATGGGTAAACCAAATACGATACGGAGGTCGACGACATGAATGAACGGTTTTGTACCATCATGGTGTGTTGGAAATTATCATTCAAAATATTAATATTACGTGTTTTAACAGACATATTTTCTGCATACAGTCTCCTACGATTTCACAAAAGTTACTACCTTCAGTATTTTTCAATCAGAATTATGAAAAACGGATAAGCTTGTGCTAATAGGGTCGCATGCCGCCGCCTTTCAGCTATTTTTAATATCGTGTAGTCTAGTGAGGCTTCCACGTTGCTAAGTATTGTTCTGAATTTGGATTTTAGGGCCTATTTCTTGATTCTATTGTTTTTTAGTAGTTTTAGCAGTCTTTAAGGTTTGGGGCCTAAAGTGTGTTGCGGCCTTCAGTCGCTCCTTAAGACATTTTAATATTGCATTTTGGCAATATTTAGTGAGCTTATCTTATATTGGTTCAAGTCTCATACTTGGTATTTGTGCTCCTGAGTTGAGGGATTCTCCATCCAACTGTTTAGCGCTGCGTGAAAGCCATTGGCATGCCCCATCTGCGTGTGTGCGTCATGCAATAAAAAGTGGACAGCAGGGTTCACTCTGTAACCTCGAATACAAAGTGCTAGAAATTGTTTTGAATTGTCCTGTTAAGGCGTTATGTTAAAGCCCGTTGACAGCAGCCAAGCTGTCGGTAAAGTGTTACGGAGCTTTTCAGGAGTGGCAAATAAATTGCCAGGTAAATTTTGGTTAGGAATTTATACAACATTGTCCAGTGACAATGTTGTGATGCATACTCACACATAAATTCAGTAAGTTTATTATGTTTCTCTGTTGAAACAGTTTACGCACATTTATCAGGCTTTACCCGCTGACAAGGCAGCACTGTAAAAAAATGGCGCGATGCTGGTAAAAGTCTTACAGGTAACTTATGCTTTCCCTGGCGATGTTAACCAGGGGAAGGTGAGAGGTGGAGTGTCTCGGGTGGCAGAAGCAAAAGGTTCCGATTAATTAATACACTATTGTAGTGAAGTGATCAGGTAAAAAATTGATTACTGCCTGGGCGTGCAGGAAATCGCGGAGACGGCAGACCGCACTTCCACACTCTCGAGATACGGGACTATGACTAATTTTGCAACACGGCGTGCCGGCCGAGGTTGGCGGGCAGGCGAGCCACATGCATCACTTTCTTACACTGCTAAACATGACATAAGACCCTTGCACCCACCTTGCATGAACAATACTTGAAAAAATAAAATGTGTACACGTAACTTTAATATATCAAAATTGACTCTGGTGAATGGCATGAGGATGGGATCCATGTGAATGAAAATAACAACAAACACAGAAACACGACTATTAATGCCTCCAGGGCTTAAAGGAGGGTTTCTTTCAGTGTTTGTTATGCCTGATATAACTCGTGTGGCAATTTCCTTGCTAAATATGAGTATCTTACCCTGATAGCATACAAATTCTGCTTCTATGTATTTGTGCATGCGAACGCACATGGCCGCATGGCCTCCCTGTACTTTCCTGCATGGCGCTACTCTCGCAATACTCGCATCACTGCGGTTGAACCTCGTTGTACTGATGTGGTGTGTTAGCTTCAGTCCGAACATGCCGCTGAACTGCACTGGTGCGCATTAACACTCTGGTAGAGTCCACTATCAGCTGTGTTGCACTGAATCGACGGCGGGCAAAGGGTCTGGAGGTCTCTGTCGGCACCAAACGCCCCTTCCTGCAAGGCAGTTTGCAGCAGTTCCTATGTCAGTCACAGCAGGAGCACTTCCTCTGCTCCCTGCGGCAATGACACAAGATGTAGGGCGACCTACGTTGCTGGAGCTGCTTCTCCTGATGTTGTCTCATGCTGTGTTGCTGCCTGCGGTATGCCAAGGTACCCAAATGCAGTACACTCCCTAGGCGGATGATGTCATGCTGATCGGCGAGGAGGTAGGGAACTGGCCGAAGCACTCCCCTCGCTGTCTCCATCGCTCTTAAAATTAGCTTCTTTCTTGCTCTCGCCGGTGTGTCGCCTCTGGTAGCGACCCAGGTGAACGACTCCCGTGGGTGCCCGCTCTTCTGCCGCGGTTCCCATGGTCGGCCGTGGCTGTCTCGCGGCCTCTCGGCTGACGCCAGTTATCGTCCTTCCTGAAGATCTGGTGATGGCGGGCGTGATCTCCCTCATTGCTTGAGCTCTTACTGGAGGTTATGCGGCTGTTTCCAGCTCCATAATCCTGGCGGTGCCGCGCCATCAGACTCTATAGTGTCGACCATCAGACATGCCCCCTCCACCCCCTGGCAGATACCATTGCATCGGGTGACATCGGGCCTGCCTCACTCTCTATCAGCCCTCCTGGGCAAAGTGCTGCCGCTCCTTCCTCCTTGCTGACAGTCCCAGGGTGCCCGTCAGAGCCGACACCGTCATAGGTCACCTGAGTGTCCTTGCTGTTTTCCAGAATTTCCACTTCCGCTTGCTCTCTCCTTCCATTCCACACATGCCCCGCATGTTCAGGTGTCGGTACGCCATACTGCTCCGGAACTATTACGTCCTCGATATCAGAACTTACATTTTCCAGGCTCCTGAGGAACAATGTCATTTTCATGCCGGAATTTGTTCTGTCCCAGGTGGAGGCTCCTCCAGGAGAAGTGCTGGACCGCCTTCCTCCTCTCTCCTCGCCTGTTGTTGGTCATGCTGGTCTGCACTGTTATGGGTCACCAAAGTGTTCGGCACATTTTCGGTTAAAACCTCCTCTCATGCAATGTGCAGGTCGTCCCTGTATGCCCGAACTACTTTCCTACCCGCGTGTACCAGGTACGTGGTGGGCCCCAGAATTTTAATGACTCCATTTTGGTGCAAGGCCTGCGCAAAAATTTCGCAGTTCTGCTGATTGTAGATGCATCCTCATGTAGACCAGCTGGTTGGGTCTGATTTCTGGTGGGAGCAGAGTAGTCTCCGGCACCCACTTCACTGCATGCTCTGCTTGATGCTGCTGTGCTTGGTGACAGCGTCCTCGTCACTCATCTCGTGCACCACTGGTTTCTGTCTCACTACTGCTCCTTACCGGCAGGTACTGTTTCTCGCTGGGTAGACTTATATTCTTTCCCGGTAGTACCTCTGCTGGCGATCATCCACTACTGTCCATCCATCGACATTTTCGCTTGCTCAGTGTGCCTTCATATCTTGCACAAATGTGAAGTCCACTTGTGCAGTTGCCACCTTCTGACATACGTCAGCTCTTAAGACCTCATTCTCTACCACTTTCACTTTGTTGACATTTGCCTCATGAACCAAATCTCGTGTGTCAGGCAGCAAAATGTCTTCTCATTCCACATCATCTTGATTATTATTACCTCCTTATTCGGAGCCCGTGATAGTGAATCGGCAGGTTCATTTTCTCGTCCGGGGTCATGCTCTACGATAAAATCGTAATCTTGCAACAGCAACATCCACCGGGTGAGTTTATTGCGAGCCTCTCGCATTGTGTGTAGCCACACGAGGAACATGTTATCTGTGAACAATGTAAATTTATGGTATTCCAAATAAGGGTGGTATTTCTTCATTGCCCAGCTGACAGTCAAGCACTCTTGTTCGTTAACATGATAACGTCTCTCAGGTGTTCCTAACTTCGCACTTGCAAAGTCGATAGCTTGCTTTTCCCCTTTTTCCATGCACTAGTTGAAGACTGTGTCCAATACCTCTTGATTCGTGTCAGTTTGTAAAAATAAGTGGCGCACTGGGTCGTATCTTGCTAATGCGGTGCATTCTCTGAACTTTGCTTTTATGTCTTGGAACGACTTTTCCACCTCACTACTCCACACATACCTCTTCTGTGACGATAAAAAGTGTGTTAACGGTGCGGTTATTATTGCGAAGTCTTGTATGTGTTCACATAGACAGTTAATCAGCCCAAAAAATTTGTGCAGTTGCTTGTGCGTGCCCGGGGCTGTGTAGTTCTCAATCAACCCTAGCTGTTCGGGGTTAGGTCTGTTTCCTGCCTTGCTCACTACGTGTCCCAAGAACTCTTAAGTTCTCCTTTCCCAAGCAACACTTATTGTTTGCACACATCAAACCGTTCATTTCCAACCGTTCGAGTACTATTGATAAGTGATGTACACAGTCTTCCCAGGAATCTGAACAGATTACCACATCATTTAGATAGTCTAGCGTGAACTCGCCTACCAATCCATCGAGTACTCTGACATTATCGACTGAAATGTAGCCGGAGCACACTTCAGCCCAAAGGGCATTGTGCAGAATTTATAACGGGTGCCATGTACTGAGTGCATTCTTTATGCTAATGTAGGACGGGAACATGCTACATGCCACCTGATTGATGGGATGGAAAGCAACACAGAAATGCCACGTCCCAGCCTTTTTCAGCATGAGCATAATGGCTGCATTAAATCGACTCCTAGTTGGTTCAATCACTCCATCGGTTAGAATTTCTGCAATTTGCTCGCGGATAATTTTGGTGCGGTGTGGAAGGTAACTGCGGGGACTAGAATAAATTGGCTCTTCTTGCGTGAGCATAATCTCGTGTTCTGCAACAGTAGTATGGTGCAGCGCATCGTGTTTTGCAAAGACCGTTCTCCTTTCGCCAAGCACGCGCTGGAACGCACCTTGGTGTTCGACCGGAATACAGTGCACAAACTCTGTCAGCATTATGCGCGACACGTTTTCTCTGGCCCTGCTATCTATACTATAGACTGTTCTTCTCTCCTTGGCACCAAAATGTATCCTGCACTCTGCCCTCTCTACAATCGTGTTCTGTTCGGTTAGCCAGGGTACTTCTAATACCGTATCCTCTGTGATTTCTGTGGTTACAATTGCAGTGGTTATGGTTTCCAAGTCATGGACCCGAACTGTCACTGTCGCTTGGCCTATTGCGGAATCACTTTGTTGAATGGTTGTTAGCCTGATCACATGTTCCGTAGGTGTTATGTCCTGTGTGTTCACGAACTTTGGTTGATAAAAGTTGTGCGAGGCCGCAGTGTCGATTAAGGCATGACATGGAGAATTATTGATAAACACAAGTATCTGGATGAATTTTGCGCCACTGGAACTAACCTGGTTTATCAGCGACTACTATGGTGTCAACTCCATGCTGCTGCTGGGCTGAATAGAGGTGGGAGAAGCATCAGGTCCCTTAACCTCTACTGCCGTTTCCCTACTGTAGTCCATCAGAGTTGTTCTGCATGTGAAGGTGGGGATTGTTGGGGCACTTAGAATGCCAGTTGTATGTCTCCTCTCTGCTGTATCTGCATGGCATCCTAGGTGGCTGCGATTTGTCCCCCTTCATGAAGTTCGCATTTCCTCGTCTTGCATTTTTGGCGTTGACATGTTCACGTGCACTGTAATATTGTTTGCTTTGCCTTGATACATGATCACTGGCTCATCCCACTCCTCTTCTCTGTTGTCTTCACTGCGCCCATGGTGCCATCGTGTACTCGTAGTCTCGCATCGTGTTTGTAAGGGGCTATACTCGAGGATTATTGCATTTCTCATTAATTCTTCTAACCCACTATTAAGTAGCGGCACTAATGTCGCACGATACTCTGCGCTGGTGGTTTCTGCTATCACTTCCAATACTTCCCGCTCTGGAATTTTGTCCAGTGACAATGTCGTGATGTGGTCGTGTCCCGGCGACCAAAGGCGAAGATCATTGAGACATTGCAATTCCTCAGCGATTATTCCAATTAAAATGTACGTGCTGCACAGTGAATTCTTGGGCGATCCACACACCATTAATTAAGTAAATAAATACATAAAAACACTTGATACATACATAATGCACTTGATAACACTCGCTGGTAAAATTACATATTAGCAGGAATGTGGTGACCTGTTCCCCAAAATGCCCGAAGGTGACTCGAATGAAAGATGCATACACACACATAAATTCGATGGGTTTATTAAGTTTCTCTGTGGAAACAGCTTACGTACATTTGTCGGGCTTAACCCACCGACAAGGTAGCACTGTACAAAAATGGCGTGAAGCCGGTAAAAGTCATACAGGTAACTTATGCCTTCCCTGGCGATGCTAACCAGGGGAAGGTGAGAAGGGGAGAGTCCCGGGCAGCTGAAGCAAAATATTCCGATTAATTAATATACTACTGTAGTGAAGTGATTAGGTAAAAAAATTGAATACCGCCTAGGCACGTGGGAAATCGCAGAGTCGACGAACCGCGTTTCCACACTCTCGAGACACGGGACTATGACTAACTTTACAGTGTGGTGCGCCGGCTAGAGGTTGGCGGGAAGGCGAGCCACATGCACTACTTTCTTACACTGCTAAACATAACATAAGACCCTTGCACCCACCTTGCACGAACAATACTTGCAGAAAAAAAAAGTGTACACATAACTACTTTAATATACAAACATAGACTTTGGTGAATGACGTGAAGATGGGATACATGTGAATGAGAATAACAACAAACACAGAAACACGACTATTAATGCCTCCAGGGCTTAAAGGAGGGTTTCTTTGAGTGTTTGTTATGCCTGATATAACTCGTGTGGCAATTTCCTTGCATAATTTGTTTATCTTACCCTGATAGCACACATGTTCTGCTTCTATATATTCGCACGCACGAGCGTACATGGCCGCATGGCCTCCCTGCACTTTCCTGCGTGGCACTTCTACTCTCGCAACACTCGCATCACTGCGGTTCAACCTCGTCGCACGTGGTGTGTTCGGCTTCAGTCCAAACACGCCGCGGAAATGCACTGGTGCGCGTTAACGCTCCGGTAGAATCCGCTGTCGGCTGCATTGTACTGAATCGACAACGGGCAAACAGTCTGGAGGTCGCTGTCGATATTACCGTTTCACGTTGTCCTTTAGAATTTATATACAGCAATTGATAATTCTTATTAAAGATAGTATGGCAATTTTAAAACTGCGATTCGTTAGGCGCGAATGCGCCTTAGTATTTTTCCTGAAATTGCAGTCGCGTATATTTTACTCTCACCTGCTTAAGATACAAGTCTGTGGTGTTAATAAAGTGTTTTCCAGTCAGGAACGACCTGTTCAGTGATTACTTTCATAGTTATTATAGTTTATATAATTTGTTGTGTGAATCATTATAATTCTGTATCTGATTTTTAACAGTGCCTGGTGTTTTTTCTATATTGTATGTTCCTAATTGAGAACAGGTAGTCAAAGGCTGTGCCTATTTCTTAATGTAGTAATGTTGTTTTCCAACAACTGTTGTCAGTATTACATTTTTTTAAATCACTTACATACAATAAAAGGTGTCGAAACGATCATTTTGTGTGTGCTGTTTTTTATTACTAGCTTTAAGATCCTACCAACTTTGTTAATTTTAGTGAGTGTTTACCAATTGCACCTCTCTTAGTGCAATCTGTTAGAATGCTCTCCTCCAAATGTTTCACATTATATTAGATTTTTCATTACAACATTCGATTGTGTTATTGAAATCTGTTTTGTATTAGTAACGTACCTCTTGTTACAAAAAAAAATACCAAACACTTTTGAATTTTGACAGCATTAATCTTTTTTGTCGTTTGTTAAGAAGACATTTTATTATCCAAGGTAACAAAGTCTCGCCCTATTACTTTTAATTTCTTGAAGATACAAATGTATTTCACAGTGTTTATAGAATTAGTTAAATAAACTTAAAGATCATTTTACAACATATTTATTGACAAAATAAGGAAACTACAGCATGTCTCGAAAGATAGCAAATATTTTAACGAACACTAGTATAGATTTGTTTTAAAAACATACATAACAAATGTTACCCATATAGTATATGTTGTTTCAAAACTTACACACGATTTTGTTGAGACCGCGAGTTTCTAATTTACTGCGGAAAATTACTAACTACGTCCCCAACTCGACGCGAGTGGCGCTACAGCCGATGTTCCGTGTGCTTACTTGACAACCTGTTGGCCTTACCTACACTACACGGTGCAATATAGAACGAAGTCTATATTTCCTAGAATTTAAAATGCGCAAAATACTTGTGTGCTTCTGTACGACGTAATAAAAATCATAAACTTTTTATCTTTACCTGTAACTGTAATGTACATGATGAACGAAGTACGTTTACACGTTGTTCATCTCCGCCCGAGCCGCGGCCGACCGTCATACAGTAAGGCAGCTGAAAATCTGAGCGGCAAGGAAAACATGGTTCACTGACTTGCCACCTTGGGCGCTAGTGTAGCGGTAGGGTCGTGTACCAGCGCGCGATGCGTGTTATAGATGGCGCAACGAAGACTATATTTCTGGGAAAATAACTCCTTCTGGAAGGCACAACTGCTCCCTATTGGTTGAATTCAAAATATGACTGTTTGTCCCTAATGTAGTGGGGTGTTTCCCCAGCCCAAAATGTACTATAAATTAGCCCCGCAGCCGATTGGTCTTCAGAGACTTGGCTGCTGGAAGAAAGTAACATTTTCATGTAAGATATTTTTAAGTGTAGGGAATACTTAAAACGGTTACAGTGAAAGGGGAAAATAAAGAGAAATCTTACACGAGTTTTTAAAGAACACATATTGAGTAAAGTAAAAACGTATTTGAATGTCAAGATAGATTTTCATGTTGTGTCATGATAAAATTTCAAAGACTGTTTTAGTATTCTAAGTTGACATCTTTCAGCCTTACAAGAATTATTGAAGTATCAAAACCTATAAAAGGGTTACTTTATGCATAGACAAAATAAACTTATTTAAGAGTTTTAATGCGAAAGATATGTTATGTAGTCGGATGGATACGTAATTTTAAATATAGAAATATATAAAATTGTAGTCAGTAAATTGGAAGTAGTGTTTTGTATTTTGGTACTTACATGAGTTCGGTAAAATTGCATGAGTTTTGTAATGTGTTTTGAAAATATTCACAGATTTTCCCATACAATGGGCATATTTCTATTTGCTAGAAATACTGTGTGCCTAAGCTGTTTTCAAAGTTTTGTTTGCTTGTGGTTTTTTTGGTTACGTGGCGTTTCTCGTGTCGTCCTGGTTTTCAGGACGTCGCGAGTCCCAAATTGTTAACAAAGCAGAGGTATAGGATGTTTCAAAAAATATAACACATATAATACAGGTGTTTCAAAACTTACACATGATTTCGTTTCTCATTCCTCAAAGAATCTAATTTATTCCCCACTCACATGCCTTATTCCTCAATACCATCCTTATTCATCAAAGAACCTAATTTAATCCTCTATAACATAACTTATTGATTCCACAAATGACCTAGTTTATTCCTCAATCACATATCTTATTCCTCAAAGGACAAACCATGATAACGCTCCTTCCCAATTAGGTAGTTTATCAAAGCAAATTCAAACGACTTAATCTGCTTGAGAAAGGCATATTACTTCAAATTAAAACATATTCCTATCACTCAATGTTTACTTAAAATATATCTTTGGAATAATTACTTTTTTCGACCAAGTGGTAGAGTTAACTATCTTTATTATCATTTTTTTTTATGTATGCAGTCTTTATACTTCATTTCTTTCATTCTACGTATCCCTGTTCTTGAAGTATAGCAATAATCAAAAACATTTCTTTCGTGCTCGAGTAATCCCTGTGTTTTTGAAACTTAAGCATATATCTAAGTCTGTTTACAAGTTTGTTGGAATCTTCGGAAAATATGTAGTCATTATTCACAACACTTGTTGAAGGAAACCCTTTGGTGAAATCAATATCTTCAACATTATCACTGTCATCATCAATGCGTTCTTCACTTCCTGTTTCATCATTAATATCGACTTTACTTTGCTTTGAAGGAGTTATATATTTCGTATGCTACAATTCTATTTCATACAGTTTGTTTCTTGTAATTATGTTTGTATCCTCTGCTTCTGTGATATTATGTAGTGTAGATGGTACATTTCGTTTCTCGATATGAAAATTATTTTTACAGATCTTAACATGTTGATTCGAGTTATCCGCTCTCTAAAACAGTTTTTGCAGTTTAAAATGTCCCGAGATGCGTTCTTCAAACATTCACTCTTCTCATGTCGATGAGCAATGTACACGAACGTGTATATTTTCCGCAGTGTTTGCATTGTAGGCGATTCGGTGATACTTCCTTCTCCATTGATGTAGTAAAGTAAGAATGTTGTATTTGATGTATGGGAATTAGAGTGTTGGTTTATTTCACCACACTGTGAAACGGGAGCATCCAGCAGAGACATGGCTGATGTTTTGTTGTTGTATGCAGTTGTAAGTTGTTCATATAAAATGTGTGTAAGACAGTACACCATGTACTCGGAAATCTGTAATAAAGTGTACTGACAATGTATATAAATATTGGTGACTATGAAATTCATTACAATACATGGCGCAGTCGACAGTGATACGTGTTCAGTCTACGCATTTTCGTGAGTATCCATCATTGCGTCATCTTGTTACATGGGGCTTGAGAAGCTAAGTTTAGGTGGAAATTTTGCGGAAAATTGGAGCCGATTTAAACAGTCTTTTGAGATATATTTGACTGCCACAGGGCTGTCAAAACAGGATGATCAAAGGAAGATTCCTATATTACTGAATGTAATAGGTGAAAATGCAATAGCTGTGTAAAACACATTTGAATTTACAAAAGGAAAAAACACATACGAAAATGTTCTACGTAAGTTTGAGGCATACTGTGCGCCGAAGAAAATGTTCTTTACGAGCGATATTTGTTCTAAAACAGAAAACAATAGCCAGAGGAAGCTTTTGACCATTTTCTCACAGATGCAAGAAACCAGGTAAAAAAATTCTGGTTTAAGCTGAGGAAGAAATCAAGGGACAACGTGGTTTTAAGTTGCAACGACCAAGACACGCAGAAAAAATTGATTGATAAAGGCGACGTCTCGTTAGATTACGCTATTGAAAAGCTACGGTTGGCGGAAGTGACCAAGATTCAGACCAGGGAAGTGCAAGGATCCCTCGCAGCTGAGGTTGACCATGTCACCATGCGAAGAAATGAGAAACCAGCACGATGGGATGCGGTCATGGGAGGCAAGAAGGAAGTAGAAATGATCCAGTGCTCATGATGTGGTAGGAGGCATGTTAGTGATTTCAATGCGTGTCCGGCGAGGGGAAAAACGTGTTCGATATGTAACACACGTAATCATTTTGTGGCTGTATGTCGAGCGAAGAAATAGAAATGCACCGATTCCGTCGCAAATGTGGTGGCTGAGACTCGCGAGGATATTAATGATTATTACTGTGATGGTGTTGAACCGCAGGTAAATAGTGCCATTAGGTGGTAACAAGAGCTGGTACTAGAAAATCTCTTGAAATGCAATTTCAAGTCAGATACCGGGTCTGATGTAAATTTAATTCGCATGAGCGTGTTTGAAAATGTAAATTATAAACGCTCAAATTTGAAGTTGGCGCAAACAAATGTTATTTTACAAGCATATGATGTATCACGTGTGAGAGTATTTGGTTCAGTTGTGCTTGAAATTATGGTCAAATCACAAAGAAATCCTGGCAGAATTTGTGATAAACTCTAATGGGTTTCAGTCAATGTTGGGTTTAAACACATGCATACAGTTAGGATTAATTCATGAAAGACAGGTTGACAAAGTGGATAGTGCGAATAGCAAACAAATATCGTCCGAAAACGGTGATATTATAAGCAAATACACAGATGTTTTCACAGGGTCTGGCAGATTTTCACAAAGGTATAATATCACGCTTAGAAAGGATGAATGTCCTGTATAAAACGCACCTAACAGAGTTCCGTTAAAACTGAAAGTTAAGTTAAAGGCTGAGTTAGATCGTTTGTGTCTATTAGGTGTTATTTCTAAGGTAGACGAACCAATTGAATGGGTCAGTAAGTTGGCAATAGTTGAAAAAAATATGGCTCATTGTGTTTGTGTTTAGACCCAAATGGCCTTAAAACTACAATAGGAAATGCAAAGTATTTCTTTGTGTTGGACATCAAAGCATCCATTTGGCAGATCGGACTCACTGATGACAGTAAACATTACTGTACATTTTCAACACTATATGGCTGTTATTGTTTTAATGTTTTGCCTTTCGGACTCGGAATTTCGTCTGAGGCTTTTCAAGAAATGTGTCAATCACATTTTGGTGACATTCGTGGTTTATTCATTTATGTGGATGATTTTTTGATTTTTGCACAAACCAAGCAGGAGCATAATGCTATTCTTCAAAAGGTGTTGGTTAGGGAAAGAGATCTGTATGTGAAGTTTAATGTTTCTCAATTTTAATGCCTGCCTAAGCTAGTCAGGTATTAAGGTCATGATATTGTTGATGGATTTTTAAACCCCGATAGAGAGAAGATTGACGCAATTATGAAGTATGGCATGCCTAAGGATAAAAAGAGTTTCCAGATGTTTTTAGGTTTTGTAAATTACCTGCGTGGCTTTATCCCCAATCTGTCTGAAATTACAGGTCTGCTTAGGAGTTTGATAAAAAAAAGGCGTTGAATTTAAATGGGAAAGTGGACTACACGACATATGTATTAATGAGATTAAGCAAAGACTTGCAAGTCCGCCTGTTTCAGGGAGTTTTGATGAGAAATTACAGATTGTAGTACAAACAGATCTTTCAAAAAATGCAATTGCAATTGTTATGTTACAAAAGGGACAACCTGTAGTATACGCTTCCAAAAGTTTGTCCAAGCCAGAGTGTGAGTACGGTCAAATTGACAAAGAGTTCCTTGCCATATTCACTGCATGTAAAAAATTTAACTACTACATATATGGCCGGCATACTATAATACACACACACCATCAACCGTTGGTAGCTTTAATGAGAAAAGATTAAAATTCGATTGGATCGCAGAGGCTAAGAAAATTAAATTGAAACTGGGTATATATGACATAGATGTGCAATATAAGTAAGGAACAGAAATGTTTATTGCTGATGCTATTAGTAGGGCATCATCTACTGCTGTAGATTATGAACGTGATCGTATGCTGAATGAAGTTGTTCATGCTGTTAATGTTAGTGACAGTTTAATTGATCAAATCGTAGAAGATACTTCTGAAGATAAAACATTAGATTTGATTGTAAAGTTCCATTTCAATGGATGGCCTAAGCCAATCAGCATCGCGCCCAAGCTGTCCATGAAGGGCACAGCCCCTCTGCATATGTGGATCGTGGAACTGCCACCCACAGAAGCCAGCCAAAAAATGTTTCAATTAAGAGGACTCTGTGGCCTCATTATAAAGGTAGAGTACCAGCGCCCCGACTGCCCAGCCCAGTGCAGTAATTACCAGAGGTCCGGCCATTCCACTCACGTGTGCCCCCCCCCCCTTTTCCCAGATGCCGATTGTGTGGCAAAAACTACATCACACAGGCTTGCGACTTAACCAATCGCTGTGACTTGTATCTCAGAAAATGTGTATGTCACGGTGGCAACCACACTGCCAACTAAAAGGCCTGTGAGGCCTATAAAGCCGAGAAATGGCGATATTTGGCCCCTCAAGAACGAAGAAAGAGGCAGCAGCAGAGTAAGTACTCTGCTACGATCTCTGCACAGCCTAGGCAGTTCTACTCAACTCCTACCTCATGAGGTCAGCGCCTCCCCCACACAAAGGGCTAGGATTCATATCAAGTTCCAGTTAAAGCCCCTGCTCCAGCACAAGATGGCTGGACCAGGGTCCAAGGTAGGCAGCCGCGCTCACAAGCGGATATGTTTGTGCCACCATTTGCGCAAAACAGACCAGTGCCTGTAGCAAATCCTTATGGGGCTTTGGCTTACTATGACCAGCCCTCGGAACTCGATTTCCAGCCCCTTGCCAGACAATATCGCCCAAAGTGGCAACCACGCGAAGCTCCTCTTTCAAAAAAGGGGGAACAGAACAAGAATTCACCCAGGAAAACTTCACAACCGACACACGAGTCGCAACAGCCACTTTAGAACCATCCCTCCGCCCCTCCACCTGCCCCCACCTCCCACGCCACCGCTTCTCATCACCGGGGACAGACTCAGCTGCAGATCTACCCCCTCAGCACGGGGGTGACTTTCCAGGGTCACCCAAGCCCTACGCTGTCATTGGGATTCCAGGATTCCTTTCGAGCTTTCGAGCCTCCCTTTATTTATTCCCTCTTGTCAGGTAGCCTTACCGAGTTGGGGGGGGGGGGGATTTACAGTCGGTTCATACTCAGCATAGCCTTTCCGGTACCTTCCGTCCAGACCCTTCCTGGTTCGGTAATGGCACTTTTTGATGGCTTTGGCATGTTGAGGTTGGCCCTAGCCCACGGCGGACCCAGGAGACAGCATGCACGAGCACCTACGCCCCTCCTGCGGTCTCATCAGTCACTGCTACACACGCGGCCAATCAGGAGCCAGCTCAACGCCCATTGGGAGAGCAGGCTTCTGAATGCCAAACAAAACTGGTGAGCCTGGTGTCACAAATGGACACAACCCCAGCTGCCTCGGAACAAATTAATATGCAGATATTAATTCAGGAGTCGAAGACTAGCCCCCTTAATGAAAAATTTCCCGCCTTTAGTGGAGTGCTGGAGGCGCTCTGCAACTTATTAATGATTTGCACTGACCAAACCAAATCAATTGAAGATAAAGGGCGAGCCCTGATTGGGGCAGCCCTCTCCATTGTGAAAGGGCAGCAGCAGCAACAGCCTGGTGGCTGTTAATTTGCAGTTGCCAAATGCCCTGCCTTTTAGCTTTAATTTAGTTAGTAGTCTAATTTACTGGAATGCTAACGGCATTCGCAGTAAAAAAACAAGAGCTGATAGATTTTATTTTCGCCATCAGATTCCTATAATTGCAATAAACGAAACTCATTTAGACTCACGGCATAGATTTTCAGTTCCGAACTATAAATGCATACTAAAGGATCGTGACAGACACGGCGGAGGTGTCATGATATTAATTCATAATTCAATTGTATGTAATCCCGCGAAATTAATACAACTTCAAAGATTTGAAGGTGTGGGAGTTACTATTAACCTCGGTAATCAACATGTTGCTATTTATTCTCTATATTGCCCGCCAGGTCGCACACTGTTGCGTGCAGATTTAGATGAATTTACCTCTGCCTATTCAGTTTTACTTGCTGTGGGCGATTTATATGCCAAACATCCCTCCTAGGACTGTCTTGTGCCCACAATTAACGGAAATACCTTGTTTAGACACCAAGAGTACCATAATTCTATTATTTACGCCCCTAGTGAACCTACTTTTGACCCTCGTATTGTAAATTATAGGTCCGATATACTTGATATCGTGCTAAATAAAGGCTTTAATATTGCCTTAGAATTTAATGTTCTACATGAGTTGGCTTCGTACCATTATCCTGTCCACTTGTCTTTCAATGAACTTGTAACATAAAATACACCAGTTCGCAAAATTAATGATTATAAGCATGCGAACTGGCCTGCCTTTGTGGAATATATATATATATATATATATATATATATATATATATATATATATATATATATATATATTATATATAAGGAAATCAATCTAACAGCTCCTTTTAGTACTCCTGACGAATTGGACTCTGCTGTCGAACATGTCACAGAGGCAATTCAGACAGGAGAAAATAATTTTTTCCCGGAAAAGACACCGCGGGTTAACGCAGATAAGCTTCCTGATAATATTAGGGAACTTATCTTGCGTAAAAATAGGCTGCATTTGCTCTATTCCCGAACTAGATCTAGGCAAACTAAAGGCCCAGATCAACTATCTTTGAGAGCGGATTTATATTGAAATCACTGCCTGGCAGTCTAATATCTGGAAAAATAAATTATCCCGCCTATGTACTCAGGATCAAAGCCTGTGGCACATGACCAAAACGTTTACAAAAAAGTGTTCCCAAATCCCACCTCCTCAAGGTAATGACGATGCAGCCTATATGCCCCAGCAGAAAGCTGAGGCTATGGCAAATCAATTATAATTAGTATTCCTACCTAATAACTTTCCAGCTTATCCAGCTTTTGTGGACCAAATTTATAGGGACTTTCGAGTGTGTCTGTGACAGCCCACCATGGCTGTACCAGACCCGACGCTCGCTGAAGAGGTCAAGCATATTATAAAACGTTTGAAACCCCGCAAAGCACCTGGGTTCGACTCCCTACAAGCCACAGTCTTCAAGTAGCTGCCTGACAGAATTTTTGAAGCTATACCTGAGTGCATTAATGCAAGTTTTAATCTTGCCTACTACCCCGCTTCCTGAAAAAGCGCCAATGTGATTGTGTTTCCCAAGCCGGGAAAAGACCCGACCCAACTGCAAAATGACGACCCTATCAGCTTGCTTTGCACGTTATCTACGATCCACGAACGAGTACTTTTGCACCGATTAAATAACCACATTCGCGAGAATAATTTATTTCCAAATGAGCAATTTGGCTTTAGGAAAAAGCACTCAACAGTGCATCAATTTGTCCTCTTATCGTACCACATAGCAATATCATTCAACTGTACCCTGTTCACGGCAGCAGTATTTTTAGACACGGAGAAGGCATTTGATACGGTGTTCCCCGCAGGGCTTTTATATAAGTTATATTGGGCTGAATTCCCAGACTGTTACATTAAGATTATGGCCTCTTACTTGGACCACCGCTCCTTCTCAGAATCCATTGAAGGAGAGCAGCCTACCAAGAAAATCATTAGGGCTGGCGTCCCTCAGGGTAGCATCCTGGGACCAGTCCTATACAATCTTTATACTCATGACATCCCCCGTCCCCTGTCCACTAACCAACTTATTACCATGGGTCTTTATGCTGATGAGACAGTCATCTACACCCACTCATGCAAAGCTGAACTTGCAACTCAACGACTCCAGGCTGAACTCAATGAGTTCGAGAATTATTTTCGTCAATGGCGCATTTAAATTAATGTGGGTAAGAGCGAGGCTGTAATCTTCACATGTCGCAGTATTATTCCCTCTAATTTGCTGTTAACTCTCTTTAGGGAAAATATTCCTTTCAAGGATGAAGTAAAGTACCTCGGCCTTATCATGGACAGTAAGTTGACATGGCGCCACCATGTGGAGGCTAAGCGTAACCTCGCTTATGCCCGCCTGTCCACCCTATATCCACTACTAAATCGTAGCTCCGGATTATCAGTGAAAAATGGGATACAATAATACCAGTCTTTGGTTAGACCCATCATCACATATGCTGCCCCTGCATGGGCGTATTATGCTCCCACTCACTTAAATTCTTAACGAGTGGCTCAGAACAAATTCCTCAGATTGGCTGCTCATGCACCACGTTACATTCCCAACAGAAACTTCCATACAGAACTCAAACAAGAACTGCTCCAAGATGTAATTCTCAAGCAGGCCCAAACCTTTTATAAATATCTTAACGAGCATGCCAATCCTCTCATAACTGTCATAAGGGACTATGATATTGACGAGACCCATAGCTATAAGCGATCCAAGTCGCTTCTAGCCCACAGGTCCCATTAGCACCTGCGTGTAACACACTGCCTTGCCAATCATTATAGACCCTGCGCAATCTTATATATATATATAAACAGTAGATTAACCTGAGCAGCCCCGAAGGGACAGTTCAGTCTAGATTAATTAATTATACGACTTCACCTTTAAATATGTTTAATTAGGATATTATATGTTAACATACACTTAACCTCTCATCCCAGCCAGTTGCTAGCAGGCTTGGCCCTGCACTGCAGCTGATTCCAAGGCCGTCTCTGTTGAGAGGTAGAGGTTTGCAATGTCATGTGGTTCGATGCTTCAATTGGTGAGAAACCTCCCCTCAATTCTAAGTCAAATTCTCCCTCCCCCCCAACTCACAACACCCCCACCCACCGCGAATCATCCTGCACGTGTAGCACTACGAGTGTAAATAGGCTCTGTTACAGCCTATGGCTGCAGAAATATGCTCGCTACGAAGTAGCACAGCATTACCTTAAGAAACTAAGCTCCGTACACTTACAGCATACGGCCGTAGCTATGCTTTGGAACAGCCTGTGGCTACAGAGACTGGCCACTGTGAGGTAGCACAGCATTATTTTATATACATATTTCCCCAGGACAATGCTACTATTTGTTATATTTAGGATAGTATTATTGGTCAATTAGGCTAGATTAATTTGCCCTTTCTTCAACAGGTCCTTGCTGTCTTTTAATGTTCCAGTAAAAACCAGTAAGAGCCAGCCCTGCTGACACTTACTGGCAGCTCACTTTTTCTCCTTTAATTTTCAGGTTCATAGAAGAGATCGGAGGAAAGAGGCCCAATAGTGCCACTTTCCTCACCAGAGAGGGGCCCAAACAACTCTCTGGTTATTGCCGGCACCAAGTTAAAGAACAATAAAGACACCCGCCCATTCTCTACAAATCTTTTCAACTCTACTTACCAAGAGCATGTTCCTAAATACTTTATCTCCTGTAGCATTCTATTTTATTTTATTTTATTTTATGCATGCAATAATTTTTTGAAATTTTAACTTTTCTGTCACAAGGGTTTTTACATCTCTCTTGGCGGTTTTTCCCTTGCTCTTCATAGTTAAGACTAGCTCTAAGTACACTTAGGGAGGTAGTCATGGCCCCAAAGTGCAGACCATGGCTGCCCAATCCCTCTTTGCTGCAACCCTGAGACACAATAAAATCCCGCCCTACCTTCGGGCCTTAACTTCGCATAACACTTAGAATAAGATAGATTAGAGAGAAAATTAAAACTGTATAAAAGTAAAGTGCCGGACCAGGTGAAATTTTTCTACAAAATGAGAAATGATATTAGAGTTGAAAATGGTTTAGTGTTGCTAGGACACAACATTGTAATTCCTGTGTCCATGCGAGATATAATAGTTTTAAAAAGTGCATTCGTCTCATTTTCGGATCTCTGAAACAAAGCCACAAGCCAAATCCTTGGTTTATTCGCCTGGTTTAGATGCTCGTGTAGAGAATGTTGTATCAGGTTGCAGGCTTTGTGAAAGGTATAGTAATAAGAATGCAAAAGAGACTTTGTTATTAGAGGAGGTGAGTGAACTACCATTTCTGAATGTGGGATGTGACTTTTTTGATCTATTTGGTGAGATTTATTTAATTATTGTAGATTGTTATTCTAAATGGTTTGTATTAAAGCATGCATGTTCAAAAACAGCCAAAACCGTAATTACTGAAATGAAAATTATTTTTGCGACACATGTTATACCAAAGGTTGTGAAGGCTGATAATATGCCGTTTAGTTCTTTTGAATTCCAAAATTTCGCCAAAAGGTGGGATTTTTCTGGAGTGACATCAAGTCCAAATTATCCGAAATCAAACGAATTGGTAGAAAGATTTATGGGTACTTCCAAAAGAATGTTGCGTAAATGTAAAGAAGAACAGAGTGACATTGAGTTTGCACTTTTGGAGTACAGGAGTTGCCAGTCATGGGATCTCCATACTCACCTTCCCAACTATTGCTAAGTCGGATAACCAGATCGAATTTACCCAGTCATAGCAGTATTTTGTAACCTAAAATCATCACAGATTTTTGCGATTACCAGCGTTATAAAAACAATGTAACTAAAACAAACTATGACAAAATGGGGAATATGTCACATCAAATTTTCTATCTAGGGCTAAATATTGTGTTTATGAAATCAAATGCAGACACCTGGTTTCCAGGAACCGTTGTAAAATTACACAGTAGCCCACGTTCTATCATAATAAAGGATTGTTATGGCAATGTTTTCAGGTGTAATCAAGTTAAGCCCTCCAAGGTAGAGCACAATAATCTGAATCAGAAATGGGGTGATACACATAAAACTAAGGTACCAGTGATGCATTCTGATATGCCTGATAGGCCAAGACGTGAGGTTAGAAAGCATGGCTATCTACAAGAATATGATCCTTAATGATGGACCATATTGTACTTCGAAGGGAGATGTAATGAAGCAGTCTAGAAGATTATGTATTTTAATGGATGGTAATGTTGTACTCAGAAGGGAGATTTAGTAAAGTAAGAATGTTAGATTTGATGTATGGGAATCAGAGTGTTGTTTGGTTGGCCACCGTGTGAAATGGGAGCAACCAGCAGAGACACGGCTGATGTTTTGTTGTTGCATGCAGTTTTCAGTTGTTGATACAAAATGTGTGTAAGACAGTAAAGCATGTACTCGGAAATCTGTGATAAAGTGTACTGAAAATGTATCAAAATATTGGTGACTATGAAATTCATTAGAATACAATTAACATCCAGGTTGATTGTGTCATTAGGCCTACTCTACAGGGTTAGAATGTCAACTTATTTGTTTCTGTATAAATGTAATGTTTTGAACAGTAATGGATTTAATTAATGATGATAAAATGTCTTCTGCTCTAATATGTATATGTTCATTGCTGAATTATTCATATTAATTCACCGTGTGAGTAAATCTGTGAATCTTAGACAGAATATTAAGTACAGTATACGTAAAATAAGAAGCAGTTAATACGTATTGTGTGTGGGGTTAAGTATGAGCGACTCCGACATCAGTTGCTATCAGTCGCATCTTGTTAGGGCAACCAGACAGTTTCCTTGCAATGTTATATTTAAAATAAATATTAAATTCTAACTTCTATTTACTTTAAGGTAATTTTTCACATATGCAGTACACATTCTACTTGGGAAACAATACTATACATTATAAGAAAACAACTTGTTTGGTAGCAAAACCAAGATCTTTGGAAGCACTGTAAGTAATGCTTGCAGCAGGTAGGCAGTCGCAATGGTTTCCTGGTCGATAGCGCGGTGGCAGGGTAGGAACACCGCCTGGGTGGGGCGGGGGCTTATGGCTGCATCAACCTGTGTTAGAAGCTACGGTAGTAGTGCTTTCTTTACCGAAATGAAACGGACATAGCTGAAGGTGGCCAAGCCACAGGCAGTTGGCATCGTGTAGTTTACAGTAACTATATCGATGTGTGGGCAAGTTCGTGCGCACAACACGAATCGTATTGTTTTTATTTTATATAATTTTGGTGCTGAGAATGTTATACATATTCGTGCATGATGTATACCCTACATAGAAATTATAAAATTACCGTGTGAGACTGAGAACCGAGTAGATAGAATGAGTGCAACATAAACATGAGGATGTAAATGTGGTGTGTGTGGATTACGAGTGTAGCATTTTTCCAGCAGTGCTTTCACTTTTCAGGAAAGATGGGACATCATAAAAGAGGGTAGGCCGACACTTAAACTTACGATAACGACAACACGCAAGAAAGGTAATTTTGTATGTAATCTCCAAATAAATGTTCATCAGAAACACTCATGGTTAGTTGGATGTAACATCCTAAACAAACAGTTCTACTGGCCATGTTCATTGTTTTCAAAGGATATTAACAAGTGGACTGCAACTGAGTATTGTGACCTTAACAATCTGTGCAATTCTGTTCAAAAACATGAGCATTCTGAAGTTCACATAAATTCGTTTTTGTCTCTTAAAGAATTTGGTAAAAATAGAGTTGATTTTGGTCTAGATAGATCCAAACAATTATGCAATCAAAATTGCTCCGTCGATGGGTATTAAAATAATACTGATTTTGAGTGGACAAGGTTCCTGGATTGATAAAGGTATATTTGTAATATTTTTCACTTGGACAGATTTTATGCTTAAAAATATTAATATTTTTTCAAGCGATGCATTTTATATTTAGGTACGAAAAAATGTTTAAATGGCACCATTTTGCACCTGGAAATCCAAATTTTCCCGGAAGAGGACCCACGGACCACTCCTCCCCCCTTTATTGGGGTGATCAACGCCACTACTGCCCCCTGAACATAATAGCTTGCCCGTGAAATTATATCATGCATCGCCACTGTTCACCATGTGAGTAAATCTACGTATCTTAGACTTAATGTGAAAGACGGTATACATAACGTAGTATCTGAAATTGGATAATCAGTATTCTTTACTTGATATTCGATTAAAAATGAATAAAGAATAATTTAATTTTAGAAATGTGAAAGAGAGAAAAGGGTTTGGAAGTCTTCTGTATCGAATGTTTACAGAATTTGTTTTCTGAAACGATCGTGTTAGGCGAAGGCTAGTCTGGTGTGTAATTCTTTTGGAGCTGTGATTGTCTTAACGGTGTTTGAAATATGGTCTGTTTTAAACGTATGTATGTAATACGAATTTAGTTTTCTCAGTAAATTTTGTTTTGATAATTCATTATGACAACTGTATTAGTTATATGGAAGATTGTTATTTCTTTCGGGTAGCTCTTTACAATGGAAATAATTTGTTGGCAATCGGAATTTATTGTTCAACTTATATAGTATTCGAATCGAAAATGGCGGCCGTTTTCCTCAATTTTGCTTAAATAATGGTCTTTTTGAAGGTTTTGTTGAAATATCGTTAAATTTGCGATATTACAACTCCGATAGACTTCATTTCAGGCTGTAAGTATAATATGCGGTATTTCTTTAATAATATATAGCTGATCGGTAGTGTTTTTTTTTTTTAATAAATAGCCTTATATTTGTCTAAGTAGACACAAATTTCTGTTACATTTTGTAGACGGAATATCTAAAGGCTTTTGTTAGAATATTTAAAGCTTAGGCCTGTTTGTAAAGGAACGTATTAGCGACAGACTTTATTGTCACATACACGGAATTTGTGGTATAACCAAATAATGTATACAAAAGATATTATATTCTCTCGACTATAAAATGATATTTGAAATTTTGTCTATGTATGCACGTTTGTTTACCGTGCTTTGAAACTGATGTCATCGTATTAGTACCAAATATGGTATAAGTACAACATAGGAAAGTAGCCAAAAAAACGCGAGTCATAAATGCCAGCGCTCCTAGCTGTTTGTGCCGTTCTTACGGTAATAAGCTGTGCATTGAATGGGTAGTTTGGAGTATTTTGGATGCGTTTTAATTCAAATTTTCTCGCTTGCGTGATTATTTATAATGGCAGGAAATATTTGTGTAGTTTTTGGCTGGAATAATTGCAACGTTGCGGACTACAGCAAGTCCTTTTTAAGATTTCCAAAGGATGAAATTCGATAAGTACACGAGCTGTAGTGGATAGCATTTCCCATTAGTGTAATTATTGTCAGTGTGATTTTATTTAAAATCCCATTCACACAATACCTTAATTTACTTAATACTGTTTTGTCGTTTTCTAAGTACAAGCAATGGGTGCAGAAATGTAAGAGCAGACCTGGATGTAATAAAGAAGAAAGGAACTGGCAGTTTATACCTACACGAGAATACTGTGTTCAAGTCCAACCTTTTCAGAAAAGAAGATTTTCGCAGCCCAAATTTGCTTCCACAAGACCAAGAACGAAGTCACTTGGGTGTCGTGGCTGCTATTTCTACTCCTGTACACTGAAGGGCCTTGCGAAGTTTGATAGCTCTTAACCTGAAAGGTGCTTGTTTGTTTTTATTGGAGCGACACATTCGAAAAATTAAAGTAAACAATGTTTACATATTCAATATTCGTCTATTAAACTGGCTGAAGTGTCTTGTTAAAGTGTGTGTTTAGTTCAGTAAGTTGAGCTAAGGATATAATTGATTTATTGCTTCAGAAAAGTTGTTTACATATTTGTGTCGGTGATTGCTCGTACAATGTTTACATAATCAGTGTTCGTGTATTGAACTGGTTGGGTCTCTTAAGTGTTGTATAGTTCAGCAAGTTGAGCTAGGGATAAAATTGATTAAATGCGTCAAAATAGTGTTTTCATATTTGTGTCAGTGATTGCTCCTACAATGTTTACATATTAGCCAAACACTATGCACCGAGCCAAAGTCCCAGCGCCAGCAGGGGAATAAATTCCCAAATCAATGATTCAAGGCGCCAGTAATTTTTTAGGTGGTGACTTGAAGCATCGCGCATCAGCGAAGCTGGGAGTTTCTCCATAAATGATTGTCATGTGTAGCCTATTTGCACTGAGAAATTATGTGTGTGTGTATTTTGCAATTCAAAATATTTCTGTAATATTTGTAATATTACTGTAGTATTGTTTCTTGAAAACATATTTAATTGCAAAAAGATTGAACCAAACATGACCTAAACTGACAATGTTACCAATACAATTTAAAAATGCGATGCTGGGGAGGGTGGGCTATGAACTCTAAGGAAATTGAGGGGTAAAAGTTTATTATGAAATGTACATATTTTGAATTTTTTTTTTTTGCCTTACAATTTCCCTGATCTCCATTGTCCTCCCCACTATCGTATATGTAGCTTGTATTGGTAATATTTAGTTAAATTTTGGTTCAGTTTTTTTTTTTTTTTTTTTTTTTTTTCCATAAATAAATATTACATTATTTAGATATTTTTCACCCATTTTGCCCCACGACTTCCTTGATCTTCATGGCCGTCCCCACTATCGTTTTTAGGGTTTCTATTGGTCAAATGTTGATGGCCCCAGTAAATACGTGTTTTGTGTAATTGCTAGAGTGGAATTATACCACTTCTTGAGTTTTTTTTTTAAAGCCCCTATTCTTAAGCATTACCCAGTTTTCAGCACATTTATTTTGTTTATGTACATATCTGTATTGTTTGCGTACTTTTAAGTGTATTTTCATACTTTGGAATGTTATTGTTTACATTTGGGAAACTATGCATTTGAATATTAATTTGTATGTTATTTGGGTTATGTTTGCACCAACTAACAAATATTTTCAATGATTTATTAAAGAAATAACTGAATGAAAACTGTAATAGTTCCCTTCCTAGGTAGTCGCTTGCCCTTTACACGCCCAAAGGTCTACATATCAGCACTGTTTTACTGTGGAAATATTTTAATTTCTCTACATACTGAGTTTGCAAGTAATTTTCATTAGAATGAGTGGAGAGTTGTTGAGTACAGCTTTTGGCGGGGAGAATAATTCTTCTCCAGCCAGTGTTTCAAAAGTTCATTCTGCGTGCTAAACACCATGTACTGACGCCGCACGCCAGACACTTAAATTGTAGCAGTGGAGATGTCATCAGGTTGTCTACAGTTGGCAAGTCAGTGTATATATTGCAGAGTGTGAACCAGCTGTCGAGTAAGGGTTACTGTCAAAACCAATCAAAAGTAGTAGCAACATCCCCCCTCCCCACCTCATCATTCTACTCACATTTGTTTAAACAATTGTGTACAAAACTTTCAAAAAATAATATTTCACTCCTGAGAGTCATCGTTACATTTCAGTAGTATTTATTATAAATTTGTTACAAATAAATAAAGTGTTTTTTTAATTTCACTTCTTATTTACTCCCTGAAGTAATCAGTATTTTAACTTTGTGCATACACCTACAGTATTAATTTTAATGAGGTGTTTTTCAGTTAATTATTTTGCCGCATTCTGCAAAGCAGGTAAGTCACTGATATAGGCCGTTCGCGGTAAAGTGAGCACTTTTTGAAGATGTTTTATCAGATATAATAACCAATAAATGCATTTCATTGTAGCCTCGAACTTTTGATTTTGGGTATAGTGAATGTATAAACTGTGTTTATTACTCGCATGGCAGGGTTTACATGAACAAGTGGTGGAAGGATATAAATTTGTTGAATGAAATAAGTAGCTAGGGCTTCAAAAGTGCTCACTTTATCGTAAACGGCCTTTAGTGATATGCACACATTTCTTTCGACCTGTTCGCATATTTACACAGTTTTGTTTGTGGTGATCACATTATTGGAGAAAGTACTTGCAAACTGCATTACAATAACAAGTGCCATTCATTTGAAAAAAAAAAAAAAAAAAAAGCACGTTAAAATCATTACCAATGTAAGTTATTTTCAGTTCAGCAGCTTTTGAATTCAGCAACATATTTTCTAGTCTTCTCGCCATGAAGCATGTGAAAAACTGTGATAAAATTTAATGTAAAAAGCATGTATTCAGGTTGGTTATTAGAAGAGACTTGTTCATGATGATCTAATGTTATAAAGATTATTTGGATTTCTGTCAATTTGGAAATAAACTTTGTTATTGAAAGTGAATTACAAAATTAAATGTGCCTAATGCATGCAAAACTTGAGAGGTGAAGTATATTAGCTGAACGGCTTGAATACATATGTTAGAATGTACTATAAAATATTTTGACCAATTGCATTTTCTTCCTAGCGTCAGCTGTACTACATACATTGCATTAGTAAAGGGGGCGAAATGATTGATTAGATAAAGATTGCCATCTAGTTATGTTCTGAAATACTCTCATTAATACAGTAGACCTTCTTTGTTATGTGTGTAGTATTTAAATTATTTATCTCATCTATAATCTCTCAAATGTCACTTAATTGGCATGATATCAGAGGGGAAAGTTGATTTTTATATTTGGTATAGGAGTATCATTATGTTGTTGAAAGCGGCAAGCATTTTGCAGTCAATGTTGCTGCTTCCTCCATAAATTATCTACACTAGCCAAGAAAATGGACGTCTTAGTAGGAAATTATGTTCCAATGCATGCATGTACTATATGAAGAAACCATGTGTGGTGGTCAAAGTAATGATCAAACTTAATAGTTCTACGAAATTTAATTGGGGTACTCTCCATAGACACTGACATAGTTTTCTAAGAGGTAACGTGACCTGAATGGCTGAATTTGTCAAGTAAAATAATGACGTATTTGGTATTTTACTATGGAACGGTACTTACTAAAATGCTTAATTAACAAATCTCAACCACTTAGGAACAAATGACTTAATAGCATCTGAACTGAACGCTACTACATGTTAAAGTAGTATTGTACTAAATGGTAACTTTGAATGGTTAAAGCATGGCTGTCAGTGGGTTAACCATAGCTGCCTGTGTTTCACTTGAGGCAGTGTAGTGGTGGCATATTTGCACGACAAAACTGATTTATATGTGTAAAGGTGGACTCTCAACCTTCCGTCGCACCCGTTAGGCGGTCTCATGATCTTCGACCAATCGCAGGGCAATTTTTTTGTCCATCAAATATATCTCAAACTTTAACTTTCGACCACCGCCTTCTGACGAGATTCTGTAGACACAAATACGCACTTTGAAATAAAATGCAACGTGCTGGATATGTGTTTATTTATCTTGGTGGTAAATTCAGGAAATTAAAACTTTAACAATAAATCAGTATATATTTTTTTAGTGTAAATATTTATTTCCCCAAAATGTTTCCCTCTTGAAAATGTATTTCCAACCAAAATATACCTTCTACGAAAGAAGAAAGCAAAACAAAACCATATCTGTTAAGAATAGAAATTTGTGGACAATTTATTTTGTTGCTAATTTAATGACAATAGCTTCAAAAATCAGCAAGTTAGTATTTCGGCAATTTATTTGGTTGCGAGGTTAATCTTAAATATCTACAAGATAAGATGTTCCTGCTTATAGAGCTAATAAAAGCCACGATGTTAAATCACTAACTGTAGTAGAGCTATTTTTAATTAATCTTGCGTTAGTAAAACACAGATAAGTCGCGGAGATTTTGTTGTCCAAAAAAAAAATTTTATGTTCGTTTCCGATTTTTTGCGTAAATTTAAGTTTGGTGACAGCTCCATTTTCAAGAATTTATTGAATAAATACAGTCGGTTATGTATCTGACAAATGAAATACCATTTAACCATTCCATTCTCTTACTTATAATAGATAAAACATTTGTCCTTTGTAAGTTGCAACATCTTAGTCTGTGGCCAGTAACATGATTCTGTTACAACTGATTGTCCTTGTTTCCAGTGGCAATATTTATGCTTTAAGTGCATTTTTAAATACGACATAGTAATATGAATGAGCAACTATTATATTACATTTGGCAAAACAACACGTTTTAATACTACAAGACGATAACTGCACTTAAATCGCGCATGCCACGTAAATTTGAATTTGCCGGGTATTCGTCAGTACAAGCTGCTAGGAGCGCTGTTGTAGCGTATCTCGCATGTTGACAATGTTTGTTTAAACACCTCAGTTCCCCATACTGTCCTTCTACCATATTTGTTAGTACTGTTTGACAAATATACGACTTTAGTGACAAAATTATTAAATGCTAGTTTAACTATTGCTCCGTGTGAAAACAGTAAGTAACGCCGCACGCTCTGGTGGTTGGAAAACTGTTTTTGAATATTACTTTTTAATGGCTACAGTAATTACGCATTTCAAATAGCTGACACATACATAATTTTAAAACATAATGTATACGTCTGGACAGCGGGGTCTTGGGAGCCGATTAGGGTGAGCAGTGAATCTCTTAATATTTGTTCAGTTTGTCGAGATATTTCCCGGACTTTTGCTGCTTGAACGTATTTGGAACGTAATTCAATCGATACTTGGGATTATTTATATTTAAATGCTAATTCGTTACGCTTAACGTAGGTCGTGTTTGTAATTAATCGTTTTCGCTGATATTTCTTGGAATTGTGAAATAATTCCTGTAATTGTGTCAGTTAAAGGTATTTCCGTTTTCGTGTTATTTACATTCTAATTGGGACGTGATATTTCTTGGAATTGTGAAATATTTCCTAGAATTTTCCAGCTTAAAGATATTTGGAACGTATGTCTTCATGATAAGGATATCATTTTATACCTTTTCAGTGTGATTTCCTGTATATTTATTTGTTAAATTATATTTACTAGGAGGAAGCGTTCAAAGACAGTTGAAATGCGAGGTACAAAAATTTTCAAACGCACCTCGTGACAAAGGACTGGGGTTGTTAACCCCGGCATTATCGTCCTGCTCCAGGACTGATGACTGTGGGAGGATGGTGGGCAGGGGTGTTTAACGGTTCCTCGCACGCACGCAGGCAGACATCGCGTCTCGCACCTAGCGAAGCCATTTTTATTTTCACCACAACCATTGGCTTGGACGGAGGGCAGAGCTCCGGAGATGAAGATCGAACATAATTATCTTTTCATAAACTTCTCTTCGTAAGATACAACGCAATAGTTTAATAACTTTTTACGAGTGTTAATATAATAATTTCGTTTTTTATTAAATGTGGATTATCGGATAGCGTGCGTGTGAACTACGCTTCTGAAGCTGATCTACATTTGGATAAAGTGATTCACTATGAGAGTTGGTAGGCTTTCAATTGCATTTGTGTTAAGAAGTGCGATTCCGTAAACCTAAAGACATTTAACGCATACGTGCGTCTATTATTTTTTTTAAACGTAATATTGCTTTTAAAAATTAAATAATTTTTCGAGGAAATGCGTACAATGATTCATTCAAGCCGTTCCGCTAGATCGTGATTAGGTAGTATTTGTATATTTATTAATTTTTGTCACAAATTAATTATACACAATATTTAAATAACGTTTTATATTATTTTTTTATAAGACGTGGATTATCGGAAAGCGTTCGTGTGAAGTACGTTTCTGAGACCGACATATGATTGCATAAAATGTTGCAGTTTTTCGTACGCTTCGCGAGAGGTGCCCACACACGATGAGGAATTCCTCAAGACCGGGAATGTACAGTCTCGGCCTCAGGGAATTCCGAAGTGTGTGTGTGGTAACGGCCTTGAGGCCACTGGTGAATTGCGCAGTCCGCAAAGTCGGAATTGAAAAAACCTTTCAGTCAGGCTGCGCAGTCCAGGACTGTACAAGCCATAACTGGCGTGTGTGGCAAAACAACGTGTTTTCCGTCAGTTCGCCTTCAGCTTTTAACGAAGACACAGCGATGAATGGCGAGTTTCTAGAATATTGGAAACGAATATACTAGAGTGAGCCATGTCTGTGGCAAGTGAAGTGTAAAGAATACTATGATAGGGTGAAAAAATATGCGGGCTATGCTCGGCTGTTTGAAATATTGAAAGAGGTGGACACGAACACCACGAAAAATGCTGTAAGAAAAAAGATAACTAATCTGAGGAGTGCGCATCGAAAAGAAATTAAAAAAGTGAAAGCTTCGACCAGGTCAAGAGCAGCAGGCGACGAAATCGATAAACCGAAGTTATGGTACTTTCCGTAAGCTTAATTTGGTTAAATATCTTTTAGTAAATAGCCTTGTTTGTTTCATTGTCTACACTGTTGTATTTTGATTTGGTTTTCTAGGTGATCACGGTACGCCTCGAGCTTCTCGTACAAACATAGACAGGAATGATGATGGCGATGACAATAAGAGTGGGACAGAGGTATGTAATATATTGTTGCGCGCTCACTATTTCACATCGTGCGCGGGCGAGTGGAAGAGAAGGAAAGAGAGTTGTCATACGATAGCGATGGCGGAAGGCCAGGCAATGGCGGGTTCCAATTACAGTCGTGCGCCGTGTACTCTGGCCGTATTGTTTGCGGCCGATATCTGACGAATTCTCTGGATTACTGACCTCGTTCTCTCAGCGCGACTCGGGGTGCGTTGACCCTTCCAGACAGTAAGACTTACACTATAAATATCGCAGCAAGCCTCCGGGCCGCGAGTTGAGTTGGATTGGATGAATGAATAGGTGGCTGAGTTCCGGGCGATAGAAGGCGACCAGTGACCAGCGGAGGGGAAGTCTGTGACTGCAAGTATCAAGCAGTGGAGTATGCGGCTAGCAGACTGGACTATTAGACTAGATGTGTAAGTAAAAAACATTATAAATGATGGCAACAGATAGACTGAACATGTGTTGATAATGAGTATGAGTTAATTAACTGTAACCAAGAGAGATGCTAAGAAGGGTATTAATTAGTTTTGAAATAGACATTAAATATTGCGCTCACTGGTATATAAAAAGAGTAAAAGTGTAGACAGATAATTTAATGTTGTACATAGAGGAGTGAATAAATTAGAAATCAAATTTAGTTTCTGTGCCCTACACAGATTGTAATTTTTCGTGTTATCTAATAGCACCGTGGACGTTTATTACCTTGATGGCGACTCGTTAAGGGTTTACTTTAATTAGTCCGCGGCTCGCTTGCTAGGCTCACCTTCCTATTTCTCAGTGTCGTGTGGTGAAGTGTTGCAAGGTAAGCTGGTGCTTATTCACTACTGTACATTCTCTATGCACGCAGCAGGAACCAGTAATCACTGTGGAGCTTAGGGAAACTGAATGCATTCCGACCACTCACAAGCGAGCAGCAAGGTACCCATTACACGCGTCCTGTGGCGTCAGCTGCCGAATACGTTTTATTGCTGGAAGTGTAAACTAGCAAGTAGCAAGATAAAGCACAGAGTGAACGACAGATTACCTTGCAACAGTTTACCACACGCCAATGCTATTTATATGCATCCACAGTGAAGCAGTATACAGCATGTTTAGGAAATATTTGTACAAACTCGGGCACGTGATTCGTGACAGGAAAAAAGGAAGATTTATATAGGACACCCATGGTCCGTCTCAGATAATAAGGACTGTAGAAGCCCCTGAAACAGGAGGACGACAAGCATATTACGTGGGATATTAAACAAAGTACTTGCGTTAGAGGAACACACGTTGGTATATGGATTAATTAAACCAATATCTTGGATAAAAGGAAGGAATGGTCCGTCGTACACACATACATAATGCAAATAATAGGGGTTGGCACCCTTTGATTGTTTGCAACATTTACACCGTGAGGTTAAAGTGATTGTGGATATCATTGAATGAAGCAGTACGTCGTAATTAGCAAATAAGCCCCCTAGTTGCAACTCTCTAGGACCCACCGTTTCCGTGTAAAATGCAAACCAATGTACCCTTTACAGTGGTAGCAAGGCCATGGCCTGGTGAGTAGGCCACACGTACTGCACCAGGCTTAAACACATGGTATAATGCACGATGTTACACGTCGTACCAGACGATGCCGCTGGTCGGCGGGTTTTCTCGGGAATCTCCCATTAGCCCCGCCCTTTCATTCTGGCACTGCTCCATACTCACCTCAATCACCCTCATTGGCTCTCAGAACCTCGCTGCTACGAGCCGCCAAAATATCTTCACTCATTCGGCGGGAAATCCCCGCTGGATTCCTCCGGGTGAAGGAAGTGTTACCTACTCACTAGGCCATGATATTATTGCTACCACTGTACCCTTCGTTTGTGATTAAACCGGAAACGGTGGGTCCTAGAGAGTTGCAACTAGGGGGGGGGGGGGCTTATTTGCTAATTACGACGTCCTGCTTCATCCAATGGTATTCACAATCCCTTTAACCTCACGGTGTAACTGTTGCAAACAATCAAAGGCTGCCAACCCCTATTATTTACATGATGGGTGTGTGTACGACAGACCATACCTTCATTTTATCCAAGATATTGGTTTAATTGATCCGTACACCAATTTATATTCTTCTAACGCAACTGCTTTGCTTAATATCCCACGTGACATGCTTGTCGCCCTCCGACTTTAGGGGCTTCTATAGCCCTTATTATTTTAGATGGACCATGGGTGTCCTGTATCAATCATTCCTCTTTTCCGGTCACGAATCATGTGTCCGAATTTCTACACATGTTTCCTAAACACGACGTATACCTACGTCGGTAATATGTGACCAGGTTCGTATGCGCAGTCACTATAAAACAGAATTTCCACTGACTCGTGTTCGATGAGCACGGTGGCATATCTGAAATTATGTTTGGCGTCACAGTTGTTGTGTTTGTCAAACAGCGGGCTGTGGAAAACCTGTGTTTAGTGTCTGTCAAGTATGTTCGAAGAGATCCGTCTTGAGACGGAACTCTTCACCCGTGTGCGTGGAGATCAAAAAGGTCGACCCAGTAGTTCGTGCTCGGAGTGGGAAAAGACGGGCTGTGGAAACAGCTGCCCACGCATAGTCTCGGGGTACAGTACAGACGGGTGTGTGAAGTCACCTTGCTCGCGCAAACACGCGTCAGAGTAAAGGCCGCTTAAAAGGCGCCCGACTCTGGACACTCGTCTTCTGTAAGAGGCCTACGCTCATTTTCTTTGATGTGCGTCCGTCTTTCTCCAGTGTGAAAAATAACCACCTTACTTCATCCTGTCGCAGTGTGCTCAAGCGATGATCATTACCCTTGCGATTTGTCGCATAGATTTTTGCCAGCGACCATCACCTTTTACACTATCAGCCTGTGGCCTACACACTGCGTATCTTCCGGGGTGAGAGTCACAACACAAATTACAGTCATGGCCCCCAGATAACCTTGCTACAACACTCGCGTTTCGCACGCGCAGTCCCGCTTCCTTTTGCAAACAAAGCTTATTTCGATACAAGTTCTTCTGCAACCAATTAGTTGTGCATTAAAAGAGTGCTGTAGGGGTACACTATGAAGCAAATATATTTTTGGACAACGTGAATACTTTACTTAATGGAAACTTCATAAAAGTAGTTCGAAGGCGTTATCGCCACATCCACTTGTTCCGCCGCAGAATTTACGGAGGCTTGTTATTCGTCAGTTCGGATTTTTTAATTTCTCACCACAACGTGGCAATATATATGTTTTGTATTATATTTTCTGGATCAATCAAAATGGCTCTTAGTATTGTTTAGTACATTTCGTGAGGCTAGTACTGTTTGACTGGTTATTTATTTTCAGAAGTTTCTGGTTAGGAAATAAAAAAAAAATAGTGAAGTTATAAAAGAATAAGTTTGAAGAACTATCACCTATGCTATTTCGTGCTAAAAATTCCGATATAACTGAAACAGAGCTTAGGACGAAAAATTAAAAATGTAATACGTCCGGGCAATCCACATGAAATATTTATAATAAACGAAAATCGCAGTACTTTCAACTTTATTGTCGAGCAAAATATACATGATGAAAATAGTGTTCACCGGAAAAGGAATACGCAGGGCGCATGCATAAAAATATTCGTATTTTTATCTCAATGAAAAGGTACCGTCATTACCACGCTTCGGTCTTCATGAATCCCAAGCAAAATTGGGAGAGGGAGGACGTTAATTTCGTCATATAGACCAATGAGTCGCAACGTTTTAGTGTGCCCTAAATTGTGATGGTAATCAACGTTGTAGTGCTTATGTAGAAAAAAAAAAGAATTATTTATATTCTCGATAAAGACTCAACACACCTCGGCGTAATTTTTTTCTGCTCTCTTTCGCGGTGCACTTATTTGAGGAGACTGCCTGAAATATCAGAAACTAAAAATAAAAGTTACCATTGTTATCCTGCACACTAACACGGTACTCATCGCTGGTCAAAGATGGTATTTTGTAGGATATTCGAGCATGAAGTTATTTGTGAAATAAAAATTTATCTCACTGTCTGAAACACTACCAACTGTGGGTTTAATTATTACCGTTCTTCACTGAATGTGATTTCTGTATCAACGGAAGGACAATGTTCATTAATCAAGCCGTGAAAGAATTAACTCAACTAACGGTGTGTATCCGTTGCACTTACAAATACTCGACTAACGGTATGTATATGTCGCACTTACAGTTCCTTAGACGAGGTGACTGGACGATTGTCCCTTCACATTATTTTTAAAAGCCACTGTGAAAAAAAGTCCAAAAATTAACAGTCATTACCACAGAGTCTTTATCATACACGCCTTGGTAAACTAACTAGAGATTTTGGTAGCGATTACAACATAAACGTTTTTTTTTTCCTAATCTACCCTATTTATGTGTTAAGTGTGGGCCCGGGGTAGGGACGACAGCTAATTGTGTCTCAGGGCGAACCCCGTACGCCTACGAGGGAAGTAATTCATGCACGGAGACATGCATCGCGGCAGAGAGGCATTGGGCAGCCATGGCTACCGATTGGGGCCATTACTGCCCTCCTAAGAGTGCCTATACTTAACCTAAAACTAAGATGAGAAAGGGAAAAACTGGTATAGGCATCGTAAAAAAACTTTCGACGGGAAAAAATGCGAAATTATTGCATGCATTAACAGAAATGCTACAGGAAGCATAGGGGTTGGAACCATGCTCTTTATTAGTGGGAAAGAAAGACTAGCACAGAGGGGGCGGAAATTTTCTTCTTTATTTGATGAATTGGCGCTGGTTAAACAAGAGTGATGCTTGCACATCACTCTGGTGAGGAAAGTGGCGCGACTAAGCCTCTTCTTCCCGAGTCCTCAGTAGATCCTGAAAACTAAAATAACGGGAAATTAGCAGCCAGTGAGTGTTAGCAGTGTCAACACTAACCGGCTTTAACTAATTCTAAAAGAGATACTGAATAGCCCGTAAGGAAAGAAAATTAAAATAAAATTTATACCCTAAATAGTTTATTACTAATTTTATGTCCTCGGGGGACATAAGTGCGTTAATGCTGTGCTACCTCGTAGCAGGCAAGCATCTATAGCCATGGGCTGTAACAAAGAATTTTTCCGCCCTTCACGCTACGAGTGCACGAAGCTTCGATAGTGTGGCTCTCACCAGCTGCTGCAGGGAGCTTCTCGACGCCTGTGGCCTTGTAATCAGCAGAGACGAAGGACCATACATACAGGCAGATGTCGGTTGAGAGGTGTGTAAGGACACTACCTTAATAATTTAAGCAAAGCTGAGCTTTCCCTTAAGGACTGGTCAGATTATTATAAGCTGCGTATCAGGAACACATCGGATGACTAAGATTAATGAGTAAACCTACAGTAATAAGTTTAGGAGGCTGTGCATATGCTATGATGATAGGTCTGGTCGTGTGTCACATGTAGGGCTAAGGGCGTCTATGTGCTACAAGCGATTTGGGTCGCTTGTAGCGCTGGGCCTCGTTGACATCGTAGTCCCCGAGGGCCGTTGTGAGAGGATTTGTGTGTTCTTCAATTGAATCATAAAAGTGTTGGGTCTGTCTTCGAATGACTTCTTGCAGCATTTCTTGTTTTAATTCTGCATGCAAATATCTGATAGGGACATTTCTGGATACATTTGCGGCCATTCTTAGGCATTTATTTTGCATTACCTGCAGTGAATTTAATTGAGTTTGTGTACAGTAAGCCCACGCTGGGGCTGCATAAGTGACAATGGGTCGGATCATAGTCTGATATAAACGAACCCCATTTTTCTGCGACAAGCCTGAATCGCAGTTAATAGGTTGATATAAGGCTGACATGCCCCCATACGCAAGATTTCGCTTGGCCTCCACATGGCGCCGCCATGTGAGCCTTCTATCCATAATAAGGCCGAGGTATTTCACCTCGTCTTTAAAGGGAATATTCTCCCCGAATAAAGTGAACTGTGGAAGATTGGGAGGTGGTAGGAGATGTTACGGCGTGTGAAAACTATCGTCTAGCCGCCGACGCCGTTTAACATAACTGTGGACAGACCCAGCTGCAGACTGTCCCCTCAGAGCGGGGGTGACTTTTCAGGGCCACCCCAGTCCTCTTTCTGGTACCTCCCGTCCAAGACCCCTCCCGATTCGGTAATGGCACTTTTGAGGCGGCATTGGCGTTGGGGTTAGTCCTAGCCCATGGCAAACCCAGGAGGCAACGTGCCAATAAAACTTGTTCGTGTATCTTAGACAGATAGATAAGCAGACTGATGGGGCGGTAGTTCTGTTATTGTGCTGGGTCTTAGCGCGGTTTAGGAAAAACAATAACTGTGGCATACTTTCAAGGAGTAGGAAGTGTGAAAAATTAGAACTTGAGTTTATGTCCTGAGTATAGCTTTAAACATGCTGTCAGGTAGTTGCTTAACAACTATAGGCTGCAGGGAGTCAAAACCGGGGTCTTTGTGTGGTTACATATGTTTGATAATTAGTTTGACCTCGTCGGCAAGCGTGGGATCTGGTTCAGCAGCTGTGGGCTGCTGTAAACGTACTCGGATGTCCCTATATACGATGGCCACGAATGCTGGATCACAGGGATTAGCATTGGGCTGGAAAGCTAATTCTAATTTATTGGTCATTGCCTCAGCATTTTACTGGGGTGTATAGGCCCTGCCTGCATTGCCTTGAAGAGGCGGGATTGGATCGCGCTTCTTAATAAACGCGTTAGTAATGTGACAGTGGCACATGCCACAGACTATTATCTGAGGTACATTATTGAGATGATTTATTATTCCAGATTTCAGACTGCCAGATTGAGATTTCAACATCAATTTGCCCTCTAAGTTCATTAATCTGGGCTTTAACTAGCCTAGTTTTAATCTGGGAATAGCGCCTGCGCAACCTATTATTGCGCGATCAACTCCCTGATGTGCTCTGGCGGTGTATCTGTGCTCGTAGATTTATTTCCTCGTCCAGGTATATTCTCTAAAGTCAGGCCAGTTGGCATTCTTATAATCGTTAATTTTGAGAATTGATGTGTTGTATACTTCCAATTCGTTGAACGACATGCGGTCCGAGAAATGATCCAAAGCCAATTCGTGCAGCACTTCAAAATCAAATATCATATAATGTCCTTTGTTAAGCACGATATCAAGTATATCGGGCTTATGATGGTCGAAATTTAGCTCAAACTGTTATGATAACGAGGCTGGCATGGCAACAAGGTGTTACTGGGCGCCAATTTTATGCGAGCGGCAAGTTGCCACTCAACCACCGACGAGAGGAGGGGAAATGGGAGCGCGGCCAGACTATATAACGAGTCCACGAGTGGGTCAGCCATCTTTCCTTCATTCAGCTACAGCCTTCGCCACTCTGGGTGACTGATGGCGCAGGGAGCTGTGGCCGCTGACCGAGTTCGAGCCGAGGTGACGAGAGGCAACATCGCTAGAGGAGTCGATCCACCCCGAGGGGGATCCTGAAGCCTTCTATACGTGCGGGCCTGCTCGTCCCGCAATAGCATATTCCTAAGGTCAGTCCGAAATGGATAGCTGAGGATATCGTAGGGGTTGTAAGGAAGCTTCAGAAGCAGCTGAGACGTAGGAGTTTAATAGGTATCATTGTAATTAAAGCCTGAAATAAAACTAGCATTTTGTATAATTCTTGGGTAGTCATTTATATAAATCTTACCTGAATAGATACTCAGTTTCTAGAAATTGGCCGTCCAGATGAGAGATGCTCATAACTAGGAGGTGTCAAAATAAGATGAAACTACGTCTAGCTACAACCCCTATGGTCTATTTTAGCTATATAACCTTTTGTGAGAATGTCCACACATTTTTAAAATAGAACAAAACGTAGCTTCGCTGGGCGCATAAAAAAAGTAATTATGTTGCTCCTGGTTCCCATTAGTTGTGCGCGCAACACGGCCTCACGTGGGGTGTTTACCATTTAGATCGCCAACAGTGAGTAAAATAAGAGCAGCATTAATTCAAACATTAAGATCTACGCCTAAAAGAGTGCAGCCTGGTGGACAGTAAACTGAGTAAATTGCAACTTGCTGAGTGCCTAATTTAAAAGTAATGCATACAGCTTCAAGTGTCTAAAGTCGTTGTTTGGCGGGGTTACACGCAACGGAGTTATAAATTGAAACTAGAACACAGCCACCTAAATTATCTCGGTTTTTCGATGGACATTTAAAACCCGGAATTTTAAATCCATACTGTGGGCTCAAGTGAGTTTCATTTATAGATATGATTGGGACCTGGTGGCGAGAAATAAAAACTATCTGCTCTTGTTTCTTATTGCGAACGCTGTTAGCATTCCAATAGGCAATATTACTAATTACATTAAACATACGAGAGGGCAGACTGCAGTCCTGCCATCTAGCAGTCATCAGTGGACTTAATACCATTAAGGCAAAACCCACGAGGCCTTGATATTTCTCGTCATGCCCTCGTGTAGCATCTGTCCAGATGACTAATAACTTAAATAGGGACTCCAGTATTTCCACCAGGACTGAAAATTTCTGGACAATTGGGCACTGCTTAATAACATTAAATAATTTGGCTAGGCGGGCGCAACATTCGCGCGGTCCAGGAAAGGAGCTGCCTCCCGATTGGCCGCGCAGTTACGAGTGCCTGCTTGGGCCGTTTGAGTGGCGAGGGTAGGGGGCTGCTGCGCCAGCCGGTCCTCGGGCATTCGCCAGCAGGGCTTGGTGCAGGTCGGTCATGTGTCGTAGTCGCTCCGAGCTGTCTAGTCATTGAAAGGTGTTACTGGAAGGTATATAGTTATTTCGGAGCGAGCTGTGCACGCGACTGATCTTGTAACATTTCCTGCGAGAAAAGTTGGATTTTTGTTAGAAGAGGACTGCTAGTTCTGCAACTCCATGCCTGTGCTCTCTTATAGGGCGCAGGTAACAGGTAAACTCCTTAGCCAGGGTAGTTTAAATAATTGCCAAGCGGCTGACTGTCCCATAGCCTTGTTTCCGGTAGAGGGGAGAGGTCAGGGACGCCAGTTTGTGGAGGCCAATTGTGTATTAGGTAATTTTTAATTTAGGAATTTATTTAGATTTTCTCCCAAAGCTGAAGCAAGAAGAGAGTAGGTGTTAGGCCCTCCGGGACCCCCCCCCCCCCCTTCCCCTTCAGTCCAGCACAACATGGCTGAATCACAGGAGAAAATGGATGTGAAGACATCGCCTCTAAAAAAAAGATAAGCCAGCGAAATGGCAGCCAGATCGACCTCTGCAGGATAAAATTCCAGCCAGCAAGCCCCGACCAATCAGGGCGCTCCCACTTCCGCACCAGCCAATGCCAACACAGAGACAATCAGGGCGAAGATGCCCGATCTCAGGCCACTTACTGTGTATCACACAGGAGTGCACGCAAGTTTGTAGGCTGTTCCGGGAACAATTAAGCCAGCCAACTCAAAACAGAGTGGTCCCACAAGGAGTATCCTACCTCCCTGCCAATTATGAAGATTTTCGCAAGGCGATATCTATCCTAGACGCCCTCAAGGTAGGGTATTCTATCCTCACTCCGCGCAGCGAGATGCCCATCGAAGTGGCTCTTAAGGGGCTGGATAAAAGTATACCGAGCGCCTGGATTCGCAAGGAACTCGTCTCTCTCGGGTTTGACCCACAAACTGTCGCGCCTACGCTTTCAATGCGAGATCGCCAACCTCTCGACATGTTTACTGTCGAACTCCCGGCCTGCGAAAAGTCCCAGTCAATCTACCAGCTTCGTGGTAATCAAGGATCTTGTAATCAAGGTCGAAGAGTACCAGCGCCCCGATGGACCAGCGCAGTGTAGCAACTGCCAACGATTCGGACACACGACTAGAGTGCCCCCCCCCCCCCCAGGTACAGGCTGTGTGACAAAGGACACGCCACCCTGCAATGCGACTTGCCAGACAGAGACGACAGGACTCTGTGCAAATGCGTGAGTTGCGGTGGCAATCATGCTGCAAATTATAAAGCCTGCGAGGCCTACAAACAAAAAAAGTGGCGATACCTCGCCCCACAAGAGCCTAGGAAGAGAGAGCAGCAGAGCAGATACTCTGCTGCAATCGCAGCACAACCCAGGCAGTTTCATTCGACTCCCGCCCCCTGGAATCCTACAACATTACCATCACAGCCTCCACAGCAGTTGCAGCCACCCCAGCAGGGCCCTGCCCAGCCGCAAGACGGCTGGACTCAGGTCCTGGGCAAGAAACAACGCATGCCTGCCCAGACTTTTGTGCCTCACTTCGCACAAAACCGCCTTGTTCCAGTTGCCAATGCCTATGGAGCACTGGCATACTACCAGAATCGCAACATCAGCCTCAGCCTCCCCCCCTCCTCCCCCCCACCATCAGCGAGCCATCTCAACGTCCATTGGGCGAGCAGGTTTCTGCCAGCCAGACAAAACTGGTGCGCACAGTGTCACAGATGGACACAAGACAGCAGACAGAGATCCTGGTATCGACGAGTGAGGACGTGTCTTCAAGGAGTAAGGAGTTGGGCCTGCCAATGTAGGTTTGTATAGCTTTCGCGACTTTTGAGTGCCTGCTCGTCGGCTGTTGGGTCTCAAAACCTAACAGTCATCTCGAGCCTAGCCCCTTGGGGGTCAGCGGCGACAGACTCTCTTTGCAGCGAATAGGCATACCTAATTCTACCTTCTTACCGTTGCTTTCCAAGTGCACCTCCCCCCCTTTTTTTAATTCTCCTGGTCCTGGACGGGCGTAGCTCTGTGGAGGGGGTTGGGCCCCCTAATGAATCCGACGATAATCATCGTCATGTGAAAAACACAGCACCTGGTGCTGAATTATATGAACCCAACCTTAACAATAGGTCTTCTGTTTTTTCGAGCCGGGAAGTTAATTCCAGTTTTCCCCTCTCTTCCTCAGAAATGGATTTTGAATTTGAGTTTCAGGGTAGCAACCTGAAAAGGCGCAACTCTTATGAGAACTCGGAGGATGCCAGAGCCGCTCTTTGAACCCAATTGAGTAAACGTCAAGCTAAGGAAAACATCGAATACGAACAGCAAACCCTGGGTGAGTCCAGGCAAGAGGCAAAATGTTCCACTGGCACGGCACTGGACGTGCAGCCTAACATTCCGGTTCGAAACCGGTACGCCATTTTGAGGGAGCAAGTGGCTTCCACCTCGACCCCCGGCTCTTCAAGCCAACCACCAAACGTTAACCTGAACCTGCGCAACAATGCGAAACTCAGAAAACCTACTTTCCGCCTCGTGGTGCGTGACACAGGCAAGTACTCTTTCCTCGTTCGACAGCTCCGAACTATTCATCCCTCAGGTTTTACCATCAGCATGGCCAGGAACGGTCTGCACATTGTTGCAACCGACCTACAAAAATATGAGGCAGCGACAAACATGCTCAAAAACACTGGCATTCCTTATTTCACATACAGCACAAACATCGATCCACCCCAGAAGGTCGTGGTTGATCTGCCGGCAGACACGGACCCAAATACCATCGCAGAGGAGCTTACACTGCGCGGGTACCAGGTGACTGAAGTGTACCAGTTTAAGTACAAAAAACACAACGATCTAGACCCTTCCCAATTCCAGCTCGTACCACAGAACCGCTTCTGCGTCACTGCAGCTAAAAATGACACTCTCGACCCTCTTATATATGTAACCCGGCTTAACATGACAATTGTTCATCCCCGCCAGTACCAGAGGAAGCTCAGTGACGTTGCTCAATGCAAGCTCTGCCAGGCCCTGGACCACACAAAAAATTACTGCAAACTTAAAGTAGTCTGCCCACACTGCACCGGGTGCCTGTCCCCAGATAGCTGCTGCACCGAAATGCGTAAACTGCAATGGCGACCACCTTGCCAACTCAAAAGACTATCCTAAATTAATAGCAATCGTGCAGCAGCGACAGCAAACTGCCTTTAAAAAAATGCAATCAAGAATGAATACACCAATGGCAACGACGTCTGCCCCACAAGTTCCAGCTAGGGATATCTCGCAATATCCTAAACTCCTTGACGCAAAATCTCTTCCCCCGCAAGCCTCCTACGCACAGGCAGCCAGAGGCCCTGTCCGCCACCTTTCAATCCCAACACACGCCACGCAGGTGCCCCTAGACCACGAAACCTTACAGATGCCAACCGCCCCACCCAGCCGGCAAACCCCCGCACCTGTCCCCAGCTCCGCCCCATCGGCTCCTGGCGACCTGGGAAGCACCATGAAGGACCTCATGGACCTCATGAGGTTCCTAAGAGAGGAAAATTTCCGGGCCATCATGAGCCATTCCCGCGGCTACATGATAGTAGCAAACACCCACCCAGACCCACAAACCAAGTCCATGCTCCTCATGGAGGCGCTCATGACTTTTGCGGAGCAGATGCCCTAAATGGACCCACAATCCCTGCAAGCTTCCGGATCCCTATCCCTGTTGTACTGGAACAGTAACGGTATTTTCACACAGCTTTACGAGTTGGAGCGAGTGCTGGAGACGTACGGGATAGAAATCGCGTTAATACAAGAAACCAGACTGAAACCACGTCGTCGTTTTGCCATTAAAAACTACACTACATACCGTACGGACAGAGTACGAGCAGGCGGAGGTACCTTAATACTAGTTCATAACAAAATCCAACATCACGTAAATAAGGACCCCGACTGTGAAAACATAGAAACCACCACAATCAATATAAACACAAACTCCGGCCATATAACCTTCATCTCTGCCTACCTAGCGCCCCGAGAGAAATTAATAACCACGGATCTCGATAAATTAATAAACCAGCCCTACCCCTTCATTATTGCAGGCGACTTAAACGCAAAACATACTGATTGGCACAGTAGAATTAAAAATACTAGTGGTAACATATTACAAAACCACGCGCAGCTCCACAGCTATATTATTCAGGCACCCGACTCACCTACCTTCTTTCCTGCAAATCGCAGACATAATCCGGATGTGCTTGACATAGTTATTACTAACCTACCAAATTTATTTACAGAACTTACAACCCTAACCGAACTAGACTCAGATCACATGCCAGTTCTATGCAAAATCAGCACAAAATCACTTCAACACCCAGAAACCATCTTAGCAAAAATCCCGGTAACTAACTGGGAAGGTTTTAAAAGTGAACTGGCGGAAATATTTACAGAACAACACCTAACGATTCGCGACAAAATTGATATCGATCCAGCTATAGAAATCCTGGAAAATACTTTAAAAACCCAATTAGCAAAACACACACAATTTTTAAACAGGCGAGAATTTTTAAAGCAAAATTTCCCAGACATAGACATGCTACTTGGCGAAAAACGACAAGCTAGACATGTATTCCAACGCAACAGGACAGAAGCAAACAAAACTAAATACAACAAGCTGAAAAAACAATTAAAAATCAAATTAGATACACAAAAAATAACAAAATGGGAAAATTTTGTTACCGAACTTTCAGACAACATAAACCAATTCTGGCGGATATCCAGAGTGCTCCGAGGTTCTAACAATAAAACTCAATCTACACCTATCCTCTCCCCAACAGGACTAGCTTACGACCCCCAAACTAAAGCAGAAACTATAGCAAATTCTTTGGAAAACCAATTCACTCCGAATGAGGACCTCGGAGACATAAATTTTACCAGATATGTAATAACAACCACACAGAAATTTCTAAATAGAAAACCAAAAAAGGAACCGGAATTAATAACCATGCCAGAATTAATAGCTACCATTAAAAACCTACACCCTAAAAAAGCGCCAGGCCCAGACAAAATAAACAACCAAACTATTAAAAACCTCCCATACGAAGCCCTCTGTCTTATACTGGATATCCTAAACGCCATACTAAAATTCAACCACTTCCCACCTGCATGGAAATTGGCAAAAGTGATCACTATCCCTAAACCAGGCAAGGACCCACAATTACCTGCAAACCGGAGGCCCATATCGCTACTCAGCTCTCTAAGCAAAGTTTTTGAAAGAATTCTCTTAGCTAGATTAAACTCACATGCTATTAAAAAACGCATTATTCCGCAAAGGCAGTTCGGTTTTAGGGCAGGCCACTCCACAACTCACGCTCTAACCACTTTTGTTACAGAAGTAATAAAAACTTCACGCATAAATAAACAATATTCAATAGCTGTATTCCTGGATGTGGCTAAAGCTTTCGACAAGGTTTGGATACCTGGCCTCATTCAAAAACTCATAAATTTTAAATTTCCCGATTGCTACATCCACCTCATAAATAACTACTTCACCAACAGAAAATTCTTCGTAAATTTAGAAGGGGCAAACTCCTCCCACCCTCCCCTAACTGCAGGAGTACCTCAAGGCTCCGTAATATCCCCATTTTTATATAATATTTACACTGCCGATATCCCCAGCACTTACTGCACTCTACAGATGTATGCTGACGACACCCTCTTCTATTCAAAAGATAAGCATATAAAATATGCACATTTGTTTGCACAGTGCCAACTAGACGAGCTGAGTCAGTGGTATAACCAATGGAAAATTTAAATTAATGCAGAAAAAAGTCAAGCACTCATTATCAAGCGCAGGAAACAGCCAGAAATTAAACCATTAAAATACAATAATGTAGACATTCCCTACTCAGACACAGCTAAATATTTAGGCTTAACAATAGATAATAAATTTAAATGGTCCGCACACATAAACGAAACAAGGAAAAAAGCTCTAGGAAAAATCCCCTTAATTTACCCTCTACTAAAATCGCCTCGGCTTCCTAAACGGCTAAAACTTTTAATATATACCTCTCAAATCCGCTCAGCCATGATGTATGGAAATGAAGTATGGGGAACCGCATCTAAAACATGAATTAAATCACTTCAAGTCGTCCAGAATAAATATTTAAAATAATAACAAATGCACCACCGCGTACACGCATTTGCGACATTCACGACGCACTTAAAGTACCTTACATAGGCAATAAATTCCATTCTCAAAACAATAAATTCTATGATAAATTATTAACACACCCAAACCCCGTACTCAAAAGGATAGGGCAGTACCAACCAGACACGCGTAACCACTTAAAAAGACCTAAAATGCCGAAATTAACACAGTAAAAGGAACTGCAAATAACACATTAAAACCTCGGCAGAGCGAGGAAATTCTCTGATCAGTCCGGGACGGAAATTCACAAACTTTTAACAAAACTACTTCCCTGTGGCTGTTTCCAGTGCACTTCTCAATCATCATCGGAGCTGCGCACATCTCCCCACCCCACCAAAACATAACAACACGCCTCCAGCATTAGCTCCTTCTCATTCAGCTGCAATTTGAGCGTATTTCGCGTCTATTATTATAATTAACTTAATAATTTTTCTCCATAATGGAAATATATATATAAATTTAAATTTAAAATCACTAATTACCATCTCACACTTCACCCTACCATTTCGCATTTCATGGCAAGCAGAACTCACGAACCTTGAAATTAACTTCACGGGAATCTTGGCTTAATTAATAACTTAAACAAAAAAATAATAATCATAATCTACTGCAGGCATATGGATTCTTCGAAACCATATGCCAGCCTTGATAATATTTAATTTCACAAGACCTGTATTTTCAAAATTGATACCGTTACTGAAATACAAACTTGGGCACTCAGTTAAATGTTTGCCACCCACCAACCCCCCGCAGGCAGGGTAGGACAGGGTTAGGGAACCGCGGCTTTGCTGGTCTGACTGGCGGGCTGTCTGAGTTGCGCCGGGACGTGCAGGGCGTCCTGACCTCTGGGCTATGTGTTCTTTGCGGTCTGATGAGGGAAACTTCCTCAGCCCGCAGAGAGATACAACTGCTGCAACCGTATGGGTGGTATAAGGGCCCTCACAAGGGCCCGAGCACACCCCCCGCTCTGAGCTTCGGCAATGATGAGAGAGAGATGGACACAACCCCAGCTAGCTCCGAACCACTTAGTATGCAGGTTCTAATTAAGGAGGCAAAGACTAGCCCCCTTAATGGAAAATTTACCGCCTTTAGTGGAGTGCTGGAGGCACTCTGTAGTTTATTAATGGTTTGGACTGACCCAACCAAGTCAACTGAGGAGAAAGGGCGAGCCCTGACTGGGGCAGCCGTCTCTATTGTGGAAGGGCAGCAGCAGCACCAGCCTGATGGCTGTTAATTTGCAGTTGCCAAATGCTCTGCTTTTAGGTTTAATGTAGTCAGTAGTATAATTTACTAGAATGCTAATGGCATTCGCAGTAAAAAAACAGGAGCTGGTAGATTTTATTTCTGGTCATCAAATTTCTATAATTGCAATAAATGAAACTCACTTAGACCCACGGCATCGATTTTCTGTTCTCGACTACAAATGCTTTCAAAAAGATCGCGACAGACATGGCGGAGGTGTCATTATATTAATTCATAATTCAATAGTATGCAATCCCGCGAAAATAATACAACTTCAAAGACTCGAAGCTGTGGGAGTTACCATTAAACTCGGTAATCAACATGTTGCCATTTATTCAGTTTACTGCCCGCCAGGTCGCACACTTTTGCTAGCAGATCTTGACGAATTAACAAATGCTTATCCAGTCTTACTCGCAGCAGGCGATTTAAATGCAAAACATCCCGCCTGGGACTGTCTCACTCGCACAGCCAATGGCAATACTTTGTTTAGACACCAATAGCACCATAGTTATATAATTTATGCCCCTAGTAAACCTACCTTTGGCCCTCATAATATTAATTATATGGCTGATATATTAGATATCGTGCTTAATAAAAGGTTTAGTATGGCCTTAGAATTTAATGTGCTCCACGAATTGGCTTCGGACCATTATCCTGTCCACTTGTCTTTCAATGAACTTGAAACAGACAATACACCAATTCGAAAAATTAAGGATTATAAGCATGCAAACTGGCCCGGCTTCAGAGAATACCTAGATGAGGAAATAAATCTCACAACTCCTATTAGTTCTCCCGACGAATTAGACTCTGTTGTCGAGCGCGTCACAGAGCTAATTCAGACAGGAGTAAACAAGTATGTCCCGGAAAAGACACCGAGGATTAACGCAGATAAGCTCCCTGATAATATTAGGAAAGCCTACCATGGCTGAACCAGACCCCACGCGCGCTGAGGAGGTCAAGCGTACAATTAAACGTCTGAAACCCCGTAAAGCACCTGTGTTCAACTCCCTCCAGGCTGTAGTTTTCAAACAGCTGCCTGACAGCATGTTTGAGGCTTTAGCCGAGTGCATTAATGCAAGTTTTAATCTTGCCTATTCCCACTGCCTGGAAAAGTGCCAATGTAATTGAATTTCCCAAGCCGGGTAAAGACCCCACTTAACTGAAAAATTACCGCCCCATCAGTTTACTATCCACGCTCTCTAAGATTCACGAACGAGTACACTTGCACCGGTTAAACCACCATAGTCGCGAAAATATTTTATTCCCTAATGAGCAATTTGGCTTTCGGAAAAAGCACTCAACAGTACATCAACTCGTCAGCTTATCGGAACACATAACTAAATCATTCAACTGGTGCCACTTCATGGCAGATGTATTTTTAGACGTGGAGAAGGCCTTTGGTAGGGTGTTCCACGAAGGTCTTTTATATGCTATATCAGGCTGAATTCCCACACTGTTACATTAAGCTTCTGGCCTCATACTTGGACCACCGCTCATTCTCAGTATCCATAGAAGGAACGCTATCTACCAAGAAATACATTAGGGTTGGCGTCCCTCAGGGTAGCATCCTGTATCCAGTCCAATACAATCTTTATACACATGACTCCCCCCCCCCCCCCAAATAATCGACTTATTAACGTGGGTGTCTTTACACCTATTCACGCAAAGCTGAACTGGCAATTCAGCGACTTCAGGCTCAACTCAGTGAGTTTGAAAATTATTTTCGCCAATGGCGTATTAAAATAAATGTAGGTAAGAGCGAGGCTGTAATCTTCGCGCATCGCCTTATTATTCACCCTAATTTGCAGCTAACCCTCTTTAGGGAAAATTTTCCTTTGAAGGATGAAGTAAAGTACCTCGGCCTTATCATGAACAGTAAGTTGACATGGCGCCACCATGTGGAGGCTAAGCGTAAGATCGCATATTCCCACCTGTCTGCCCTGTACCCACTACTAAATCGCAGCTCCGGATTATCATTAAAAAATGGGATACAATTATACCAGTCTTTCGTTAGACCCATCATCACATACGCTGCACCTGCATGAGCTTATTGTGTTCCCACTCACTTAAATTCTTTACAAGTGGTGCAGAATAAATGCCTCAGATTGGCTGCTCATGCACCACTCTATATACCCATCAGAAACTTGCATGCAGAACTCAAACAAGAACTGCTGCAAGATGTAATTCTCAAGCAGGCCAAAGCCTTTTATAAATCTCTAAACGAACATGCCAATCCTCTCATCACTGTCATAGGGGACTACGATATTGATGAGACCCAAAGCTATAAGCGATCCAAGTTACTTCTAGCCCACAGGCCCCCTTAGCCCTGCATGTAACACACTGCCTTGCCAATCATTATAGACCCTACGCAATTATATATATATAAACAGTAGATTCTTTAAATATTTTTATTTGGGTTATTATAGGTTAACATAGACTTAACCTCTCATCTCAGCCAGTTGCTAGTATGCTTGGCCCTGCGTTGCAGCCGATTCCAAGGCCGCCTCTGCCGAGATGTAGGGGTTTGCAGCGTCGTGTGGTTCGATGCTTCAATTGGTGAGAGACCTCCCCGCGATTATAAGTATTTTCTCCCCCCCCCCCCACATTGCGAAGCTCAGTGCACGTACAGCATACAGTCATATACATACTCTGTCACAGCTTATGGCTACAGAGATTGGCTGCTGTGCGGCAGCACAGCATTATTTTAGATGCATATGTCCCCGAGGACATATGCTACTATAGGCTATATTTAGGATAGTGTTATAGGTCAGTTGGGCTAGCTTAATATGTCTTTTCAACCACAGGTCCTACCGCCTTTTAATGTTCTAGTAAAAACCCTGCTGACACTTACTGGCAGCTCACTTTATCTCCTTTAGTTTTCAGGTTCATAGAAGAAATCGGAGAGAAGAGGCCCAATAGCGTCACTTCTCCCACCAGAGAGGCGCCCAAACACCTCTTTGATTACTGCCGGCATCAAATCAAAATAAACAAAGTTCCTGCCCCCTCTCTACTAGTATTTCCAACCCTATTAACTAAGAGCATGCTTTTCCATACACTCTATCTCCTGTAGCATTCTATTTAATTAAATTTAATGCATGTAATAATTTTTGAATTTTTAGTTCTCTGTCGCAAGGGTTTTTACGTCTCTCTTGACGGCTTTTCCCTAACTCTTCATAGTTAAGACTTGCTCTAAGTACACTTACGGAGGTAGTCATGGCCCCAAAGTGAAGGCCCAGGCTTCCCAATCCCTCTTTGCCGCGATGCATGTCTCCTTGCATGATTTTTCCTAGTAGGCGTAAGGAGTTAGCCCTGAGACACAATAACATCCCGTCCTACCTTCGGGCCTTAACTTCACATAACACTTAGAAAAAGGTAGTTTAGAAAAAAAAGGTCCTTGGACTGTGCACATTTGTTGCAAATTGACACCAGATTGCGGGAGAATATAGGAGAGAGTTCCAGCTGCGGGTCGTCGGGGAAGGACCTGTCTGCAGAGAGCTCCGAGGAATAGTTGTCTTTAGTACCTTTTAGTGCTAAAACACCGCGCCAATATGAATTAAGTGTATTTTTCAAGGCTACTTGAAAGGTTTAAACTGTTACCCTATTAAATACAGAAATAAAATTTCAACTTGAGGTAACACAAAGTGCTAATAACTCGCCCCTCCCTGGCCTTGTCTCCGGTAGAGGGGAGAAGATAGGAGGGTGTGGACTTGGCGAAGGCGCACACCACAACAATGCAGTTGTTGGTACTCGGTAGATACTTCCACATAGGTCCCCTTGTATTTTAGGTTTAATTTGTAATTCCCCCCACCCCCCTAAACTCATTCTATTTCATAGAAGGTTCCGAAAATGAGAGAAGCCATGGCAGACCTCGGGTCTGCCATGGATTCAGAGTCACAGTCCCTGAAGCACCCAGCCACCAAAGAGGCGCCCAGAGATGCAAGTAATAAACGACAAAATGTGACACAACAACCACAAGGCCAGCAAACCCCTCAGGTCATAACTACGCCCCCTCAGTGCACAACAGCGTCACAAAATGGCGCCGCGCAACAGCCAGCTGCTAAGAAGGTTCAAACAAAGCCCTTCACGGTATATACATCCAAAACAAACAACTACCCCCGCCTAAAACGAGCACTAGATGCACACATGAGTGATGTTTGCACCGGAGCAGACAGCATTCGTGTGCATACGAGCATGATTAGGCCTACTCACTACGTAAACGTGGTGAAAATTGTCAAACAAATGGGATACGAGCACAGCATGCGCCGACAGGCTCAATAAATCACGGTGAAATTGGTTTTATATCGTGTCCACGCAGATACATCCATGGAATTCCTCCAGGAGGAATTCGCGGCAGCAAGAATGCCAGCGCAGCAATGCTCGCTTATTCACGATCGTAATCGCCACGCAATAAACTAACTCGTTGCTGAATTGCCAAATGGCACAGACCCTGCACCCTATCTGGCCCTGACAAACTTTGCAGGGCTTCAAATCAAAGTTGAAGAGTTCCAGCACCCGACTGGCCCCTCGCAGTACGGTAGATGCCAACGATTTGACCGTGTAACTGGCGGGTGTAATTCTTCCCCTAAATGCAGGAACTGTGATGGAGATCACCTCACCACAACCTGCTCTATTGTAAATGACAGAGCACAGGTCAAGTGTGCACAGTACGGGGACCACCACAGTGCTAACTACCGCGGATGCAGCAATTACAAGGCAGTAAAGTGGAGTAGACTGCCACAAGATGAAAGACAGTCGCGCCAGTTACAGTCAAAGCTGGCTATCTGCGAAAATGCGCGAATAAATGCGTGGTAGCGGCCACTTCAATCGCAGGCACCCTCGGGGCAACAGTAGGCCCCACCCCAGCCTCCCAGAAATACATTTATGCCCCACTGGGCACAACAAGTGCGACCCCAGCCAATCCCGACCTATAATAGGTCCGGATATTTTCTGAATGAGGCATAATTCCCTCCCATCGCGAATAATTTCATCCTCCGCGATCCAAACAGGCGCTGGGGGAAAAAAACCGCGCAAGAACAAAAGGAAAAACGGCCCAAAAATTCTCTCCCCTCCCCCTCTCCCGTCCCTCAATCAATAGGGACGTAATTTTTTTTTCTGATGAGCTCCCGAATCTCGCTACGCTAGCTAGCATGAACACCTACACAGTTCTGTGTGCCCTTCCGTATGCTTGTTAGTAGTTAAGACGATTGGAGAATGGAATGCATCTCAGGGCAAGCCCTTTACGCCTTAGGTCGGGTTTAATTAATGAAATGGGCGCATTCATCGTGGCGAGCAGGGTTGTCTGGTGCCATGGCTGCAATTGTAATCATGGTCACACCCCGAAAGAAGAAGGATATAGATAAGGGCATAGAAAACCAGGTAAAGCGGTTAGGGCCTGGGAAAAGAACTATGCAACAGTCGCGGAGGATAAATTGTATTCCTTTTATTGGATTAGGGCTGGAGAAAGTAGGGTGTTTGTTAATTCGCGAAGATAGACTTTGTGAGGCTAATGAGTGGTGATATGAAATGTGTTGAGCTGCTGCTGGAATGTATCCAGGGTCTTGCCGCAGTTGCACGGCGCTGGAGGCGGGGGACTGAACTGCGCCACCCGCCTGCAGATGCCAGTCATCTCTCTGGAAGCAGAAAGAAGTATTAGTTTACAGGCACAAAAATAGGAGTAATTAAGAAGAGTAAAGGGGTGGGACGGTGCAATGAAATGACATTACCTACTGCGTTATTTCGCTTGCAGCAATTTATGTGGAAATGTATTTTATGTGTTGTAAGTGTTGTGTGGGTTAGTGTGAGTGTGCCACTTCACAACCCCCACCAGCTGCTGCAGAGAGCACACTACGCCACAGCCTCCTCAGTTTTTAGTGGTAAATGACCAGAGACCGCCTTGGAATCGGCAGTGGCGACGGACCATAAATACGAACAGCTGTCGGATGAGAGAGGTGTTGCAGCACATGTGAGTGTGGTGGGGCAGGCGTATGCAATGTTTTGTGGAGTGCCGACGCCATCCAGGGGCTTAAAGGCGTTTGCCTTATTTTCTGCGATCACATATTGCTTCTCTTCAATTTAATATTTTGTATATTTAGTATTTAATACATGTGTGGGAATTATCACGTATGGCTGATGGCCAACTAGGTTGATTAGGCGAGTTATGGCGGCCTGTGTGCCAAAATGCTTTTCGGCCCCTTACATTTTTGAGTTTCCTCGGGGTCATAATCCCCGAAGCTGGATATTTTCGCATTTTCACTGTTTGCACAATCAGTGTAAAATTTGTGTGCTAATTTTATGAAGTACTCATCCAGTTTTTCAATTTTTAGTTCGTGATAGAGATCTGCAATAGGGCAGTATCGGGGCGCATCTGCTGCTATACGCAGACATTTATTCTGAATTATTTGGAGGCGCCTTGTGTCCATTTTAGCTGTATGTGCCCAGGTGGGCGAAGTATAGGTTATAATTGGGCATATTAGCATCGTATATAGTAATACTGCCTTGTTTCGGGTTAGGGCGCTTCGTGGGTTTAATATAGGATAGAGTGTGGATAGCCGGGCTTGGGCGCTGGCACATTTAGCATCTATATGCAGTGGCTGATTTAAGGGAAGCGGGGGGGCGCCCCCCCCCCCCCTTCTATGAACCTGTAAGGATGAATTTCGTTAGTGCTTTTCATAAGGAAAATGTACAAAGTTAAAACAATACGTTTATACACACAAATATTGGGAAACAAGTCACCATATATATGTATGCACACACACACAACCATCATACATATAAACATGTTTAATACGCACATTTATACATACGATCACATATTTACTCCTATATTAATTATTTGGCGTCGACATTATGTCTGGGAGTTCTGATTATAAATGCTCTGTTACTGAGTTCGGCCATAAGATAGCGACTTTAAGGTACAGAAACCCTTAAAAAATATGCGTGGACACAATTGTGTGTGCGTGAATGCATGCATGAAAAATTCGCTCTAAATTTTTTTAACACAGGAGATAGCACCACCATACATATTTTGCATTTAAATATTTCAATGATATTGAAATTGGCATTAACTACTTACGGCTGAGACTATCTCCCTTTGTTGTATTCATTGATTTATTGCTGACTTAGCATGTTAGAAGTAAACTTAAAGTTCTTCTTAAAAAGTTTTGCTTTTTACCATATCCTGTGTTACAGACATAATCATTAATTCCTATATACTAACGCATATCTCTGTCACATTCGTGAAAATTCAGTGTGGATTAATTTAAGTGTTTACTTTATTTGGTTTAGATAGTAACTTAAAATTCAGTTCACTCAAAACACCTTGAGCGAAAAACATCTCGTTTTAAATGAGAAAGAAAAATTTAGAAAGTTAGATTGTTGCGAAATGATAGCAAATAAGGATGGATGATCTGCCCGCTTTTCTGGGTTTCAAATGTAACCAATTTAAATAAAAGTATTTTATTGATATTAACAGAAGGCACAAAAATTTCAAGTTTTTGTGTTGTTTACACATTGCAAAATTAGATATTGTTAAGCCACTTTCTACCCCCACTCTCAAGCGTCATTTAATGTAAGCGAGGATTGTTTTTGCTGGAGTGAATCGCTAGCCAGTAGCTAGAAAATCTGTTTCCTGTCTTTTTCCTGAGTGTTGTCCCTTGCTCAACAAGGAGCAGGGGAGCGAGCGGGTCAGGTCGAAGAGGCACTGCTCAGGGCATGCTCACCATATCATAAAGTATGCTGCGGGGGGGGGGGGATATACAGGCACCACGACCATGCCTTCACAGTCTCAGTCTTTAGTGTGCAGTGAAGGTGTCAACTTCTCAGTTCTGAAGTATTCGTGTTTGTACATGCGGTGTCGGGTTGAATACACACCAGGAGCGCGTGCCATCGTAATGTGTGACAAGAAAAGAAATAATTTGTTTTCATACTATAGTAAACCAAGGTTTACTATAGTATGAAGAAACTGGAGGCGGCGTTTCTGATACTGTGGTACAGGTTCGGTTTTTATTAGGCTATTTATAACGTAAAAGTAGTGTAGCGTAGGGCAACTTCCTAGTAATAATTTTAAACATAATATTGTCACCCCCAGCCATTAGGAAACGGAATGTTAACGACCTTAAATATAAAACACTACGACATATTCTATATGCCCTTCTCGCGATTGGTTCGCAATGGAATTTAATTTTAGAGGGGAGAAGTTTTCAGTTGTGCTGATAAATTACTACCAGTATGCATTTCCCTTAGTAGTTTGTTCAGTGCCGCATTAAACGATAAATGTAATGATATTGTTTCAAAAAATTTGCCTTTTTAGCTTACCGTATGTAGTTCGTGAAATATTACAACTTTTAATATGTTTTCTCTTAGCGCTTCGCCAGTAAATACGTGTTTGTCAACATTTATCAGATAAAAAATTTACTTCTAAAACTGATAGGTAAGTCAAGCAGGTTGTTTAGGAGAACTCGCATTAATGTCAATACATCGTAACATAACATTAAGAGGAGTATTTTGATTTACGCAGAATAAACTGCCAAATAGTTCTGCTATGGGATTGTTGTGACAGTTTTCGGCAAATATCACGGCTCCCGTAGAAAATAATTGCTCATTTAATTTTTGTATTACTACACTCTGTAAAGCAGTGGTTCCCAACCGGTGGTCCGCGGACCACAGCCTGTTGTTGAGGCACGAGAGCATGGAGGTGATAAGGATGGCATTGGCACTTTAATAAGACAAATCTCAGTCGTGAATCACTTAGAAAATCTTTAGAAAGAAACTGACTTTTTCTGTTTTAGTAACAACATTTTTCTCTTTTTTTTTTCCAACCTGTAATGCCGGGAAGAAGTATTTTAGATATGTTTGTGCTATGTAATACAAAACTAATATTGACAATAATAATTTTGTTCTTACTAACAAATTGTATGAAGCTGCCATAGAAATTTGGGCTAGTAGGAAATTAAGCGGAAAATGGGCGGGGGATAGGGAGATCCGTGCTGAAATCAATTTTCGACCCGAGTGGTCGACGATCTCATAAAGGTTGGCAACCATTGCTCCAAAGGAACAAAATGCACCGGCCACCTGCGTCTGGTAACCCGATACCGCGGCGCGCCGAACAACAGCTGCACGCGGCTGGGTGCCAGTACAACATTATGTTATAATTTTCTAAGGAAACTATAATATTTGCGTGTGAGAACTGCCGCAACAATTAAATAGCATAATTAATCAGTAATTTATGCTGTATAAACCAAAACAATTTATGTCGGGTCACTACCGTAACTTGACTCAAGTTACGGTAGTGACCCACAAAAAGTAGAAATCCTTACATTAAAAAAAAAAATACATGCTAGTATCTTGAATACAAAACCACTGTTACAAATGTCAAATTGTAATATTCTGGCAAGGACATGACCTGACCTATCAGTTGTTATCGGGTTCACCATTACTCACAGGATTCTTTGCGTATACTTTAACGGCTGTGTTCGTATTTACTAAAAGTTCGTTATTACATTGTGTAGTGTTTGTCTCCAGGGGGAAAAAAACTGGTAGTACCAGTGAAAGAACTCATTATTTTGCAAAAAAAAAAACCTTTCATTTATAATTTTTTTTTTCTCAGGGGGAAGGACCCTTCCGAGGAATGAAGCGGGAGACATTACTTGACTTCTGCTTCTCCACAAAGAAGAAAACGTTGGATGCTGTTGGTTGTAGCTCTGCTGAAAATGCTATTGATGAAACTGAACTCTCTCTCTCTCAAAATCGGACTCATTTATAGAAGCGAATTATGGGGAAAATGCTACAGTGGTTAATATGGCTGGCTGTAGCACGAATTTTAGTAGCGACGGAAATTATGAAAACGGTATTGGCAAATTCATTGGAAAAACATTGGATGATTTCACTTGCCAAGGTTCTGGAACAACCTTGGCCTCCTCCAATGGATTATATTTATCCTCATTCTGTTCATTCAAAGATAAACACTCAAGAAAGTAGATAAAGAAGGAACATTTACAAAAATATTCCTGGCTGGCTCTCTCTGATGTGAAAAAAGGACTGAACTGCCGGTTTTTTCCCATTCTTTGTCGTAGGGCATGTAGGCGGTGTCCACCAGGCCGTTTCATTACAGAGTCTTGTTACCAACCCACTTAAAAAATTTGCTAAGCTTCTCGGCAAAGACACATGCGAAAACCAGATATCATAAAAAAGCTGTTCAGAAAGGTTTGGATTGACTTAGGAGTCTTCAGGATCCGAAGAATGTAGTCGTGAACCAAATAGACATAGCTAGAATACAGCAGGTCAGAGGAAATCGTGCCCGACTTCTTAGCATAATTGATAACATAGTGTTTCTTGGGAGACAAAATATCGCCTTTCATGGACACAGGGATGAATGCACACTTGAAGTTCATAGATGCAATTCTAACAGTAGTAATGACAACGAGGGCAATTTCCGCTAACTACTCCGTTTTGGAGTGGAATGTGGCGACAAATTTCTCGAGAAGCATTTGTCCACAGCCTCCTCGAGAAAACTGTACACCAGTAAAACTACACAAATGCCCTTATTGAGTGCTGCAGAGAAGAAATACTATCAAGTATCCTTGAACGAGTTCGAGAATCCAAATTCTACAGCATTTTGTTCGATGAAACGACCGATGTGTCACACATTTCTCAGCTGTCTCACGTACTCAGGTACGAATATAAAAACCACACAAGATTGGATTTTGTGGAATTCATTAATCCAAGGAGACGAGAAAAATTACTATCTCCACAAAGTGACTCCGATCAAGACGAACATGAATAAGAAGAGGATGGACTTTTAGAACCAGTACTTACTGGTGTGAGGTTAGGTCGGGTTGTTCTCAAGATGGTACAATATTTGCACATAAATCCGAGAGACTGTGTTGGAATAACAACTGACGGATACAGTGCAATGACTTCAGAACTCTGTGGTGCCATTACAGAAATTCAGAAGGTAGCAGTTAATGTAATTCGTTGTCCCTGCTACATTCATTTACTCAGTTTATCACTATCCAAATCATCTACTGTTCAATGTGTCAGAAATACAACCGGAATAATGAGCCAAGTAATTTCCTTTTTTACTGCACCTTTAAAACAAAATGTTGTACTAGTATCAACACTTGGAGGTCAGCTAACTAAGCTGTGTGAGACTCGTTGGGTCGAACGTCATGATGCAGTGTTACAATTTAAATCTCAGCTGCCCAAAATAGCAGAAGCATTGCAGATTGTTTCTGAATGGAAAGAACGACAGTCTGCTGCTAATACCAGGACACTGTTGCTATCAGTCAGTGATCCAACTTTTATTGTGACAATGATATGCCTCAGTGAAGTTTTATCGGTAACACTTACACTGAGACGGTTTCTCCAGAAGAAAGAGCTAGACAGGAAAAATGCCTTTGACACCATCGAATACACAATTAGCGTTTTGAGCGAAAAAAGAAACGAACTTCGAGTTGGTGAGGTCTTTAGAGCCCTTTTTTTTTTTTTAAGCCGAGTAAACTGCAAACGCATTAGGTGTGACGATCACTGTACCTCATACCACCAAGAGGCAAACATTGCACTGCGAATACTGTTGAAGAATACTTCAGAAAACCTGTGTTCATGTCTATACTATAAGCTGTAGTCGAAGATCTCAAGTCACCTTTCCCCAGTGAAGTCCTTGGCATTTATAGATTGAATGTGTTTTTACCTGGCCGTGGAAATGACAAAGCAGAAGAAAACATTAAATTCTTGGCAAATAGGTATTGTAGCTTGTTCGCGGTAAATGAAAACGATCTGCAAAACCACCTGAAAGCAGAGTTTTCGTTGTGGACAGCTAAATGGAAAAGGCGGCAGGGGAAAATGAGCATCTTCTACAGTTTTGTAGTGAAGCAGTTGAGTGCGACAGTGTGCTGTATCCTAATATTAGAAATGTTTTGTGTATATTGTCTTGCTTGCATGTGAGTGTTGCTAGTCCCGAGCGTACTTTTTCCACTTTGCGAAGAATTAAAACTTGGCTCCGGTCATGCTGTGGGCAGAAGCGCCTCAATGGCCTTGCATTAATGCACATACTTAGGGATATTTCGATAAATAAAGAGAAGGTAGTTAGTCTTTTTGCAACAAGGCCCTACTCGTCGAAAATCCTCGTTTGTGGTGTGATAGAGCGTAAGTGGCTGCCTTTTGAATGCCAAGAAATAATGTTACGGAAAAAAATTAAAAGAATTTTAAAGTTTGGTCTCAGGATATGTATAAGTAAAATTAAATAATAGAGGTGACTGTACAGGAAAATAAATTTTCTGCTGAAATACACTTATTTTTAGAGATGTCTTACTATTGACCATTTATTTCACAATTATGTTAATTTCTTCATTTTAAATTTACTATTTAGTAAGAGAAAGTCGCGGTATTTTACACTTCATTATCCAATTTTTTGCAGATGTGATAATTGTTACTAATACGGCAAAGAATGTATATACAGCCAGAGAATTACTTCAAGATAACTTTTATGTGCTGTCATCATAACATGAATACCAGACAATACTCGCGTGACAACATAAGATATTCGAAGATAATATTTAAAAAGTTCTTGGAATGTGCTGTATTAGTATATAATTGTACAAAGTAAGATTTATGAAATGTTTGTATATGTCTTAAGGTCATCCCTTCTTATAAGTTTTTTATGTCGTTTACCTGAATAAATTTCAATCAGATTGGTCAACATTATTAATGAGATAAAATGTAAGCAAAGTAAGTTAAAATAAAACTTTTTTTTACCTTATATTGTGGTTTATAGTTTTTACGATACAGTTAATTAGAATAATGGGCATTAAGAAATTTTAAGTGTGTTCATAATAACATCGCAGCAAAGTGTTTTCAGTTTCTATGTTTTGATGCCTCTTTTCTTTGAATTGTATTCCGCTGTGATTTGTAATTGGAACTGTTATTGAAGTTATTAACAACAACATTTAAATGACTAAATGGAATGAGAAAAAATCGTTAAAAATGTTGGCAGTTCACTCCATCTTAAAGTTTTCCTTTTTTCAGAAACTTTTTTCGTTATATAATAAATAAGTATTTGCCGATAACCACACACAAGTAACCAGGCAAATACAATTTATCTACGAATGGATGAAATTTAATTAGAATGGTTATCTCCAAACTTTAGTGCATCACAAGATAACCGCCTCCCCCCCAACCTCCCCCCTTTTCTAAAATAAATGCTTAAATCCGCCACTGTCTATATGCGCTTCCCAAGTCAGTTTTCGATCCATATGGACACCCAAGTACTTCACCGCATCTTTATGGGGAATTTGTTCGTCAAAGTTAATTTGGGGCGATTTTTCGCCTGGGGTAATTGTGTGCGAGTAAAGACAATGGCTTCACTTTTGCCTACATTAATTTTAATCGGCCATTTTGTATAAAAATGATGAAAAGCATTTAGGAAAATTTGTAACCTTTGAGTTGCTAGTTCGAGATTGTGGGAGCGACTTCAAATAACTATGTCGTCCGCATAGCACCCAAATTGCACCACTCGGTGATCAGGTTTCGGTAGGTCATTTATGTATATATTAACTAATACAGGGCCTAAAATTCTGCCTTGTGGAACACCGGCACAAATAGTTTTTGCGCCAGATTTAGCACCATCGCATGAAACAGTGAAATTTCTGTGCACCAAATAGCTGCTTATCAATTTGACGTAGCAGTCAGAATGTTTTATATCAATTATTTATATATTAGGCCTGCGTGATAAACAAGATCAAAGGCTTTTTCAATATCAAGGAATACTACAACAACATAATCTTTGGAGTTAAAAGTATTTATGATGTATTCCGTAATTCGTACAAGCTGGTGTGATGTCGAGTGTTTCGATTGGAAGCCAAATTGCTCCTCTTGTAGTAAATTATTACTTTCCAGGTGAGAATTTATCCGCATTAATATAATATATTCAACTACCTTTGAAAGTGTGATGAGTAGGCTGACTGGCCTATAATTTTGGGACAGTTTCTTGTCTTTTCCTGATTTATGAAAAACAATTACATGAGCTTTTTTCTATTAGTTGGGAATTTATTCGAACTTGAGCATTGAATTCACATAGAGTGCTCAATGCTCAAGGGCTAAATTAGGGAGTTTCTTTAATACAATAGTTTGTGTACCATCCTCGCCATGTGCCTTTTTAGGCTTCATATGGCAAATGGCAGATTTAATTTATTGTAGTTGTGAATATTCGGGTTCATGCTTTCCGGGCTGCCAGTGTGTAATATCTAGTTCCTGGAGAATTTGGGCGGTGAAAATTCTATCACTGGGTACCTGATTTGGGTGGAAAGTGTTTTCCAGCACATTGGCGAAGACCTATGCTTTCTCTTCAGGGGTGAAAGCTACACCAGTGTTCGTGGTTAAGGGCGAAACTATATCAGTTTTATTTAATAGGCGCTTGGTTAGCCTCCACAGATTATTTGTGTTTGTATTTAATTTTGCGATTTTCGCATTCCAAACACTAGCCCTCCAAAGGGCTACTTCGTCCGAGATAACTGCCTGCGACTCATTTATACGGTCTCTACGACGTGTGTAGTGGCGCCTTAAATTTTTTTTTTTGCGTGATAATATCCCGCATGTATTGTGGGAAAGTTTCTAGTTTTGTTGTGATTATTTTCTCTGGAATGTGCTCTGCCATACATTTATGAATAGTTTCAGTAAGGACTAAGACTGCTTTGTCAATTAGTGCAGATGATGTTATAGAATCTGTATCTAATTGCGGTAAATGTTCATCAATATAATTTGTAAATGCGGGCCAATTCGAATGGGAATAGTATTTAATTTTTTAAGGGCAGTAGTTTCAACATTAAGTGTGTTAAAAGCGATATGTACTGGTAAATGGTTAGATGATAGATCCTGCTCGACCTTGAGATCGAAGCCAGTATGTACTAAATTGTTTATTTATTGCGATATCAAGCACATCGGGGTGTTAATTTCGTTGCGCCGGGCTATATGTTGGCTCATAAGGTGCCATAACCTGATAATTTCTGTTAGTTCGTTGCCTTTGCAATAGCACACCATTTGCAGTTCTAGTTCGCGAATGCCGATACGGATGTTTGGCATTAATGTCCACGATGGCTAGTATTACAGGGCCTACATTACAAATTAATATATCAAGATCTGCTACTGTAAGAGAGCGTCCTGGTGGAGCATAAATTGATAGCAGTTTGGTTTTTTGTTGGCCTAATTTAAGTTCAATTCCCACTTCTTCCAGTGTAAGAAAATTTGGAAGTATTATTTCATGATGTACAATTGAGAGGTGAATAATAAGTGCAACTCCACCACCTCTGCCTACATGCTGCGCTCTGTCCCGCCTGTATACGGCATAGACTAGTACATAAATGAGATTATTTGGTGTAAAATGTGGCTCGTTTACTGACGCGATTTTTACTTTATTTCGAGACAAATAATCAATAAATTCGTCCTTTTTATTACTAAGGCCATGTGCAGTCCAGTAGAAAATTGTGTGTATATGTGTATCGGAGTTATTAAGTATAACTGCATTACAGTTTTGTTGCATGGTCAATGCTCTTGGCCATCTTTAGGAGGAACGCGATTGTCTGTGTAATTTTTTCTGCCTGGGAGAGGCCAGGAGTCGTCCAGACTACAATCAGTTGCACTAGGGACATTAGTTCGTGAATCAACTCGGGCGATTTTCCTAGATACGCATCGGCATTGAATGTAGACTTTATTGTATCCATTATGTACGCTGCACAGAGAGGAACCGATGCTGCCTCCATGGGCTCGGAGGACGGACTGGCAATTTTGCGTTTTTTTTTTTTATCTACCCTATTGCTAAGTATTAGGTGTGCGTCCACGGTACGAGGGACCTGAATGCGTCTCAGGGCTGCGCCCCTTGCGCCTAATATGTGAGGAAGTTGCATGCGAGGAGACATGCGTCATGGCGGGGAGGGATTGAGCAGCCATGGCCGCCGTTTTGGTGTACCTATAGCTGAAACTATAACTAAGAAGAGGCTGGAGAAAACCGGCATTGTACCGTAAAAACCCATTCAACAGAAAAAAAATTGAAAGACTTGGGAAACATTAATGAAAATGTTGCTAGGAGATAGCAGGCGTGGAATCTAAGCCATTTTAATAGGTGTTGAAAGAAAACGGGGTGGGGTCTGTGGGCATGAGGCGCCCTTGGCCTAACTACTGCCAATAATCCTGTACAGGCGAACCAGCACAACAATTTTGGCCATCCCTGCTTCTCGTCGAGTGCGTCGGAAAACTGGGCAGCTCAGTCATGGCACCGACGCCATCTTCTCTCTTCTTCGCCGATATCAGGGTCTCCACACTGTGGGAAGCACCCATGGGGAGCCACCCCTCCCCCATCCTCCAAAATCTCCGTCGGTCTTGGGTGAGCTCTTAAAGTGCTCGGCTAGACATCTAGGAGCTACCAGTGATGGAGGTGAATCCACTGGCCCAGGTGTAAAGGCTGACATCGGAGAGCTTCGGAGGTCCGATGCATTCCAATCTATTCCCCATGCATCAGCAGTCGACAGCCCGCCGAGTTCAGCAGTGAGGTTCGCTACACTTCGCCCTTTAGCACCTCGAGATCACCCTCCCCGCCTTGATATTTAGGCTGCCCTCAGCAGATGCACTTCGCCATCTCATACTGAGCCACCCAGGTTCCAGACGTCCATGACAACGGCGCTGTAGAGCCGGCCAGTTGGTCCACGATCTGGTATTTAATTATTCCCAGACACCCCAGAGCCTGGGTATCTCCGATCCGCCAACTGGGGACGCGTTGAGTTGCGGACTGATCGCCGCACCTGAGCTGTCATGGTCTAACCACACTCGCAGAAGCACCTCGCCTTCGCTGGTCCCAAGGTATGGGCAAATCCTGGAGAGCGAACAGCCACGAACGCGATGTTCATCCCACGACAGCCCAGCTCGACTGACAATTTTGCTTTTTTTATTTTTTTTATTTTTTGCGAGCCCTCAAATCCCGCTACGCCAACGTGAGCACCTTCACAGTTCTGTGTGCCATCCGGTATGCTTGTTAGTAGCTAAGACGGTTGGAGAATAGGATGCGTCTCAGGGCAAGCCCTTTAAGCCTTAGGTCAGGTTTATTCAACATAATGTGCGCATGCATCGCGGCTGAGCAGGGTTGTCTGGTGCCATGGCCGCAATTGTAGCCCTGGACATACCCCGAAAGAAGAAGGGTCTAGTAAGGGGCATAGAAAATTAGGCAAAGCGAAGAGGCTTGGAGAAAACTATGCGACAGTCGCGTAGGATAAATGTAATTCCTTTATTGTATTAGGGCTGAAGAAAGTAGAGTAGTGTTAGTTTTCGAAGATATACTTTGTGAATGTGATGCAGTGTGAAACAGATTAGGTCGTAGCTAGGTTGATAACCAGGGTCGTGCTATGCGGCCCTGGTGGTGGGGGACAGAACTGGGCCACCCTCCCGACAGATGCCAGCCATATCTCTGTAACACAGGAAAGAGTGTTAGTGTGCTACAGATAATTACAAGAAACTTAAAACTAGAGGTAATATTTCTATCGCCTTGTCTGTGATCTCGCGTGCAGCTGTGTGTAGGGGTGTGTTAGTGTGTGTAAATGGAGGTGTGAGTGAGTGTTAGTGTATGTGTGCCACTCCACAAGCCTCACCAGCTGCTGCAGAGAGCACACTACACCACAGTCCCCCAGTTGTCGCTGGAACTGCCCAGAGACCGCCTTGGAACTGGCAGTGGCAACGGACCATACATACGAACAACTGTCGGATGATAGAAGCTTTGTAACACATGTGTGTGTGGTGCAGTGTGGATGCAATGTGAATCACAGGGTCATCTCCAAGTCAGAGGCAGTACAGAGCCTGCTTCGCCTTGTTCTGTGATAACATAGTGCTTCGCTAATTTGTGATAATTATTTTGTCAAAGAGCGTATTTTGTAGTTAAATGTATTACGGGTTTCCGGGATTAATTAGTTAGTCGGGTGCATGGCTGAGGGTCTGCATTGTGAGTTTCAATGTTTTAAGGCGGCCTGTGAGCTAAAATGCTTTTAAACCACTTATATTTCTGAGTATCAGCGGTGTCATAATCGCCGAGACTAGATATTTTCGAGTGTGCATGTGTGGCACAATCATTGTAAAATTTTCCGCCATTTTGATGAAGTGCTCGTTTAGTTTTTTGATTTTGAGTTCGTTATGCAGATCTGTAATGGGGCAGTGTCTAGATGCGTCTGCCGCAAATTCGCATGCATTTATTTTGCACAATCTGCAGTCTCTTGATATGTGTTTTAGCTGCATGAGCCCATGTGGGCGCAGCATATTTTAAAACAGGCCGTATGAGCATGGTATATAGCAATACTACTGTGTTTCGTGTTATGGCACTTCGCGTATTAAGTATAGGGTATAGGGCGGAGAGTCTGGCGTATGCACTTACGCATTTGGCGTCTATATGTGCTTTCTAGGTCAACTTTCTGTCCATATGTACGCCTATATATTTAAGACCTTTATGGGGTATGGGTTTGCCAAATAGAGTGATTTTCGAGCGATTCGCAGCTTGGGGTAGTGCCCTGCTCGTGAAAACGATCGCTTCGCTTTTCCCAACATTGATTTTAATCCGCCATTTCGTGTAGTGTTCTTGAAAGGCTGTTAAGGCAGTTTGCAATTGTCGTGTTGCTAAGCCGAGGTCGTGTGAGCGAATAATATGGCAGTGTCATCGGCATAGCAACCGTTTTGCATCAATCGGTGGTCTGGTTTCGGTAGATCGTGTATATAAAGATTAAATAAAACTGGGCCAAGCATAATGCCTTGAGGCACTTAATGTAGCAGCTAGGAATGCTCTGTTGGAAGTTTGAGAGCCAGAAGTTCTGTTTGTTTTGACGAGTTGTACTATGCATACAGATTAAAAATAAATTGGCCACATGTTCAGATTTGTGGTCATTTTTGAACAACTGCCGCCATCTTTATCTCATCTCCCATATTTTCTTCATAGGTTATTGAGGTTTCATTTAATGTTGTTCTTTACCATTTTCTATATTTTCAGGTACCCTGAGTTAATGAGAAAGTTAAAAAATTTATATATGTATATAATACAGATTTCTTAAAAGTCCTTGTGAAATGTATTGTAAGGCTTTATGCACAAGACCAAACAGTTCTCCAGTTTAGCCAGCAATAGTACTTGCATCAATTCTTGTTTTCTTCTCTTGTTTCGGGCAATTTGAAAATTGTAATTAAATAACATAGAAATGAACATTGTGGAATTTCGACGGTCCCTTCCTTATGTTTTAAGGTCGAAAAAACAGTAACAACTTCAGACCAATTGTAATCACAGGGTATGCCAAAAGACACTAACAGTCCAGAAGAAAAAAATGTATGCCCAGATTAGGTGAAGTTGGACTACAGTCAAAAGTATGCATAATTTGCAACCATTCCAAACATAAAAAAGAAACACAGCTTGTTCGTATCTGTGAACCTGGAAGAGCGCAGGAATTTCTGGATGCAACAAAGTTTTTAATGATGAATTTTTTGAAAGAACATGTACTTTGAATGTCATATCAAGTGTTTTCGCTGCAGACATTCTTTACGATAACAACTGTATGAAACAATAAATATATTAACAAACTCAGAACCTCCACATAAAGAGAAAGTATTCTGGTGCAAAATTGAAGATAAAGCTATTCTTAGACATTTCGTTGAGTGTGAATTTTCGCACAAAAGGTTATGCACTTTTTGATCTTCAGGACAAATTTATGCAACAAAATACAAACAATGCCACAACAAACCAAGAAATGAAGGCCAAGATCATAAATGTGTACGGAAATACTGTATGTTTCTCGTACCCAAAGGAGAAAGCATTATCCCAGCTTGTTTATCCATCAAATATTGATAATGGTGCGGTTGTGGATAAAGTACATTCTACTAATGTAATAACAAAATGTGCTACTATACTTTGTGAAGAAGCAAAAATTTATGACTTTAAATTAAGTGGTAAGTTTGGAGACAAAGCCGATCTAAAAATGCCTGAAACTGAGTTTGAATGGTCACAGCCAAAGCAGTAGTAAAGATTCCTACAAGTATTAGCCCCTTGATCCTGTAAATCAACAAATACTGAACGTAGATGTGATACTCTGTTTCAGAAAGCTTATTTTCTCATTCACGATGGCTTGAAAAAAAAAACACCACTCCATATAGCCAATTTTCAGGCAATACACAATTTAAGTACATTGAAAGTGCTTATTACCATGTTCGGTCGTAAAGGTCTATGTTGCAGTTATGGTGATGTAATTCGTCAAATCCAAATGTTAGCAAATATAATTGTCATCATAGTTGAAGGTCACCGTGTCCCAATAGCATTTTCAATTAAATCTGATATTCCAGTCCGTGGTGCTACGGACAATTTCGACAGAGAATAAGCTACCATATCAGGCATGCATGGGACACATGACACAGTATTGGTTTTGTTCCAAGATCAACAGGTCTGAGATAGCCAATTTGGTGTTTAATTACAAGAAGATGATGGTCCAGAAAACTATACAAATACATTTGGAATTGATGTTAAAAAACAAAGTATAAGCAAAGAAATAGATGCACAAAACTTATGAACTATCAAAGGCCCAAAAAATGTGAACTATTCTCAATACATACATTCCAAGCAACGACTTGAACACAACAAATTATATTTAAACAGCACGCCAACATTAGGATCTTATATGGTTTCTATCCATATTTCTTTTTTTAAAAATCAAATTACATTAATTAGGTTTCCTTGAAAAATTTAAGATTCCATTCAGAAATACTTTTATGGGCGCATTGTCTAAGCATCCATCTTCAATGACGATTACAGGATTCATCCCTATCTTGCTGTATCCTGCAACTCAGTATGATCCAGTTTATACAACACAAAGATATTCTGAATCAGTTGAATCTTCAAGACGGTTCGTTGTGTGTGATATGTATGTCACATAACAAAAGAAATCCAGCTCCATCAGCCAGAAGAGTTTTCCAACGTATTTCTTGGCTTTGGAAGGTTTCGTCTCCAAAAAGTGGTACTCTCATGTATTGGGATGTATCTCAAAAGACAGCGGAGCTTCGGAAATCCTTTTTCAGATGTAAACAATGAGCCCCAAAAATATGCTTGAAACTGGTTGCCGGTTCTGTAACTTTGGTGCCATCATTGCATTGTTCATGTGAAGAAGCTGATGATAGGGTCACAAAACACATACTAAACATTGTTGAAATTGTCTCTGCTGAAATAGATATTATTACATAAACTGACACAGATGTCATGGTCTCTGTACTTGACCATTTTAAAGCAACTTTTCAAGAAATCCGTTTTAATGAACTGTGGGTAATCAAAAATACACGAGCATCTTTTCGATGCATACCTCTTCACAAAATGATGGAAGATATGGATGACATTCTTTTATCAATATTATCTGCTGCACACAGTTTAACAGGCTTTGGTACGAAAAGCAAGATAGGGACTAAACATATGGCACTTAAAACAACAATTTGCTCAGGAAATGTTTTGACGAATTTTGGTGTTGCTCCTATTGAAGATGAAATTGTACAAAATGCTGAACTTCTTATTACAAAAGTCCTTCCTTTATCACAAATAAATTGTGATGAAACACATTAAGAATAGTACAACATATAAAAGACTATCAATTTTTCTCAACTGTGTCCACCTTCCTCAACAGTGATCTTTCATATCAAGTGTGCATATTATCAGTGCTACATATGGATAAATATGCTGATTGGAAAGGCAAACTAGTCACTGGGCCCTCTACTATATGGTTACACAAAAGAATGTGGAGCTTTTAAGCAGATCATAACAACGGAGTATTAAAGACCTACTGAATTTGTGTCGTCCTGCACCTTCCAAAAGAGTGCAAGAGCTAATATTTGAACTTGTAAAGTTAATATGGTACCCTACTGTCCATTTTGTAAATGTCAAGAGAGAAATCAGTGTTTCAAAACATTTAAACATAACCGAAATCAATGGAATGTTTTAAGAATTGTTGTGAATTACTTTTCCTATGTTGTGTAAATGGACTTGCATACTGTTTATTTGAAGTATTTAATTTAAAAACTTTAAATAATACTTTCAAATTACGTATGGAGCATTGTTATTGCTAATTTTAAACGTACCATGTCTCAACAACAACTATATATATATATATATATATATATATATATATATATATATATATATATGGATAGAACCACTGTAACTTGAGAACAACATATTTTATTATTAGTTACATATAATTCAAGATTGCGGTCATTTCTGAAATATTGACCGCCATTGAGAGAATGTGACCAATTTTTTTTTAACTTACAAGAAGTAGTAGAAACAAGAGAAACAAACAAAACTTCTAGCTCTTAATATTCCAACAGAACTTTATTATCTCTTAGACTAACTCCAACGTAAATGTTTTTATTTTCTGATTTCGCACCTTCGCATTAGACAGAAAAAGTCCTGCGATTCAAATAGTTGGCTTATAATTTAATATAGCAATCGGGGAATTTTAATTTATATAATTTATAAATTAATCCAGTATGAAAATATATGTCACAAGCCTTTTCAATGTCTAAGAAAACTGCAACTACATAGTCTTTCCAGTTAAAGGCATGGTTAATATATTCAGTGATTCGTTCCGATTGGTGTGATGTGGAGTGCTTTTATCTAAAGCCAAACTGCGCTTCGGTAAGAAAATTATCATTACTTATATGAGAATTAATCCGTCTTAGGATTATATGTTCCGCAACTTTAGAGAGAGTATTCAAAAGGCTGATTGGCCTATAATTTTATGGGAGTTTCTTATCCTTCCCTGGTTTGTGAAAGACAATCACATTTTCAGTTTTCCATTCGTTTGGGAAGTATTCCAGCTTGAGCATAGAATTAAAGCATGTAGCTAGATACTCAAGGGTCAGTTCGGGCATTTTATTTAATACAATAGCCTGAATTCCGTCTGCTCCTGGAGCTTTTCTGGGATGTATGCAGCGAATTGCCAGCTTTATTTCATGCGACTGTAAATTCAGGTTCGTCTTCAGTCGGTTTTCTTTGCTTTATTTTAATTTCGCGATAAATATGGGTTGTAAAATTTCTATCACAGGGATCCTGATTTGGCTGAAAAGTATTTTCCAGCACATTTGCAAAGGCTTCCGCCTTTGCTTCAGGGGTGAAAACAAATCCTGTTAGTTTGCAATGGCGGGATTTTATCGGTTTTATTTCAGATGCGTTTAGTTAAGCCCCATAAACTATTTTCGCGTGGAGTTAATTTGGCTAATTTAGCATCCCAAGCACTGGCTCGCCATAGTGTAACTACCTCTGGAATTATAGCCTGTATTTCGTTAATTCGCATCTTGGTTTGCCGATCTCGGCGTCTGGAATAATGGCGTCTTAGGGAGTTTTTCTGCGTGATTAAGTTCCGTATATATTGCGGAAAAGTGTCAAGTTTATTTGTGTGTGTCTTCTCTGGAACACACTCAGCCACGCATTGCAGTATTGTGTTTCTAAGGGCGGTTATAGCTTCGTCAACATCCTGTGTTGTTGCTAGGGAATCGTTATCTATATGCGGCATATTTTATGTTATAAAATTCGCGAAACTTGGCCAATCGGCCTTAGAATTGTCTTTAATTTTTCTCTGGGCATTTACTTATGTGGAAACATTGTCAAAATCAATGTGAACTGGGTAATGATCGGAGGAGAGATCGTATTCGACTCTTAGGTCAATCCCAGTTGTAAACTGTTTAACTAGAACAATATCTAATATGTTAGGATGTTGATTAATATTAGATGGATTATACGTGGCCTCAGTTGGGGCCATAACTTGATAATTTCTATTTGCTTGTTGCCTTTGCAAGAGCACCCCATTTGCTGTTCTATTTTTATAATTCCAGTTTGTTTGGCATTTATGTAGCCAAGGGCGAGAAAAGTGGCACCTGTATTATTATGCAATAGGTCCAGGTCTGCCAGTATTAGCGAGCGCCCTGGGGGGGGGAATAAATTACTAGTAATTTAGTGAATTCTAGGCCTAATTTTAATTCAATGCCAACTGTTTCTAATATAGAAAAGTCTGGTAAATTTATTTCGTTATTGGCGATGGAAGTATGTACTGAAATAGCCACTCCTCCTCCTTTACCTTTTATCACAGGCCTGTCCTTTCTATAAACGGCATAGCCAGGGACAGAAAGGCGAGATTTGCCGCGGTTATTTTATCTTGGATCGACATATTGGTAGTCCAGATCGCAATCGTGGCACAGAGGAGCTGCAGCACTTGTGCCAAGTCGGGATATTTACTAAAATGCGCGTAGTTTGTGAATGTTTGGTTAATTGCAGGAGGTGCGGTCTGATTGGCTGGCCCCTGATTGGCCGGCTGACCCGCGGGGGGGGGGGGGGGGGGCTGGAGTTGCGGCCGCGGGCTGCGCGCTCGTGCCTTTGCTCGGCAGCTTGTCGTTCAGCATTTTTGGGATCTTTTTGCGAAGTTTTCTTGCTTTTCATTTGGGTTTCTGTCCCCACCTCACATTAGGGTTATGGGGAATGGGTTGATTCGCTGGGGCCGGGAAAGCCATTTCGTCCTGTAGCCATGCATACCTGTTGTACACAGGTGCAGGTGCTGGCTGTTGTTGCGCCCATGAGGGCATAAACACATTTCTGTTGTGATGTTGTGTCGGGAGCTGCTGTGGGCGAGTTTGTTGAGACCCGACTGGGATTTTCGCGGGAGCAGGCGCTGTTTGCCAAGCTGCTGCTTGCTGATTCTGTTTTATAACCTGCCGGGATTGTTTTTGATGGGCTTGTCGCCTCTCTGGTGCAAGACGGCTCCATTTCGCATATTTATACGTGCAGCATCCGCGATAGTTGGCGCAATGGTTCTGCCCGCAATCAACACACTTTACTTGTGTTCTGTCGTTAACAATTCCGCAGTCTTTTGTTAAGTGCTCTCCACTACAGTACCCATATCTTGGTGCTGCACTGCATCCGGCTGCCACATGGTTGAATCGCTGGCAGCGAGAACATTGTGTGTGCCCTGTCGGGTTGTGAAAATCTTCCACTTTTATTAGAAAACCCGCAAAGCTCGTGAGTGCGTAGTAGGGCGCTATGTTTGTGCCATGCGGCAGTTCAATGACGAACTTATTTACCGCCCTTCTGTTTCGGTCTGTGATGAACCAAGCGCGTCGCATTGGCATTCATAATCCCTGAAATTCTTCATTTAGAAATTCCATTGGTGTCTCGGCTTGGATACGACACAGAACCAACTTTACTGGAATTTCATTTGCCTGTCTGAGCAGGCTGTGCTCGTAGCCCATGGCTTTTATTACACTGGCTGCAGTGGAGAAATGAGTGATGGGTGATGTGTGCACGAGAATGCTGTCTGTTCCAACACAGACAGCACTCCATGACAGTGTTAGACGTGCATCCAATTCCAGTTTCAGTGCGGGATATTCGTGCTTCTGGCTCAAATACACTGTAAAATGTTTTATTTGAACTTTTTCTGTCGTCTGTGGTGCGCCTGTCGCTGCATTCTGGCCCACTGGGGGCTGTGCCCTTTACTGGACACAGTTTTCTGTGGAAGGTATGCTAAATAAAGAAGAAACGAAGCAGTGCGACATCCACATCAGGAAGTTACTGGAGCCACTCTTCCCGGAGTCGGGTCTGCTAAGAGTGTGCTACAGCAACAAGAAGGAGGAAGCCCACTTCAAAGTCCTGACAACCGAGGCCATCACCAGCAAGGAAGTCGAGATAACCAGCTTCCTGATAAGCACGACACGGTGGAAGGTCACCATCATCACAGCCACCCATAAGCTTGTGGAGAGAAAATACATGTACCAAAACAATTTGATATGTAACCTCTCGGTCACTGTACTTTTGAATTTTGTCACAGTGCTCTTAGCCATGAGGCCATACTGCGCTTCGGCCTCTCAGTAGGCAGGGAAGAGGAATCACATTCTCTCCCTGCAAAGCGACCGGGATTAATGCGACCATTGGACAGACCCAAGCCCAAGCCTGGCATGTCTGCACATCCCTGCCCCTTCTACCACAGAGGTTCTGAGACCCTCGCACTCAGAAACCAAGTGTGTAGTCTGGCCGGGGTTCTGTCCATACTCCCAGTGCCTTTCCATGGCACAACCGGAGCTGATTGCCACTTACCGTCCGGTCTTTCCACAAGAGTGGGGATCTCTCCAGATCTTATCCAGCATACGGAGTCAACCACTACCAGCACGAGTCCAACCACAATGATCGGTCACCAGAGAGAACCTCTAGTGGGGCCAACCGATCGTCCCATGCTACCACTTAATTGCCATGTCACTTGTGGGTTATTCATGACCGACTGCTCAGCCGATGGAGTGGCAGAGGAAATCCCTTCCACACAAAGTGATTGAGAACACCTCACCGGACATAAGCCTTACACCCAATTAAGGGTTGGTCAAACTCCACTCCCTGGGAGCCACACCCTGCAAAGGTGGGGCCTTATGATGACTCATAATGGCCACTACCCCGGCGGCTGAGCCTCTAGGGAGCAGTCAGGGCCTCTCCCCGGTGTCGCGGTTCACCAGAAATAGCAGCCCTTGCTCTGACATTGGAGAGTTTATATCATTTATAGTAATATATTTCCCAAAGTTTCATCACTGAATCCGAGCCATCGCTCCGCTCGACCCCTTAGGTCCTTACATGTCACATTCCTAGTTCGAGGGAGCTATGTCGGCTACACTCCATTCCATTCCTTAGTACTTCTACACACATTGAAATAATGGCATTGGGCCCCAACAGCTTGAGTGCTAAGTGGTCCAACACCCTGCCAAGTGGTCGAGCCTAGGTACCATCTATCGGCCCAACAATCACGGCAGATACCCCTGGCCAGTCGCGAGGAAACTGGCAACCCGTTAGGGAACGAGCAGTGTAGCCCAATTTTCGGAATCATGGATGGCAAGGGAAGCCTTGGGTCGCCTTGAGTGGAGAGAGGCTATAAGAGACGCTTCATCCACCCTGAACAGGTCGTGTGCTGTGAAACTTGGCTTGGCTACTATAGCATGGTACTGCCACACCACCTCTCATGCCAAAGACATTCCCCTTGGCTACTACACCCCAGGGATAAATCCTGAAAAGTGCCTTGCACTGGAATCACACAAACCTACCCCTACATGTACCAAGATAGGGAAACTGTACAATATATTCTCGACTTCTGGAGCCTCGCTGCTTTGTTACATTGCCAGGACTGATTGCAGGTTCTGTCCTAGCTGTGGGCTTTCTTTTTGCACTGGTAGGGCCCGCTTCTTCTCCTCTTGACTGCTCCAGAAGTGGAGAATATATTGTACAGTTTCCCTGTCTTAGTACATGTAGTTTCCCTCCACAAGCATACGGGTGGCTGTGATGATGGCGACGTCCCGCCCTGTCATACTTCATGCTTGTCAGGAAGCTGGCTATCTCGACTTCCTTGCTGGTGATGGACTTTGAAGTGGGCTTCCTCCTTGTTGCTGAAGCACACCCTTGGCAGGCACGACTCTGGGAAGAGTAGCTCCAGTGCCTTCCTGATGTGGATGCTGCACTCCTTCGTTTCTTCTTTATTTAGCATACCTTCTACAGAGAACTGTGTCCAGTAAGGGACTGGGATGTGGCTGTGTGCGCTCGGGATGCTTGGCTCGAACTCTTCACTAAAGAGTTCATTGTCCCTGCAGTGCTGTCGGATAGTATTGGGCTTCAGCTAGGATCTGGGCTGGAAAACTGGTGAATCCGTAGCTTCCATGCCTATTGCTACTGTCTGGTCGTTGGAGAGCTCTAGAGATCTTGCTTGCTCAGTCACGATCTAAGCTCCAGCCGCCACCTCCGCTCTTACCTGCGCGGCCAATCTGGGACCAGCTCCACGCCCATTGGGTGAGCAGATTCGCATAGCTCTGGTACAAAAGAAGCCCGAAAACGGCCCAGTGGCCAAACCACAGGACAGAACACAGGTTTAGAGTCTCATTCTGGTCAGTCCGAGGAGCTCCAGAGAAGATCTTCGAGAGGACAGCGAAAGCAGAGAGGAGGGCGACAGAGGGCGGCGAGAAGAGAAGAGGCGCTGCAGAGCAGGGAGAAGAGGAGGTGAGGCGACCACCAGTCAGACTGCGAGAGGGAGCAGTGGCAGGAGGAGAGGAGGCGCGCCCTCATTGGCTGGGCTAGACAGCAATTAGTGCCCAGAACAGTGATAGAGGGGAGGCGGCTCCTTATTAGCTGACCCTCCAAGCCATTAACTGAGGTATGCATCATGATTGGCCAAGCCTCCAGGCCAATCACACCAAGACTGAGGGGGATAAAAGGACCCCCCCCCCCCTTCAGGGCAAAAAACAGTCAGCCGCATGACTCGAAGTTGGGCAGCAGCAGATCAGCCTACAGAAACAAGCAAAGCAACAACAGGATAGCAGCAAGAAGAAGAACCAGCAGCAGCTAAACCAGCAGCATCCGAGGCAGCAGCATTCGATCCAGCAGCCATCCAGCAGCATAGACAAAAATGCCAGAAGAGCAACCCAGCAGAAAACTCACCCCCAGGAAACCTAACAGTGCCAACAAGAGGGGCTGGCAACAAAAAAAAACCCAAGTCATTGCAACTGGGATCAGTCCCCCTTGACATAGCCTCTCAAAGGTCAGTGGCTGCGATGGCTTCGGGCTCACATGCAGGTCGAATTTGGGCAGGACAGTCAGCACCTGTACCAGGCCCCAACCCAGGTGATACGCTCTTTGTGTGAATAGCCCCTCTGCACAATCAGAGCTTATGGGTTGGCACAAGCACACAAGCAACAAAACCTTTCAAAAATTAGGAAATTTAAATTCTAATAAAACTAATCAGGTAAATACTAATGGAGAAATAAAAGCACTCACATCAGGAAAATCCATAGAAAGCAGGCAATTAAGTACAGGAAATATCGCTGAATATCAGAAGGCCACTACTCACATTAAATCTGACACCTCCAGCCACTCACAGCAGGGAATGAAGAGACCAAGCAGCATAGGAACACCAGATGAAGCATTCACCAAAAAGATGGATGAAAAAACGACACCATACATCTCACTGAAGGAAACACTAGAAGAAACTAGCGAGAAATTCCAGCAGACAAGACAGCCGAGGCCACCACCGATAAACGTTACAAACGTTGCGAATTTCCACATCACTGCAAAGAAAATAGCACCAATTACACAAGAAGAGGCAACATTAACTTTCACAAAAGAAGGGGGGAAAATTCAAACACAAAAGAAGTAGGATTGTGACAATGTTCTTGCTATGCTGAAACAAGGTCAGGCTCCCTACTACACATTCCAAGCAAGCACAAGAACCTACAAAGCCATGATAAGAGGACTTGAATCCTCAATTACAGAGGAGGAAGCAAAATAAATGCTGGAAGAAGAAGGACTGAAAGTGACTGACATCCGACAAATGAAAAAAACCTGTTACCACACCAGAGTGGGGGGAAACACAAGTTCCAATGCCGAGGTATCGGTACTGCAGCGGCCCTCACTTAACAAAAGACTGCACGATTGTGGAAGATCGCACACAAGTGAAGTATGTAGGCTGTGGGCAAAGTCACTGTGTGGATTACCGTAGCTGCAGAACTTACAAAAATGTAAAGTGGAGCCCACTTGCATCCGAAACTCGCCAAGCCCGCCAACAGCAATCAAGGCAGGCTATTTACAAAACCATCGAATGGCAGCCTGACAAACAATGCCTACCCCTGTTCAGGCCTCAGTCGGGTAACAACAGGCACACCCGCAGCAGCCTTCAATGTAAAATTACAATGGTAATGTGTTTATGCCCTCATGGGCTCAACAACAGCAGTCAGCACCTGTACCTGTGTACAACAGGTATGGTCGGCTGCAAGACGAGATGACTTTCCCTACCCTGGCAAATCAGCCCATTTCCCGCAACCCTAATGTGAGGTGGGGACAGAAACCTAAATCACAATAAAAGAAAACATCGCAAAAACAGTGTAAAAATGTCGAAAAACAAGCAGCAGCGGCCGAGATCACCCAGCCCTGTGCGAGCTCCACTGTTCCCCCCACCCTGGCCCAGCCGGCCAATCAGGGACCAGCCAATCAGAGCGCACCAATTCTTCAACAAAACTCGTGCTCCCAGCCCGAGCTCGCCACAACCACATCGCAGGCCATGATTGTCACATCGATGCCAGTCGCTCCGACATGCCAACCTGGGGCAGTACTCCCCCCCCCCTTTTTTTTTCACAACCCTTACACAAAACTAAATTATGTCCGCAATTAACCAAACCTACACAAATGATGCGCATTTCAGTAAATACCCGGACCTGGCACAAGTGCTGCAGCCCCTCTGTGATATTGTCGCGATCTGGACGACTAATATGTCAATCCAAGACAAAATAACCGCGACAATCGGTTCGTCCATTCAGCTGGTCAAGAACTTTGACCATACTGGGGACTCGGCGACTGGAGGTGGAAGAAGAAGGAGCTCCAGCAGTAGAGTCTACAGGGAAGAGGTCGGTGATCGACAAGAAGAGGTGCGGCGACTCGGGGAAGAAGGGAAGGAAACAAGAATAGAAGAAGAGGCGACAGAAGTTCCTAGAAGACTCAGCGAAGTCGGCGAAGCAGGAGGGGGGAGCCCTGATTGGCCGACTACCTGGGCCAACCTCGAGCGAGCTGCGCCCTTGTACAGTAGGAGAGGGGGGCGTGCCCTTATTGGCCGAAGATCCCAGCGATACCCTGGTGGTTGAATACCAGGGGGAAATGCTGAAGCCTTCAGTTGGGCCCTAGGAGGGGGGGGGCGAGGGCGCCCGAAAGGGTTGCCCTCAAATAAAATCAGTGAATAAGCAGCCAAGCAGACGACAGCAGAGGAAATGGAGCCATCCCAGCCTGCAGATATACAGCGAACAAGAAGCCAACAAACATTCAGAGAAAACTTTCCCAGCAAAAAGCCAGCCAGCAGCAGAGCACCAACAAGACAGCAGCAACACCGAAACACCCACCCCTGGGTAACCTTGCGGTGTTAACAAAGGGGGTGCAACAAGCAACAGATCAGTCGGGGTCAGACCCCTAAGGCCTAGACCGAACTGGGTCAGTGACTGCTAAAAGAAGTATACAGGCAGGTCGAGTTCGCACAGGTGTAACTATACCAGTGTCGGACCTCATCCCAGGTGAGACACCATCTGTGGGCTAGCCTCTCTGCACTCTGAGGGTCCCTGAGATGAAGCAGATGCTACACTGTCAGGAACTAAGAACAGCCAAATTAACAAGGAAACAATTCACACTCGCAGTCAAACAAAACACAAATTATCAGACACAGCTTATTCTGACACTCAATAGGTGTCTGAGGGACACCCAATGGCAAGCGAGGAAAAACAGCAACCATTAGGAAAGCCACAAGAAGACAGAACACAAGAAAACCCCACAACTTACCACAGAAGAAGAATTCTCCAATTCTACCAAGAAAATAAACTTCAGGAAAAAACACTATTCAACACGCAGGAAGCACTTGAATTTATTCAAACTACAGAATTCCAAAATGCAATACAGACAATTCTACAGAAATAGGCAAAAGCAGAAGCCAAACCCACTTCAAAAAAGAAGGAAAAAACCATTCTATGGGAACTTATAAAAACAATCAACTCACCAACAAAAAAAAAAACAGCCAAAAGAAATGAAGCTCTAAAGCACACAAAAACACAGAAAGAAATGCAACATGGCAGCTGAATCAGAAAGGGGAAGAATCGATTCTGAGAGCAAGAAATGTAATAAGGCAGCCGAATCAGAAGATGAAAAAAAATCGACGTTGAGTCAACAGAAGAGAACACAGCCAATCAAGACAGCACCCCTGCAGAAATGTACAACAGCAACAAAACACATACATCAGAGGGACCCCAAAAACAGGCAAAAACCCACAACAACATAGAAAGCCTAAACAACTAAATGCTGCAAACCCAGGAAAAGGAAATAAAAATACTGCTGTGGAATGCAAATGGTATAAAAACCAAAGATTATGAATTCCACCTTTCATGGAAGAATAAGCCATTGACATTGCGCTGATAACTGAAACCAAACTATCTAGCAACGCAAGATACAAACTGCCAAGACATTTAGTATACAGAACTGACAGACAATATGGGAAAGGGGGAGGAACCCTAATTGCCATTAAAAAATATTTCATGCATACACCAATCGGATCCCAACAAGACTCTACAACAATCATAATACCAATGCCAATAGGTGAAATGGTCTACAGACCACCAGGCAACAACAATTTGAAAGAACATTTGGATGCCATCTTTCAAAAAGCCCAAATTTCATTATTGGAACAGAGTTTAACATCAAAAGCCCAGCCTGGGGATGCAAGCAATATAATAAAAATGGAAAAATTGGAAGATGAATATTAAGTCACAGTGGCAGCACTCAACGAACCTACATACTACCCTTACAATACCAACTACCAACCAGACATCTTGGACGTGTCTGTAAGTGACATACAAGCTATTACAGACATGGAAGTCAAGCAGGAATTAAGTTCGGACCACGTACCAATAATAGCCACACTAAACCTGCCAAACAGTCATCAACTCTATCACAAACCATTACTCCAAACTGATTGGGAGAAATACGAAAAATCAATTACAAGGGAATATCAAGAATTCCAAAACCATGAAATAACAGACGTAAATATAGAAGCAAATACTATAACAGATACAATAAAACATCACATCAAGAAAGCATCAACCCCAAACCATAGCGCACCTGCTTCAGGAAACATAAACTAAGAAATTGAAAGCCTGATCAAAGAAAGGAACAAAACAAGAGGACACTTCCAGCAATCAAGAACCCAACAGCTCAAATCAAACTCGATGAATTCAACAGGGAAATCAGAAGAAAGGCAGAAGCCCACAAATTAAAAAACTGGGAAACAGCAGTCGAGAAGCTCAAAGGGACCAAAACGGAATTTGGAAACTAAATTGCAGACTAACGGGGAAAAAATTAAAAACCTACACACCAGTCATACACGGGGAAAATTGTATCAAATACAAAGCGCAAGAAAAAGCTAAAACTATCGCAGACTTCTTGGAAAAACAGTACAAACCCCACCATTATCTTGTTCATGATGATTTGCTCAAGGAAACAAGAAACAAAGTAAATTCCAACCTGCAAAAGAAAAACTAATTCAAACCGAGGAAAATCACATCAACAGAAGCAGCAAAAATACTCAAAAAGGTGCCAAACAATAAAGCTCCAGGACCAGACAGCATCCCCAATGAGGCTCTCAAAAGGCTTCCACCACAAATAATCAAAACCTAACAGCTTCGTATAATAAAATATTAACTGCAGGGAAACCACCAACAAGCTGGACAATAGCAAAGATTATCACTCTGCCAAAACCAGGAAAGAATGCAATCTTCCCTCAAAACAGAAGGCTCATAAGTTTCCTTAACACATTATCAAAAACATTCGAGAAAATTATAAATGCAATAATTCAAAAAATCGTTAAAAAGAAAAAGCTACTCTCCAATCAACAGATGGGTTTCAGGGCAAACCACTCGACAATACATGCGCTCACAAGAGTCACAAAGTATGCAATACAAAGCTTTAACAGAGGGGAAAAAACAGTCGCAGTATTTATGAACATTGAAAAAGCCTTCGATAAGGTACATCACCATCATCTCACACACAAACTAATTGAAGTAGGCATCCCAGACACCTACTGGAAGATAATTCACGACTTCCTAGAAAACAGAAGTTTCTATGTCACATTGTATGGGAAAAAGTCAACTACAAGGAAGCTAGAGGCAGGAGTGCCACAAAGATCAGTGTTGTCCCTGCTAATGTACTCATTATACACCAGGGATATCCCAAAAGCAGATACAGCAAGCATCACATTATATGATAATGACACCACAATCTATGCTAAATACAAAAAGCTATTTTATGCTAAGACAAAATTACAACAATACTTAAATGAACTAGAGGCCTACTGGGAGAAATGGTCTATTAAGGTCAACCCCACTAAGAGTGCTGCAGTAATCTTTCACAGGGGAAGAGACAGCAATATAATGCTCTACCTCAACAATGAGGAAATTCCAATCAAAAAGACAATATAGTATCTAGGAGTGAACCTCGATGAAAATCTTACTTGGCAAACACACATAACAAGTGTGGTAAATGCAGCAAGGGGTAAATTCCTACAGGCATACCCTCTCCTCAAATCGAACAAAATGTCCACCAAAACAAAAATAATGCTCTACGAGGCAACAATAAGTGCAGCCTTGCTGTATGGCAGTGAATATTGAGGCACTGCAGCAAAAACACACCAGGAGAAACTACACATACCTCAAAACAAAATACTAAAAAGCATTCTTAATGCAGCAAAGTACACGATAACAGAATCAATCCACCAAAGAACAAGCATGGAATATGTGGGGGTGGTAATAAATAAGGCAAACAATAAATTCTATGAATCCATCAAGTACCATAAAAATCCACTTGTCCGGGTATGGGGTAAAAATGGTAGACAGGATTCAAGAACTTTAATAAGTTAACAAGGAAGAACACACACTCACAAGGACGGATCGAGGGCAGGAACCAAAGTTAGGGGATTGCTTGGCAGGGCCAGTGCCGATGGTGAGTATCACCCTCGAGCGCCACGCTAGCTGGAGGGGCCTGTCAGCAACCCTGAAAACTGGGGATAGCCCTCGGTCCAACAAAGGAACAATATAATAGACAACACAAGCATTTTACTTAGTAGGCACACAAATGGATAAATCACACCACACCGATCTGAAACACCACATGTATATTGTTATGTAATATATCAAGTCAATAATAAATTAATGAACAAAATCATTCTTTTGATTAATTATTTATCTTGGTATTAAGCAAACTTGCAGGCAGACCCAGCCCTTCAGGTTTAGGTTTTACAACTGCCTTTAGAATCAAGTAGAGAAGCCTCGCCTGGACACATACATTACCCAGGAAGGGGTAGGTTTAAGGTTAAAGTAAATAGTACACAATTAAATTAGGACAGGAGTCTACAACTTACAAAAATATAATAAATAAATTAATAATAATAATAAAAATAGATTTGCATTAGATTTAGTTTAGTATTTTAGCTTTTTCTTTATTTAATGCCAGGGAGGGAATTATACCCGAAATAACTCAATAGGTATTACAAATGTAGGACTTAGGCCCATAGGCAGGATGTAGAGGTTGTTTCAACCAGGTACTCCAGAAAAAATTGCAGGGAGTTTCCGTGAGCTTGGTTTCTAATGGGCCAAGTTCAGGAACTCCAGCAAACAAAAAAAAAGCTCTTCACAGTCACATTGCAGGCCATTGAGGTCGCATCTGTGCCAGTCACTCCGACAAGCCAACCCGGGGCAGTCCACCCCCTCCCCTTCCCCTTCCCTTTCACAAAATGAAATTATGGCCACAATTAACCAAGCCTTCACAAATGACATGTAATTCAGTAAATACCCGGACCTGGCACAAGTGCTGCAGCCCCTCTGTGCCATGATCGTCATCTGGGCAACTAATATGTCGATCCAAGACAAAATAACCGTGACCTTCGGCTCGTCCATTCACTGGTCAAAAATTTTTACCATGCTGGTAAACCCGATTAATGCAGCAAATTTAAATCCACCTGCAACAAACCTACACTCCGTTCTCTTCTGGAATGCATGTAGTCTCAGCTCAAAAAGGGTATCTCTGCCCCGACAGTGAACTGCCATCTACATTAGAAGATTTGATGAGCCAGCCTTACTGAAAAGGTGGAAGAGGAACGAAGTAATGGAGTAATTGCCTACCAACTCACCAGACCTCAACAGGGAATCGCCATTCGCTGGAAGGAAATTTGTGATGGAGACAGCCTCAACTTTATTTTCGTACAAGGAAATCTAGTTTTCCCATCAAAGTGCAACATATAGCCATGTGAAGTGGCTAATTCATAATAATGTTCTCGCTGATTTGCAAGTATTTGTTTATTGAAAAGGGTTTGTATTCTGTAACTTATGGCTTCCCATATTCACATGTTTATAAGGAAATGTGTGAGTCAAAATTAATTTCAAGTGTACATACTGGTCTGAATATTTGTTAGCACGCAATAAGTCATGTAGTTTTGATTCCAGTTTAACTAATTGTAACAGTTCGAAAAGTCTTGTAAATCAGTGCAGGCCGTACAGAGCAGATATAATTCGTAAGCTTAAGAATGAGCGTGTTGTAACCACATTTTATGAGGAAGAATAGAGTTTGAACCAGCTTATCTATGCAGGAGATAATGCTTTACCATATCAGTATTTCGAAGGATGTGTTAAAGATATTCATATATTTTAGACCATCTTCGAAAAAAGTTTGGTTACAAATTGCATACTAGGTTTGTTTCATCATAATGTTATGTACCTCGAGCAATAAAACTACCAAAAATGAAGTTTTGTACTCAATCACTGTTTAACTTTTAACAATAGATAATATTTTTCAATATACATACAATGTTTCTTATTAAATTGTTCTCAGTCGAGTGTTGGATCGCAGATTACTTACATGTATTTTCATCTTGGAAACCATTATGTTAGTGTTGAACCAGGAAAGTATAATACAATGTACACATTATAGTGTAACTGTCTTCTCTGTGAGTTTACAGAAACTTGTGTTAGAATCTTCCATTTAATGTGACTTATTTTCTGCTAGGAACCAAAACAAAGTAATGAATTGATTCAATGCAATGATGCGACCAAGTACCCAGTGTTCTGCATGACTGCAACAACACCTCTTCAATATACTATTGAAGCCGTTCACTCACATTATGTCAAAACATATCCAGACTTAGTTGAAAGTGTCGTTTAACATTTCCTCGAATTTAAAGATGTTTGTGTTCAAACTGATAGGATCGAGTCAGGGCATAAGAAATGTTCCCTCCTTCAAGTCGAGTTCAAGAAGAGGACTTAGATCCAATATTACGAAAGTGTATGAAAACATTGTTTACAGAAGTTGCTAATAGCTTATAACTTATCTTTAAAATATTTGCGATTTTTTTTAACACCTTGTGTAATTATGTTTGGATAAATTGAAATGTTGTGTATATTTTGAAACATATTGTAGTAAAATTAATGTTGTACATTGATTTGTGTAACATCCTCTACTTACTGGTGCTACGATTTGGAAGTTATGTTTGGATAAATTAAAAATGGTGTGTATATATTTTGAAACAGTTTTCTAAGATATGTACATATTTTTTTAACACCCTGTACTTAGTTGTGTGCATTTTAAACAAACAAGTTGTGTTACAAATTATTTGATATGTTTTGGACCAACCTGTACTTGTATATATTTTTGAAACAATTTTCTAATATGTGCTATGTTTTGTAACAACCTCTATTTTCCTAATTTTATCAATAAATTTATGTTTTAAAATGGATTCCTTAATCTGTTTATTTAATGCCTCCCTTTAAAAAAGTTTGAAATAAAAATTTGTTTAAAAAAAAAAAAAAACAATGTTCATTATCACGAATGAGTGTTGTAGCCATAGTGTAAAAGCCAGAGGAAAAAAAACTACTAACAAACACATCTATTCGTTTGCCAAAATACTGGCTAAAAACAACTAAAGATATTTGAAACTGACTTCCGGAAAAGATGTCTGCTGAAAATGAACTATTATTTTATAACACGCCTTATTTACACAAAAAATATTTCATTCTTTAGTCAACCTCTGTAGAGTAATTAGATTATGCTCTAGCTTGGATGTTCTGGGTTCGAATCCTGGGTAAGGCATGTATGATTGTAATCTAGTTTGTAAGACAGAAACAGTTCAAAATAAAAAATGTAGCATAAAGTCCATCAAGGACTAATGAACGAAACACATACTGTTGGTAGTTAATTAAAAATATATAATTAAATGATATCCAAAATAGAAATTTGTTTGTGTACTATGTAAAATATTTCCATTCATAGTAAAAATACATTAAAGTCTGGGTTAAAAAGCTTGCATACGAAATCGTTAAATAAGAATGCAATTCAAATTACATATAATTGCTTAAAACCGAATAAATACACATATTCCACATTACATTACAAAATGTGCTATCTAAAGGCTAAAAATGTGTTCGGTTGTGAAATAATCTTTTTAATTTGTGTTAAATTCAGGTAAATATTACTTAAAACCATTTCAAATACGCTGTTTCTTCGATTGTAACTGATTTGAGTCGATTAGTGACATATAAATTTTACGACAAAGGGGGTGTGTGGTCTATATATAGGAGGTCCTGCCCAACCCTCCTCATTTGCTATTCTGACACCATGGAGTAAGGACCAGTGATGTAGTGGAGGCGGAACGGAGCGATGCTCCAATGCTGCTTTTGAGGCAGGAGCTGAAGCTCCGCCAGTGTTTCTGTGTAAAAAAAAAAGAAATATGCAAGAAAAATTTTATACAAACTGAAACTCTCTCTATAGAATTTTTGATTGATATGTTATGAAACGAATATGTATAGCTGGCATGATTGTACCTTTCCTTGTGTGTGCGTGGTTGCACTATAACATCGAGTTAAAACTTTATATTATTTTGCAATATTATATTTCATAAAATGCGATACCGAGGCTTCGCTGGACACATGAAGCTGGTAGTGGTATTTTTGGAAACAAAACAACTGCAAATGCAAAAGATGCTACGAACTTTTATTTTAAAAATTTTCTAATAGTAGCGCACTGTGCCACCACATGATTCGAGCATGAGTTACATATTTTTAAGAAGGTGGGTTGGCACACCATGCGCAGTGAAATGAGTTGGAGCAATTATGCGGTGTAGCACTGTGTTATTCAATTCTAGTAACAGGGCAGATGCGAAACTAAACACCGCACCTGTGCGAATTGGCTACTTTCCTAGTTCAGTTTCGTTTTCTATTCTGTTAATTTGGACACATTTGTAGACTGTGTTAAGTGCTGTGGTCTATAGTTTTTGACGGCCATGTTACTAGTAAGTAAGATATTGTTTTTAGACAGTTTAGACTACCTACACAACATGAGGAAAAGACAGTTGTTTGAAAATTTGACATGTTAACTATTTATCTACAGTAATAATGGAACAAAACCAAAACAAAAACTGTTTACATCTTTCTTTTCTCGTGTCGTTCCTGGTATTAGTAGTGCTGGTGCTTCAAAAATCTTCACTCTTGATGTTGATATGAGTATCTCAGGCACCTCAGTTCTGTTTAATCAACTCAATGATTCGCCTAAAGACAATGACGAACTCGTTATGAAAGATGAAGAAAGTTCTGGTATGACTGCAAGTAATGTTGAAAGTGTGGGACTGCAACATTGGCCAGATGTTTGGAATTAAGAAATGTGGTCAAGAAAAAAAGAAGCTTTCCCATGGATCGATTGCAGGCAAGGTAAGCTAGGCTGCAAAATTAAATCACTAAGGAAAAACATAATCGAACACAAGCAATCTAATGCTCACAATATAGCACAAACAATTGTTGAAACATCTCAGATGCAATCAATTGAAAATGTCTATGAGTGAAGCTCAATGTGAACCAACAAAAGCGATGTTTAGATCAGTTATTGAATTGCACAAAATTACCGACCTTACAATGACTATTTCGGTTTGATTAAGCTTCAGGAGCTAGGTGGGGTAAATGTTGCTGTTTGTTTACATTCTCGATATAGTGCTATTGAAATTATAGAACATATTTAAAAAGAAATGAAGTAACGGATTATTAGACAAATAAAGGATGTTTCTGGGAAAATATAAATTATAATTTATGAGTCGACCAGCCTAAGTTCAAATCTGTATTAATAGTTTATCTGAGATGTGAAATTAGAGAAGAACAACCACTCACTCATTAATTTTTAGGTCTTGTAGAACTTTCTGAAGAAAAGTCTGAGACAATTTTTTCAGGGTTTATTATGCTGTCTTGAAGAACACGGATTTGATAATTAATACCTCAAACAACATTTGGTAGGATGACATCGACAGTGCCTAGGCCTCAGGCCATTCGCCTCGTCGTGCTAGCAGAGACGTCAAGAATGCAACACATCATCACAGTGGAGCACCTGAATCGACGAACCAGTGCCATGTGCGTGTTATGTGTTATGTGCGAGGGTGTGTAGAAGGTGTAATTAGGGTTATGTTAGTTGTTAGGCAGTGTGCAAGGTATGTTTATTTTTTGTATGTGTATGTCATCATCCTACAATTCCACAAGTGTTAGTGTATAAATATAAAATGTTTTAATACCACAAGTTTCGGTGTCGTGCATCAGTGTGCACAAATATGTACAGTTAGGTTACCATGCAACCAGGTACATACTTATACGAATACCAGTGTCAATATGTGAGACCGAACGCCATGTGCTTTTGTTTACTTTTAGTGTTTAGATTTCGGGTATCAATGTTTATGTAGTGCCACATGTTATGTAAGCGTTTTATTTTCCCATGTTACCCATGTCGCATAAGTACGAGACAAATTGTCTCTTTATATTTTATTATTATTGTTTTAGTGTGTTTGAGTGTAATCCTGTATGTCCGTAATTATTAAGTTGTTGACAGCTCGTGTGCTAGAGACTCCATTTTGTGCATTTACTTGAATGGCCACAGAGGAGGCTATTGTGATGCGTAGACCTCTGTATAATATTTATAATAATTATTAACGTAACTTTTAACATTGCAAAAAATTTTCCTTTACATATTATATTTTAAAGTATGTTCGACCAGTACTAGCAATATTGAAATACTGAACTTTCCTGCCACATTCCAAAACGATGCATCAAAGTGGACCGGTGCACACAGCCACGTGGTAAATAGCCACTATAAAATTGTAAAAGTACTTTTGAACTGTTTTTATGCAGATTAAGATGAACTCACATGTTTTTCCATGAACACAAATAATACAGAGATTTTAAACCCTACTGGGGACAGACCCTCTAAAGATATTATTGTTTATTTGTACGTGTCAATATTGAGGTTTGGTTGCCATGGCAATGGGGTCTGGTCGAATGTGTGTATTTATTTGTGTTGTTTTAGTATGTACTTTTACGGTTTGTTGTTAAGAGTGTAATGATATGTACATATTATCGGTATTGTAGAACCCATTCTGTTTCATTCATTTTATTTCACCTTATATAAAATTAGGTCACATGATGTTTGGACGGGCGCGTCCTCCACGTCAAACAAGAAAGTAGTAGCGGCTTAGATCTCGTGAGAGTACCACTGCGTTACAGTGCTCCGGGCACTTCATCTTTGTTCATTAACCCTGGCAAATAGCATTTCCTATCCACCACACCTCATCTCCCCCATGGTACAGCACACCATACATCAAGGATTTAAAAGTAACGGTGCTAGTGTTATGCTTGTAAAACACTCCTGAGTAGCTCAGAAATGTCTATCCCAGTATTCAAATATAATAATATGGCATTGAATGAATCACCGACTGGAGTTAGAATTAGCCGATTCTGTTGATGAGGTAGGGGGTGTGAATCATTTTCACATATTTATGGACAAATTATACACTTTGTACAGAAGGTCCCCAATTAATCAACATCATTTAGCTAAGTGCATTTCAGAACTCGATTTAACGAAGAAAATCGGCCAAATTTTGTCAACCAGGTGGGTGGCCAGTTCGTTCCGAACAGTTTCAGCGGTATGGTTTGGATACAATTCTTTATTCTGCTATTTTTCAAAAGCCAAAGGAGATATGTGTAAATCTTCCACTGAAAGAATCACGTATAATGGCTTATTAAAGCGATTTTTATCCAAGAAATTCTTACTTGATTTGGCTATAATGTATGACATTTTAGCAGATCTAGCTATTCTTTCTGAGAATCTACAAAAAAGAAATGATTCTATACTCTATGCAGACAAACTAATTAAGCGATGTATCTGCTTCATTGAATCTCTCAAAGAGAAGCCTGGCACTCGAATTTTAGAGGCCCAAATTGCGCTCAAGAATGGCCAGTTTTGTTCCATACCATTAACCGATAACGCGAAAATGACTCCCATTAACCAGCAAAAACTATTGTCTAGTGTAGCAAATAATCTGAAAAAGAGGCTGTTTACAACCATGTCTATCCATGGGTCGATGTCAGCCTCATCTGAGACTGATACAAAGAACGATCAGTATGAAATGCTGTTGAATCAAATTTAAGTTCATGACTGTGATCAATGGCCTGCCGATTTGCCAGTAGGGTATGATGAAGAGGAGATACAGAATCTTTGTACAAGATTCCAACTTAACATAGCCAAGATAAAAAAAAAATGCATACTGGAGCTATCTTGACGATAGCCACTGTATTGCTAAAGAACTAAATGAGTTAATGAATTGCACAAAACTGATAGCATGCATTTCAGCTGAGTGCGAAAGGAGGTTCAGTTTAATTAATATCATTGTATATCCTACTAGGAACAGACTTTTAATATCACATGTATCTTCATTAATGTTCAACAAATTGCATGGACCATCCCTCAAAGACTGTAACCCTGAGCCTTACATTTAACCGTGGTTGAGATCGCACCGTTCAGCAGATGATATCAGAACCCACATAGCAAAAGGGTGACACCAAGATGCTGAAAATATGTTTATGCTAGTTTATGTTAAATAGTGCCGATTGCAGATGTTTTGTGTTATCTCATGTAATGGGGTTGTAGTTTGGTAATATATTGCAGGTCCCCTAATGTAAATGTAACTATTGTGTGCCGTTTCTTTCTCATTTTTCAAAAATTCAATTTCTTCCTCCCTCCCCCTTGCAAATCCAAAGGGTTATAAATACGAAGAGCTCTGGCACAATAAAATTTGGGACTCCAACACTGGTAAGGACCTCCTCTCCTGTGCGCGTTCGGGAACCAGTCTCACCACCCTCTGCCCTCTGCCGGGTGTTCGCATTGGTGTTAAGGACCTGAATCGCTCACATGGTGGTGTGTGGTTAACCGACCATTGCACCTCGCCCAGGACCACTGCCAGCCTAGCCCAGCAGCTACCCGTGGAGCTCACCTGGGGTTACCGCCTGGACTCTCAGCTGCCTGAACTGGGCTTCAGGTCTCACTCAGCGACTACTACCTTAGGTAGTAGACTTTATGTAATTAATTCTGATTAACATTTACGATTTAATAAATTAGTTTAATTTTTTTAAAATTCTATCTGTTTTTTTCGTAAAATTGTTTAACTTTCATTAGTGATTTTTAAAAAAATTTTAGAATTTGGTTGAAATATGTTTAAATCATTAACTTTCTTTGGGTTTTTTTAAATTTGATTGTAATATGCTTAACTAGTTTAACTTTCTTCAGTACTTTGTTTAAAATTTGATTAAACCATACTTAAATTGTTTAACTTTCTTCAGTAATTTTTTAGAATTTTAGAATTTGGTAGAAATATGCTTAAATAGTTTAACTTTCTTCAGTATTTTTTAGAAATTTAATTGGCATATGCTTAAATAGTTTTACTTTCTTCAGAAATTTTTTAAAAATTTTAGGTTTAAGTAGTTTTAAGAGACTCTGGGTGGGATTTTTGATGTGTGCTTGTGAGTGTATTATGGAACAGCTAAAAAAATTCAGATAACTAAACCAGATATGCAAGGTGTATTTGGAGGGTGCATAGCCCTGCTGCTGAGCTCATTCTGAATGTTGTTGTTTGGAGACGGATGAATGATTGACGAATCTTTGGACATGAGTATCTCTAACGAATGTGGAATGATTGAAAAATGGATGGGTGGGAATTTTATTTAAAAATTTCTTAGTTTTAAGTAGTTTAAGTGTATTAAATGTTTCGTTTTAAGTAGTTTTAAGTAGTACTAGAGTGTACTAACTGTTTAGTTTTAAGAGTGCAAAAATAGTATTCCCTTCGCTAAAACTTTGTAGACAAATATTGTTAATAAACATAAAAATAGTATTCCCTTTGCTAAAACATTCTATACATATATTATTAATAAACGTGTTTTTGGAAGAAAAAAAATGTTTCATCTTGAAAAGTAATTTGAATGACTTAAGAAATATTTTCTTTTTAAATTGAACAATCAGTAATTAATATGTAAATTTTCTCTTAAACTAATCGTTTTGATATTCAAAAATTGGCTTAAAATCCAATACAATGTTGTGTTCTAAACACAGTCCGCTCGCCTGGTACGAAATGCATAGCTCGTGCACTGGGAAAGACAGGCTAGGCAGTTCGCGAAGCATGGTGTTTACTGAACTGGCGTTGTCGGCCAGGGCGACATGCTACGGGTTAGTCGGTGGAGGGAAAATGTCAACCCTCCCTGCTGCCTGTGCCGTGCAGGCATCCGTGGTGCATGCCCTGTGAAGTGGAGCATGGAAGGTCGCTGGCAGGGGAAGAGGAGTGAGTCTGTAAGGTGGTGCTCAATTGCGATTTTCTCAAACACGTTCCAGTCTCTCGCCTCACACTGCCTCGTACATCCCAGGCTCTCGACCGCTCCCCCATCACCTCGGTACCTGGCTCTTGCCATGAGACTTTTTATAACCCACATCCCGGTATCTTTTGTAAACACGTCACACGTTGTTGAAAACTATATGAGCGCGCTGCTTTTTTAACACACACACGCAACTTAACTCCCTCATTAAATTAATATTTTTAAATCTTAAACTACACCAAAAAATGAAATTTAAGTAAAAATTTTTAATTTTCCCACTGTTTAGGATGTTACTAATAAAACATTTATTTCAGGTACATCTATACGTCGTGGTAAGTGACTAGAATGTTTTTTTATTTTTCCAGAATGACAAGGAACTTTACATTTGTTGTGGTATTGATTATAGTTTTGTGGGAAACAAAAAAAATAGTTAGACACAATAAGCGGACGAAAGCAACAAAGCATTGACAGTTTATTGGAACATCTATTCATAAACGATTCAGAGTCTGAATCGCAGACAGAAATACAGTCTACCACGAACTGTCAAGATGTTGTCGCTTCACCTAAATGGAGGCGATTCGATCTCTTGCTGGACAATCTCTACTTAAGTGATTCGAGCATGGATTCACTCACGGAGAGTCCGCCAACAACAGAAGGTCGAATCGTGTCCCCTTCCCGCAAATAAGGAAAGGTCGATCTCTTGTTAGACTATTTGTTTCTGACATGGAAAATTCGTGTGATTCTGAAAGTGTTTCGTCCATCTCACAAACGAGTTCCGAGTCAGTTAGAGAGACTCCGTCTAGGTAAATGGAAAAATATTCGTTTTCCGATTCCCCAGCCTCAGTGGTGTCTTTGCCAGACCTCATATACTAGCTATTGGCCACAGTGCTCGCGGGTAGGCTAACTGATGTGCGGACAGTTAACAATAGGATTAATACTGATGCGGACATTGAAATATTTTTCTCGAGGTGTAAGGCCTCTTTGTTAAACTTAGCATTGGCATCACCCCAGTCTATTAGAATTAGCATTACCGTAGTGTGCAAGTACTTTAAATCCCTCACGGCAAAGGAAGGCGCTACAGAAACTTTCTATTTTCAGAGCAAATCCCGCCCTGTCCTGCATTCTTCCGATGTTGGCTTAATCTATGATGAGACAATTAAGCCCTACTTAACTAACAGGCTTGAGGAGTTTGGTGTGCGTGGTTCAGGCAGGAGTTTGCAACTAATATTGTACATGGACGTCCATGTCTCACAATACAGAGCATTCAGCATAGATGCTATGCACACTAAACTACCAAAGTTTATTGCTGATAGGAAGGCTTGTGCCGATGTACACTGCCCAGAAGGAATGTGTTTCCACCATGCATCTCCTTTTCCTGCCACACGAAATGTCAGTCATTCTTCTTCATATTCAAAACATCACGTGGTTTTAAATACTGAAAGTCTGTCGACACCTGTAGTCATACAGGATATTCGTAAGTTCGAGGAGAACAATTCTATTTCTATAATTGTCTACTGTGTGGTGGACAATGATAGCAATGTAATTGACGAAACTTGCAACAATGAGAGGGTTATCATACCGATGTGTATTTCTTCTGTACATTATGCTCACCATGTAAATATTCTGGCCATTCGCGCTAGTGGTAATGCCGTGCATTTGCATTTAGTATGCATTAGAAATTTATCATGACTGGCTGGTAGTCAGCTGGGGAATAAGACAAACAAGAAATTTGTTTGTGATCATTACCTCCAGTACTTTGTTAGTGGGGAGAAACTCGCAAGTCACACTATTATTTGCCAGCAACAAAAAGATGTTCGCCGTACTTTCCCTACTGGGGCCAACAAGTACTTGGAATTTAAGGATTACAGCAAACAGCAGAGATTGGGTTTCGTTGCCTATTGCGATGTTTAAAGTTGCCTAAAACCCTTGCCCACTTGCTTGACTAATGATGAAATGAGTAATACAACTACCATCAACCAACATGTTACATATGCTTGTAGCATTTTGTTGGTTTGTTCATACAATTCAAGTTTATCTAACTACTTTGAGTATGCGGGTGCTGATTGTATGTACCAATTAGTAGATAAATTAATTGAATTAACAAAGTGGGTTGCAGGAAACTACAGTGTGATTGTTCCAATAAAGCCAAAACCCCCTGGTGATGAAGCTAGTTTGGCAGCTCAGAAATGTTGTCACATTTGTAAGGAAAAGCTCGATACAGATGATTTTGTCGTCGATCATGACTCTCTGATGGGTGAAATCAGAGGTCGCGCACGGAGACGAGTATGGTCGTCTCAGGTTATTTCTGTAGGGCTTTTAGTAAATTTTTTAGGATGAGTTGGCAACCTGTATAGTGTGGCAAATTTATTATAATATTTTTATATTTTATATAATGCTGCTCTTATGGACTATTGACTATATATAATCGATATGCAGAGTGTTTAATAGATGTTTAATTGTGAAATCCGTCCCAGAATATGCTGATCGCTCCGGGTGATGCCGCGACTGCATGGCATGAGAGGACGCCGCAAGGGGAGGTGTGGAGTACCCAGCTGTTCCGCACTGGGAGACATAATCTGCGAGTCCCCGATCTTGGGTGTATGTGTGCGTGCGTGGCTGATGCGAAAGTATTCGCGAATATGATAGGAACGGTTTTTACGAGAAGGCATCCCAGGTGTGCACCCAGCTAATAGTTTACGGTGGCAATATTTGAACACCGTTTCTGAAAGTGACTTGAATATGAGCAGGTTAAGGAAAGTAACTTTTTACACTGTTTTCCACAGAGTAGAAAAATCTCCAGTGTTAAAATGGAATGGTCCTTGTGAAAGTATGCCAACTTTGTGATCGTAAAGTTGATTGGGGGCATGGGCAAATTTAGTGAGAGTTTGTTTGCCGAGTGGAACTATGTTCCCTTTTAAATTGTGCCAATGCCTGTGGGTCATTTGACTGGTTGCCGACATGGTAAACTTTGTAAACTGTCATTATCGGCTGTGTACAGTTAATTCAAAATATCTTGCATCCCCGAAGAATTGATATTTTCTGTGAGTCACAAAGTGTTACCGCTGCCATCCGGGGACCAATTTAATTGCTGCAGTTGAAGAGGTGCGTATAGGCGCCGATCATCGCCATCACCGGCAGTACTCAGCTGAAGGTTTGCTTCAGAGACGTCGCATTTTGGCTGGGATAAAATTCCACCAGGTATGAGACAACGAGATGTTTTATGCCCATTAATTTTCGTGGGCGTTACCATCAGCGAACTTCCCCGTGCACATAACAATTGTGACCGTCCGAGCGAGGCCCATTCCAGGAGCAACTTAAATTGCCGGAGCCAACTATTAATTCAGGTGTTGTAACATTCAGTAACATGCCCGGTATTAATTGTGATTATCATTTACATGTGGTATAAGGAAAAATTTTTGTTGTAGGTATTGAGATAATGATTGTGTTGTGTAAAGAATCTTGGCATCGCCGTACAAATTAATGGAACGGAAAAGTAACATTGCGGCCAGATATTTTTTGACCTATAGTATGCATTTAACCTTATTGCAATGATGAAAAATTAGTGTAATCCAAAGCAAATATTTTCTCAATAAAAGAAAACTTTCAATAAACTCATGTTGCGTAGTGTTAATCTCTTGCAAATTTTTTTATGACGAAGAAAGTCTATGTTACTGTACATTTTTTTTATGCGATTTATGGGAATTAGCTGAGGAATTTGTACACAAAAGTTTTGAAGCCGAAATGGCTTTTGCCCCATGATTAGGTGTAGGAGTATTTTTGGTAAATGCATGAGTGAGGTATATTTGGGTAGCCTGCACCCTAGATGGGAAAGGGCATCTCAGCACATAATAAATGCAACTTAAACTTCAGTTTGCCCAAGAGACAACTTGTCGCTGTCTTTCATAACCTGAAAAATTATGATGCTCACTTTCTCATAAAGCCTTTGGCTGAACATCACATAACACAACCCGGTGTATTCGTGGTGATCGAAATGCCGGGTAAAATCCAGGTGATTGGAATGATCCTAGAGAAATATAAATGTATCACCAAACAAATTCCCAATGGGATTGATTTCAATGAAAAGGCGTAATATTTCAAATTACGTTTTATTGATTCATTCCAGTTCATGAGCGCCTCTCTGGAAACTTTGGCAGGTAATTTACAACCTGCACAATTGAGAATAATCCACTCGAGGTTTCCAGACAACACCCAATTTGAATTGGCAAAACAGAAGGGAGTTTTTCCTTATGACTTTGTTAAGTCGCCAGACAGTCTGATGCACATGTCACTCCCACCAAAGGACGCATTTTATAATGTGATGAAAGGCGAAGGCATTAGTGATGAGGATTATGCTCATGCTCAAGCTGCATGGAATGTGTTCAACTGCGTAAACTTGTTGCAGTATGCCATTCACTATTTACATGTCGACACTTTTTTGCTGGGATATATTTTTGAGAATTTCAGGGCAGTATGTTTAGCTCATTATGGTCTTGACCCCGCCATGTGTTAGAAATAAAAGCTTGAGTACCAGCCTGTCATTTAATAAAGTCCAAATAATGCATCATCACAAGAACAATAACAAAGCTCCCACCATTACATAACCACAACTACAGTATATCGAGGAACAAAACAAAGCTTGGGTGTAGCCAACTTTAAACAAAAAAAAACGTAATGCGTCAACTAATGCATAACACATTTCAATGCCATACATAAAATTTAACATTGATAAGCGTGCTCAAGTGGCGAAGGAATTCGAGAAATCGTTTTTTAAGCTGATGAATAATTCTGTGTATGGAAAAACTTTGCAGAATGTCCGCCAGGAAAGGGACATAATAGCCGTTTCCAGGTATGACATGATCCACGTGGCTGCAGAGCTTATAGGTCGTCCTACATTCCAGACAAGCTAAATAATCGATGAAAATCAAATCCTGATCGAGATGTCAAAGAGTTCTGTTGCGTTCAACAAACCTTTGTACACTGGTGTTGCCATTCTTGACCTTTCCAAATTAACCCTATATGAATTTCGTTATCAATACATGTGTACCAAATTTCCTCCGACAACCTTGCACCTCCTTTATTGCGATACCGATACATTGGTCTATTCTGTTTCTTGCGATGATGTCTATAAAGTAATTACCTCTGATTTAAAAGCATGGTTTTATACATCCAACTATTCGCTCGATAACCCACAAAAATTCTGCCACGAGAACAAAGGCCATACCGGAGTTATGAAAGATGAATGTGCTGGCTGTATAGTCAAACATTTCATAGGTTTACGTCCTAAGCTTTACGCATACATTGTTGTGAATGAGCAATGTATGCGCAAAGCAAAGGGCGTAAAATCTAACGTCATACAGAAGCTCCGATACTAGGATTATCGAGATTGCCTCTAAAATTGCACCAGGGTTTTGGGGACCCAATATAACTTTCGTTCGCGTGGTCACGAAGTCTACACCGAACGTGTGACCAAGGTAGTGTTGTCAGGTTTGGACGATAAGCGTTTTATTCAAGCAGATGGAGTATCGACCTTACCCTGAGGGCACTACAAAATCCCAAAATAAATGTTTTCTTTTTTCCCCACTCAATTATTTTTAACACCACAATAAATACAGCCCTGCCACCTACACCACAACTGCCAGCACCACACTGCCAATTATGTCCATCTGCCAGCACCAAACCACCAATGATGTCCACCTACCAGCACCACATGTAGCATCATATCTTAAGACAGCACCCCAGCTGTCTGCAACCTCTAAAACAGCTTTCTGAAATATCTAAAGCTATTTGCAGCATCTCCTGCATAAACATCAAATCGACGTTCCTCTCTGCACTCGAGAGAAAACTCCTGTCTGTTTGTCGAACTACAGCTCCCGTTAACAGTTGTTTGTTAACAGATACATCAAATGTGTTTTCGATCCAACTTCCTTGTCACTATTCAAGGAAGAAATTTGTCTATGTTCCCCTCCCATTATTCTCTTCACAGCATGAGATTACATAGCATCATTTGAAATCTACCAAAAACAATATGCTACGTGTCTGTGTTGTAGGCTCTCGTTGCAGTGTGTAGGTGTCTGGCAAATATTTCCCGGACACGACCACTGAACGCCTTAAGTGAGCGACTTCATGTAAATAGTCACAGTATATAGGTAGGAAAGAGACGACTAACAGTTGCTCAAGATTGTTCTTAATTTTTTAAAATCATTTGTATACTTTCTAACATATGTTTGTAAAATATCTTTATCAGAATGCTGTTTTTTAAATCATGTGTGTGTGTGTGTGAATGTTTTTGTATGAATTTGTTCTTGCTTTTATTGTATATATGAACTTGTTTTTGGAAAAATATGAAATTTGTTGTAAATGTGTATGATGATTGTAAATATAATGATTTCTTTAAATGTTTATAAAAGTTTTTAAATTTTTTGTTGTAAACTTTGTATAAAGATTGTAAATAAAGTTTTAAGGATGGTTTCGAAAAAAAAAGAAATTTTTTCTCTGTTAAAAGGAGTAATGTGACATGTTATTAAAAAAAATTTTAATTCCTCATGTCACTATGTAATATTTTGTGTATGGCTGGAGATTGAATGTGTCTGAAGTGAAGTATTTGTGGATCAATGGAGATGTCATTTTTATTGGATAATGTGTTTACTCTATTAAACTTTGTATGACTGTGAATGATGAAGTATTTGGAATGATAGAGTGTTTGTGAACGATGAAGTGATAGTTTCAACACTACAAAGAAATTCTTCTTTATTACGTTTAAAACTTTAATTTTAGGAAGTTTTTTTTAACTCTGGATTTGAGAAACCAACGAATATGCAAGAGCTTTGAAAATTAAAGGATTGGGGAAAATATATAAATCCTCGAGAAAATCATGCGAATGAAAATGAAAAAGAATGACGGAGTTGTATAAAAGCTCGCCCACACAGCTGAAGTTGGGATTAGCGAACTAACAATTTCCCTACTATCTCAGCCCTAATCCATTAAAAGGAATTATTTTTATCATCCGCGACTGTCGCATAGTTTTCTCCAGGCCCTCTCCGCTTTGCTTGGTTTTCTATGCCCCTTACTAGACACTTCTTCTTTCGGGGTGTGCCCATGGCTACACCGCGATGCATGCGCCCAATTATATAAATTAACCTTGACCTAAGGCATAAAGGGCTTTCCCTGAGACACATCCCATTCTCCAACCGTCTTAGCTACTAACAAGCATACCGGAGGCAAACAGAACTGTGAAGGTGCACACGCTGGGCATAGCGGGATTTGGGGCCTCGCCAGAAAAAATAAATTAATAAATTGAAGTTGGGACACAATGGTGAGACAGGGTAAGCTTGTCGGAAGGTGAAAGTGGGCTATACCGTTACCCACCCATGTACACAAGCTCCTGTCCGCACAGCACGGCTAAAGACTGCTGCTGCTCCAGGCTGTCCTTCGCCCTACATCGCCGAGTGGTGGCGTGCATCAACTTTTGCTTGTAAGAAGCTAAAAAATATTATGAAAAGATAATAAAAATAAATCACTACATAACAATTCAGAATTTTTACTTACAAATAACCACAACTGTGAATCAACACGAAGATGTCTACTGCTATAACACACGTACTTTATACAAACTCTGAAAACCTAAACATTCTTGTCCGTTGTAGAAATGAGAGGCGATGAAGAAGAGGTGCTTGTTGTCTAGTACCGGTGTGGTTTAACTTATATATTGGTACGTATTTTGAATTCTATTAACTCGTTGCATTCTTTTATAACACCAGGATAGGTGGCCGGTCATTGACGTGGAAATAGGTTCTGTAATTCGTTTAGTGAGTTAGCACTTGTTTAATTTATTCTGCTGTTTGAAATATTTTTCGTTACGATATTAATACAAATTTTGTGGTCCATTCATTATAGTTTTGTTGTGTACGACATATTCCATTTAATTCATTTTAATTGATTTGTCTGTTTAGCGACTTGTGCTTCTGTCGTGTGTAACATTATCGGTTTAACTCATTTTTATTTATTTGTCTCATGGTAATCGCATGATTAAAGTAAATATTCCGTATTTCATTTGCTTTGCTTTGATTTGCTTGAATATGTATTTCGTTCATTTCACATATCTAATCCGGTTACAGTCAGACGTGTCATTACTAACATACAGGGAGGGTTTAGAAACCGACGTTGTGGATTTCATTTTTAATAAAATATAGCATCTTTTATTATGTATTTCCTAAAAATTTCATTTCGCAGAAATACGCCATTACATAAGTCTCCTGCCAGACAGTAAACGGGAAGGAACTCAATACCATTGAAGATTAATATTACACAATAACTATATACACCCCTTCCCCAACACATCACACCTCAGTACACCAGACCTCCGAGATTGAGGACCTCTCCCCAACCCCCAAAAAAAGAAATAAAATAAAGAACCTTAGCACACTCTTGCACCAAACTATACACTTATCAATTCACACATAATTCGAAAATTAAATAAAAAGAAAAGACTTTTTGATTGATTAATTCTATTCGATTAATTTGATCGATAAATTAAATTTTCATGCCATTAAATTTATCGGATTAAGATTAGTGAACTAAATTTTTTGATCGGATTAAGATCGGATTAATCCGATCAATAAATTTGATATAGAATTAATTAGGCCAATCAATAAAGGCGGCATCCCTGTGTATCTAGAACCCTGTCGCCCTAATACTAGCAGTGTCACGTGGAGGCCAAGCGAAATCTCGCTTATGGCCGCATATCAGTTCTGTATCCACTACCTAACTGCGACTCAATCTTGTCACAGAAAAACGGAATTCGTCTATATCAAACAGTGATCCGACCCATTCTTACATATGCGGCCGCAGCCTGGGCCTACTGTGCCAATACTCACCTAAAATCCTTGCAAGTGGTGCAAAATAAGTGCCTTATAATGGCAGCGAATGCATCTCGCTATGTCCCTATTAGATTCTAGCATGCGGAGTTAAAACAAGAAATGCTGCAAGACGTCATTCGTAAACAGTCTCAACAGTTTTATGGCTCAAATGTGGAGAACACTAACCCACTTATAAGTGCCCTTGGGGACTATTAAATCGAGGAAACCCAACGTTATAAGCTACCTAAATTGCTTCTAGTGAATCGGCCCCCTTAGCCCTGCGTGTAAAACACTACCATTCCAAGCATAATAGAACCTTCACAGCCTCAGTAGTCTACTACTAATCTCAATAGTCTACTAGTAGACTAATCTGATCAATCCTGAAGAGACTGATCAGTCTAGAATAATTTAATAATAATATTACATGATTAATTAGGCCGTAATACACCTCTCACCCCCAGCCAGTTGATTGCATGTCGGGCCTGTCGCCAAGCCTGGCGATTGTGGCTCTTTGCAGCAGCTAGAGAGAGTACCTACACACGCCATTTTTATTAATTGCGGTAGTATAATCTGAACTGCACTGAAGGGGTAACTCGGCCTAGATTAGTTATTCTGACTAATTAGCTTAGAGTAGGTTTAACCGCTCATCCCAGTCAACTGTATGTATGTATGGTCCAGTCGCCACTGCCGATTCCAAGGCGGCTACCTGTCAGATTACCCGCAACATCTGAGGAGGCCGTGGCGATAGTGTGCTCTCTACAGCAGCTGGTGAGAACCCCTAATAAATAATGAAGATCCCTCTCCCCTATGCGAAGCTTCGTACACTCGTAGCTCAAGGCCGTATAAATGCTCTGTTACAGCCTATGGCTACATAGATTGGTGCATTAGATTAAGGCACGCATCCGAGGACATATGATATTAATAAGTTATTTAGATTACATTAATTTCATTCTCTCTTTGCAGGCTATTGCCATCTCTTCATAGCCATCCAAAAACAAGTTAGTGTTGGCTCTGCTGACACTTACTGGCAGCTCACTCCCTTTTCTTTTAGTTTACTTGTTCTACTGGGAGATCGGGGGGAAGAGGCCCAATAGCGCCACTTCCCTCGTCAGAGTGGTATGCAAGCACCACGCTGGTTAATCCAGCGCTTCCTCCCATAAAGTAAAGGCAAGAGGAAATAAAGTACCTGTCCCCTCTCTACTAACTTTCGTCTCTACTAACACAAGCATGTTGACACACACCATCTGTCTCCTGTAGCATTTATGTTTAATGCATGAAATATTTTGAATTTTTTCCTGTCGACTGGGTTTTTACGGTGTCTATGCCGGTTTTTTCCCAGTTTCTTCCTAGATATAGTTTAATTGTAAGTACACTTAGGGAGGTAGTCATGGCCCCAATCGCTGGCCATGGCTGCCCAATCCCTCCCTGCCACGATGCATATCTCCTTGCATGACTTCCTTGTAGGCGTAAGGGGTTCACCCTGAGACGCAATTAGCTCCTATCCTACCTCGGAGACATCTCTAACAATTAGATATAGGATAGGTTAGGAAAAAAAATTGCCCAGCGACCACATTGCCCTCAGAACCCATGGAGGCAGCACCTGCATCTCTGCAGGCTCCTTACATCATGGACGCAATCAAAACTGCGTTCAACAGCGATACTGAACTAAGTAAAACCCCGCAATAGATGAACGAATTAATGCCTCTAATGCAATTACTGTCGTTTTGACAACCTCTGGCCTCTCGCAGTAAGATAAAATTGCACAAACAATCGCACTTCACCTGAGGATGATAAAGAATATTAACCATGCAATCAAACAACTTTAATGCAGCCACACTAAATAATTCATCCATAAATATACACAATTTTCTACTGGAATGCGCATGGTCTTAGTAATAAAAAGGTCGAATCTATTGATTATTTGTCTCAGAATAAAGTAAAAAATCCGCAGTAGTAAACGAGACTCATTTTACACCGAATAATCGATTACCTGTCCCAGGCTATGCTGTATACAGGCGGGACAGGACGAGAAATGTAGGCAGAGGAGGTGGAGTTGCAATTTTTATTCACCACTCAATCATACATCACGAAATATTACTTTCAGATTTTCTCACACTGTAAGCAGTGGGAATTGAACTTAAATTAGGCCAACAAAAACCAAACTGCTATCAATTTATACTACACCAGGGCGCCCACTTACAGAAGCAGATCTTGATACATTCATTAATAATGTAGACCCTGTAATACTAGCCATCGTGGACATTAATGTCAAACATCCCTATCGGCATTCGTGAACCAGAACTGCAAATTGTGTGATATTGCAAAGGCAACAAACTAACCGAAATTATCAGGTTATGGCACCTTATGAGCTGACATATAACCCGACGCAACGAAATTAACACCCCGATGTGCTTGATATCGCAATAAATAAACAATTTATTACCTACTGGCTTCGATCTCAAGGTCGAGCAGGATCTTTCTTCTGACCATTTACCACTACATATCGATTTTTACTCACTTAATGTTGAAAATACTACTGCCCCACCACAGCCCCCGTCCCCCAAAAAAAATTTAAGACTATTCGCATGCGAATTGATCCGCTTTTACAAATTATATTGAAGAAAATTTACCGCAATTAGATGCAGAATCTATAACATCATCTGCACTAATTGACAAAGCAGTCTTAGTCCTTACTGAAACTATTCATAAATGTATGGCAGAGCACATTCCAGAGAAAATAATCAGAACAAAACTAGAAACTTTCCCACAATACATACGGGGTATTATCACGCAGAAGAATTATTCAAGGCACCAGTACACACGCTGTAGAGTTCGCAGGATTAATGCCGGCATAAATGAGTTGCAGGAAAATATCTCAGACGAAGTAACCCTTTGGAGGGCTAGTGTTTGGAATGCGAAAATCGCAAAATTAAATACAAACACAAATAATCTGTGGAGGCTAACCAAGCGCCTATTAAATAAAACTGATATAGTTTCGCCCTTAACCACGAACACTGGTGTAGCTTTCACCCCTGAAGCGAAAGCATAGGTCTTCGCCAATGTGCTGGAAAACACTTTCCACCCAAATCAGGTACCCAGTGATAGAATTTTCACCGCCCAAATTCTCCAGGAACTAGATATTAAACACTGGCAGCCCCGAGAGCATGAACCCAAATATACACAACTGCAAGAAATCAAATCTGCCATTTGCCATATGAAGCCTAAAAAGGCACCTGGCGAGGATGGTATAGAAGCGATTTTATTAAAGGAACTCCCTGATTTAGCCCTTCAGCATTTAGCACTCTGTGTGAATTCAATGCTCAAGTTCGAAAATTTTCTGAATATATGGAAAAAAGCGAATGTAATTTTATTCCATAAACCAGGAAAAAACGGAAGCTGCGGCAAAATTATAGGCCAATTAGCCCAGTGGCGTAGCGTGGGTGTCAGCCGCCCGGGGCGGAAGAAAAGTTTGCCGCCCTCTTATTTAGGTATTTCAATTTAAAAGAGACTATAATATACAGTAATTCTAAAGAACTTTTCAGCAAGAACAGTCATCTTTATTGTGTATTGTACAGGTTACAAATAAAAAAGTCATATATATATATATATGTTTTACAATATAATAATCACATTAATTTAAAAAAATTCTTACACGTATGACACTTACGTTGATATAACAGGTATATAACACTTATGATTACACCTTGACGATCGACAAGATTAAGTTATTAGCGAATTGAATATAAAACGCAAATCGACTTCCAATTAGAACTAGAACGATACTGTTAATATTTATATTTTTATTGAAAAATAATATACTTGTTAGAATTAAAAACAAAACTTCTGTCTTTAACTAAAACTTTATTCGCCTGCTTTTTTTAAGAGCAAAGTCTTTTATTGCACTATCAATGTCTATAGCATCACACACCTCTTGCTCAATAGACAAGATAGCCAGATTGGTTAGCCTTAAAGTACTCATTGTTGATCTTAAATAATTTTTGATCAATTTCAATTTTGAAAAACTTCTCTCACAGCTGGCATTGCTTATGGCAATTGTGAAGAATATTCGGAGCATTATTATAATATTGGGCAGAGTATCTTCCAGCTTGGATTTCACAATTAATTTTAATAATTCAAGTGAGTCCGCATTAATTAATTTATTTTCGTTGCCTGTGGCAGCAATGAAAGTCCGCAGTCGAAGTCGTTCCAGCTTGAAGTCCTGTTCGTCAATTTCGGCAGATGCGTAGTCTAGATTACATTTAGTATCGTCCGAATCTAGTAATATAGCCGGCGTTAGGTAAGCGAACTTATCCGCCAAATTCTGTAGCTGCTGAAAACGCTCACGAATTTCTACAATGATTTTCTCTAACGAAGAAAACAGCTTATTTTATTATTTATTGTGAAATTTTGCCGCCCCCTAAAAGTGCCGCCCCTGCCGCCCCCACTACGCTACGCCACTGAATTAGCCTACTCAACACACTTCCAAAGGTATTTGAATATATTATATTAAGACGGATAAATTCTCACCTGGAAAGTAATAATTTACTACAAGAGGAGCAATTTGGCCTCCGATCCAAACACTCAATAACACACCAGCTTGTACGAGTTACGGAATACATCATAAATGTTTTTAACTTCAAAGATTATGTTGTTGTAGTATTCCTTGATATTGAAAAAGCCTTTGATCTTGTTTATCACGCAGGCCTAATATATAAATAATTGATATAAAACATTCTGACTGAAGCAGCTATTAGGTGCACAGAAATTTCACTGTTTCATACGACGGTGCTAAATCTGGCTCAAAAACTATTTGTGCCGGTGTTCCACAAGGCAGACTTTTAGGCCCTGTATTATTTAATATAAACATAAATGACCTACCGGAACATGATCACCGAGTGGTGCAATTTGGGTGCTATGCGGACGACACAGATATTCTCAATTGCTCCCACAATCTCGAACTAGCAACCCAAAGGTTACAAAATGTCCTAAATACTTTTCAAAAATACTATACAAAATGGCGGATTAAAATTAATGTAGGCAAAAGTGAAGCTATTGTCTTCACTCACAGGCAATTACCCAAGGCGCAAAATCGCCCTGACTTAACTCTGTTTGGCGAGCAGATTCCCCACAAATATGTAAAATATTTAGGCGTCCATATGGACCAAAAACGAACTTGGAAGGCGCATATAAAGGATGATTCTCAATTAGACCGACAAACTTCGGGAGGTTATTCGTCATGAAAAAGTAAAAGGAAAACATATGTGACACTTTATACCTAATCCGAAAATTAAGGGCGGTATGAGCCCTTAAAAAAACCAGATTTTAAGCCGTATTTGTGCAAAATTACTGCTCTTACGTTTAAGGTCCTGATAACATACAATAATGTTCCAAGAGTTGTCACAGTATCTTACTTCGTTACGGATATTTTGCACAAATACACTTTAAAACCTCGTTTTTAAAGGTTCATACCTCCCTTAATATTAGGTTCAGGTATAAAGTGACAAGTATGTTTTCCTTTTACTTTTTCATGAAGAATCACCTCCAAAAATGTGTCGGTCTAATTGAGAATCGCCCTGTAAATGCTAAATGTGCCAGCGCCCAAGCCCGGCTATCCGCACTTTATCCTATATTAAACCCACGAAGCGCCCTAACCCGAAACAAGGCAGTATTACAATATACGACGCTAATACGCCCAATCATAACATATGCTGCGCCCACCTGGGCACATGTAGCTAAAATGCACATACGGCGCCTCCTAATAATTGAAAATAAATGTCTGCGAAAAGCAGCAGATGCGCCCCAATACTGCCCTATTGCAGATCTGCAACGCGAATTAAAAATCAAAAAACTGGATGAGCACTTCGTAAAATTAGCACAAAAATTTTACACTGACTATGCAAACAGTTCAAATGAGAATATATCCAGCCTTGGGGATTATGACCCTGAGGAAACCCAAAAATATAAGTTGCCGAAAAGCATTCTGGCTCACAGGCCGCCATAATCTCCCTAAACTACCCCAGTATGTCGCGTGAAATTCCCACAAACACATACAATGATGCGAAGCAATATGTGAACACAGTACAAGGCAAAGCAGGGTCTGTACAGCTTCTGGCTCGGAGAAAGCCCTGTGCTTTACATTGCAAAACTTGTTTCTATGCTACACTGCGTGCTCTCCCGTGTGTCAGTATCGCGGGATCCAACCTGGAGTTTCGGTCTGCTGTAGGCCTGTGCGCTGGCTGTATACATCTACCATATACCCAATATGGCGTCCTCCAGGATGGCGATTTTATATTTTATCTTATTCATAACAATAATTAACTTATTTCTTCGACACTACACATGTTACGCACAACTCTGCCAACACTACACACAATACCACACTAGCTGCAAGCGAACCACCACTACAGGTAATGTAATTTCATTACATCGCCTTACCACCCCCTTCCTCTTCCTAATTACTTCCATTTTTATGCCTGTAAACTAATACTTTTTTCTGCTTCCAGAGAGATGACTGGCATCTGCGGGCGGGTGGCGCAGTTCAGTCCCCCGCCTCCAGGGCCGTGCAACTGCGGTACGACCCTAGATACATTCCAGCAGCGGCTCAACACATTTCATGTCACCACTCATTAGACTCACAAAGTCTATCTTCGCGAATTAACAAACACCCTACTTTCTCCAGCCATAATCCCATAAAAGGAATACAATTTATCCTCCACGACTGTTGCATAGTTTTTTTCCCAGGTCCTCTCCGCTTTGCCTGATTTTCTATGCCATTATCTATACCCTTCTTCTTTCGGGGTGTGACCATGGCTACAATTGCAGCCATAGCACCAGATAACCCTGCTCAGCCGCGATGCATGCGCCCATTTCATTAATTAAACTCGACCTAAGGCGTAAAGGGCTTGCCCTAAGAAGCATCCCATTCTCCAACCGTCTTTACTACTAACAAGCATGCCGGAGGGCACACAGAACTATGTAGGTTCTCACGTTTGCGTAGCGGGATTTGGGGGTTCGCCATAAATTAAAAAAAAAAATTGTTGCAGATTACAGCGGCTTAAGCAACCACCCACCCTTCCTTGGAGAAGGGGGAGGGCCACGGGGGCTGCTGCGGGGTGCACAGTTGCGGTGAGCCGGAAGCAGCGACCAACCTGCTATCGAGCATGTCCATTTGGTGGCGAATAAGGGATCCTAAGCAACTGGGGTGGCTGTGAATAACCAATAGTAGCCCGTGGACTTAACTGACGGAAGACGTCGGAGTGATTGCCCAGCGGTGGAGGCCGAAGACATAGTCTGGGTCGGCGAATGGACCAGAATTCTGCGAGAGAGGACTGCTGGACGTCGTAGCCTGCGGAGATGGCTGCTCGAAGTGGAGATATCCAGTCAGCGTTGGCAACAAAGGGGGCCAAATCAACAAACTTCGGTCGGCTGACGTCTCAAAATGAAAGGTAGCTGTTTCCAACGATGACTATGAAAGGTATGCTGTAAACCAACGAGAGAAGAGAACTTCGTCGTTGGCCATGAAGCTCGCTCCGCGGCCACCGTACGACGTGCTTCAAGAGGGTGCAGCTGTATTGCAGGAAGTTATACGGTTCGAACAGCCCAGACCCACTACCATCACCACGCACCAGCTTACGACCACTAGAAATTCAACAACAAAGCTCGCATCAGATTAGCTGCACTGATGGGGGCTTCCAACCTACCTACTCAAAATTCCCCCCCTCCCCTCCCTGTGCCGACGGGCGCAATCAATTTTTTTTTCTACTGGCGGCAGGTTTTTCCCCAGTGCTTAGTTGGTTTTACTGTCGCTTCCTTATCTTCATAACAAGGGGACTACTAAGGCCTAACAGGCGGCCTTAGCAGTCCGTCACCCCATGTGCTTGACACGCCGTCGCCAGTGTGAAAGGCCTGCGCCGGGACCCCCCCCCCCCTTGGGGGTTGGCGGTGGTATGTCACCCGGCTCTTTTATACACTAATCGAGAGCGTATAGTCTAACCGACTCGCACGCACTAGTTCCTCCCCTTAACTTCAATCCCGCAAATAATCCGGGAGGTCCCGTCAAGCAAGCTTGCAGGTCGGGGATCACATTTTACTGCGAGGAGGGGAAGTAAAAAAAATAGGGGCTGGTGTAGCTGTACTGCGTCACGGAGGGCTGCTGAGAATTATTGCCAGACTTATTGTTAGAATTCTTGCTCATTTTCCCTTTCTTGGAATTAGCTGGATTGCGTGGTTGCATCCTGGGGCGATATGGGTTCATTAAGGGAGAGAATTCCATCTCCGAAGTATGCCAGTGCTCCATATGTATAACTAGAGGCACTGTCCTGTTTTGTGCGTACTGCGGCACAAAATTCTGAGACTGCGATCGATTGTGTTTTCCCTGGACAACAGTCCAGCCATCAGGGGGAGGGGGAGGAGGAGGCTGAGCCCAGGGGTACTACAGGGGCGGCGTAGCTCGTGCGGGCTGGTTTGGTTGTTTCTTGGGAGTATCTGCTTTGTTGTTGGCGCTTTCTGCGCTCTTCGGCGGGAAGAAAACGCCATTTTTCTGCTTGTAGGCCTCTCAGGCCTTATAATTGGTGGCGTGGTTGCCACCACAGCACGCTCAGGTGTGCAGTGACTTGTCATCCTTGTCGGCAAGATCAGCGTTTACTATGCCATGGCCTTTTCCGTAGAGGCAGCAGCAAGCAGGAGCGCGGCAAACTTTACTAGAATGCCCGAACCACTGGCAGTTGTTTCACTGGGTGGAGCTTTCGGGAAGCTGTGGTACTCTTCGACCTTAGTTACAAGGCCGCAGAGCCCGCGCAGTTGGAAAATTGACCACGAGTGGTCATTTTTTGGCAGTTCTACAAAAAACATGTGGAGCGGCTACCTGTCCTTACGTGAGAGCTTCGGGGAAATGTTTGCGATGGGACCATTCCGCAACTCATCGCGTTCCCAGGTGGTGGATAGGGGATCCCCAGGTTCTGAGGTGACTGGAAATATTGTCTGTATGTGTGGAGACTCCGGTGACCTTCCTACAACAAGGCTGCTGCTCGTATCATCAACATAAAAGTTGTTGTTTATCTGAACACGCTCTGTTTTTTGGGAAGGCAACGCGGTAAACGGCCGTGACTCTGTTTGTGTCTAACTCTGCAGAGGACGTCACTGGAAAAAATCTGCGCGCGTTACTTCCATGGAACTAATAGTACAGGAGGAAGCGGGGGGGGGGAGGGGGAGAGAAATAAATAAAACTCACCTTGTTATTTTCTTTAGCTGTATTTTCTATTACGTAATGGAATTGTGTGTTCTTTCTCCTACTTCTTAATCACCCAACTCGGCTTGGCGTGTAGGAGAGTTATCAGGGTTGCTTGGCCGGCCACGAAGTGAGCAGGCAGGCGACGGTGGGTCACGCGGGCTGGTCCACAGTCCGCACAGCCGGCTCGTCTACTTAACGGCGCGGGGGCACGCACCGCGCAGACACGACGCCGGCCAACAGCGCAGCCTACCCACGAGGCAGCAAGTCTCCCCCGCGTGGAGCACCCCACCGCGCCCACCATGTCCTGCCGGCCGCCGATCAAGAACCACACCACGGGCCAGGCATCCTGCGACCGACTAGTGGCCTCGCAGGACCCAGTCACTCTTAACCAGGTACGTGGCGTCGCTCAGCTCTCATCTCGGGCACACAGCGCGTTGAGAGGTTGCGAGTCCCACCCTCACAGTTAGTGGCTCATAGACTTGCATGATAATAATTGACAAGAAAGGTTAAGGGTCTGCCAGAGTGAAATTATCATGGGATAAGAGTGTTGCAGAGAAGGGAACAAACGCAATGAATAAGACGTCAAATTTCACTCAATTTTAAGCTCTAACTTACTACCTTATTTCCAGAAACCCTGGCTACTACCAAGATGGTATGTGACATCTTAGCTATGAAATGGTGTACGTCAACAGTAATAATTATTATAATAGCCCAGTTTTCACATTCAGTCTACCTTAACACCGCTACATATGTCTGTTTACGAAATATCACTACCTATTGTTTCGTCATTGAAAACCCACTGTGTTCATCTATGTTTTTTTCAATGTTGTGTCATTCAATTACTTGCGTATATATGTATACCTAGTCCTCATTATTTGTTCGATTACTTGTTCTGTTGTTTTTCCGCCATTTAATTTCTAATTACGTTATTTTTTTCAATGGCGTATGTTAATATTTTTTCGTTTAATAAGCAATTAGTACGGAGTGTGGGATTTGTTTATTGTTTCTACAAAAATACTTGTATTCATTTATATTTGTTTCCATCAAGCAAAAGAACAATAATAGTAATTATTATAATTATTAATTTTACTACTTACTTCCCTCCCCCATAAGAATCATTCAAAGAACATAATTTCTTATAATCTTAAGTGACATTGCTTTGACTTCGTTTTCGGATGGTTGGAAAGGAGGCAGATATGGAAGATCTTAGCATCGTTGAGAGAGTGTAGGGAATGAGGTGGATATGGAGTAGCGGCGGAATGCCACATTGGGGGAGACGGAAGTACCCGAGAAAACTCGTTGGCCAGCGGCAACGTCCGCCACGTTTCCAGTATGCGAAAATCTGTTGAACCAGCTGGGAATGGAAACTGTTCGCCTTGGCAGGTAGTCTGCCCGCATGAGGCAGATGCCTTTGGAAAGGGAAGAGACATGGAAGTTGGAATGTAAACGTTATATCAGTCAATTAGAGGCAGAAAGTGATTGCAAGGACGCTATACCCCACTCCCAGCGACACCACTGGTTCCTTTCATACCTTATAAAAGTTTATTTCATTTTGTACTTCAAGGGAGTTACACCACTTCTGTTAGCATAGAATTGCTGTGAGATTCTTGTTTGTTTCTCATAGGTTCAAACCATTATATTTTCCAAAATAGAACCATGTTTTCGGATCAGCTTATCTCAGTATGGATGGTTTGATTTGCTTGACTGTATGAAAATACACGTTGTTTATGTCTACGTTTGGACTAGACATGTGTTTCATCCAGGGCTAACAAACACGTCATAGTCACTGTTTATTGTAACTCTTGCAAGAGTTTTTTTTTTTTTTTTTTTTGCAATGTAACACTTGCGTCGTTTTTTATGGGTTAGTTTTTAATACTTACGAGATATGCATTTTCACTTGGGAGATCAAAATTACCAACATAATAATTTGGTGCTGAATTTTTTTAGAGCATGGTGTTACCGATGCGCACAAATGAAATGTTTGTTCTGAAGTTTCCTGGTCTGCATGACCTTACGTGATGCGTTGTATTAGTCTTACTCCGAATGGACTGATGATACCATGGTTGAAAGCTGGCACTAAAAAATAATGTATGACTCGGGGGAACAGCTTAAGTACCACATAAACACATTTTTGCAGTATGGTAATAAAAAATGTGTTGCTAACTCAGTATTTGCGATATATGTTATCGTCTTTACAGTAACAAGTGAACTATACGTATTTATGAAAGCAAAAAAGTACGATATAGTGATTAAAGGCCCGTCTTGATCAGAGGATGTTATTTCACTTGAAATAAAAATTTACTTGTTCATGATTATCTCGAACATTAGGTACACACTTGGTGAGAAGATTCGTAATAGAAAATGGGATAAAAAACACAACAAGATCTACATGACCTAACGTGATTATTAAGGGGAGATGCGCCCTTGAAAATTAAGAACTAAAAGTACCGGTAGTTATTTTCAAAACATCATAAACTACGTGAGTGGAAACAACGAATTCGTGAACAGTATTAGCCTGGTTTGTATTCGTTTAATGTTAACATGATTACTGCGTCATAACAATCGTTAGACACCCGCGGATAGCACACTTGTTAGTTAATAAAATGGCAACCCCTAATTTCCTAATGACTGCAGGCGATTTTATCATCGACTAAATGTTCACAGGTGATAGATAAGTATCAAGTCACGCCGATATATTTGCGACTTTATTGTTTCATCTCACGTAGTTTCAGACATTTTGAAAAATAATTAACTTTAATTCCCAACTCTCAAGGGCGTGTCTCTCCCTTATAATCACGTTAGTTCGTAGATCGTATTATGTTTTCTACCCCAACTTCCATAACGAAGAATCATCTCACAAAAGTTGTACCTGGAGTTAAAGGTAACCTCTGTAAACGACTCGACACACTACTGATAAATAGTTTGGTTATTTAAGTTTTTAAGCATTTTAACTCTGCATTAGTACTGTTTTCTCCGTGACCTTTTTAATAAGTACAAGCTTAGTCAAAAGGGTGCTAACTTAAAAGCGATAAATTTTGAAATTGAAACCTGGATGAGTCAAGCCTCCTGGTGTTGGCCTTCCTAATATACTTTGGGGATTAATTAGATATCAATAACAATAAAAGTGAATAAATATAGTCGCATGTTTTGCTATAGTCTTCACCTCACATTTGTGCCATATAATAATTTCATAAATTCAATTGATTTATTTTTTTCGGTGAATAATTTGATTTTTCATAAAAACTAGAAAACTATATATTGTAATTCTTTTTAAATGCATTTAATTTAAGAGATATATTTATGTTGTAATATATGTTGATTCCAGGATGAGCATGACAGTTATCATATACAGTAACCTGATCTCAGTTTCTATCTGACCTCAGCTTACTGCGTCTCCTGACCATACTCGTTTATCTGTTTCATATTGTGCGCACTTGTAGCTGACATTTCACAAAGCTTGCAAAGTCTAATAAGTTAGTGTATTCTCTGCCCACGCTTTAAATTTCTCGCTTCTCTTCTAACTTTCTTTGCTTGGCGAAGCTTAAAAGGAGGATTTTAAAATAGTTGTAATCTCCAATGAAACAAAAACGTTGCGGAATATAGATAAATCAGACTGTTGCATAATTAAATGGTGTCCTTACATAGACTGATGTGTTATTGTAAACAGTATAGTTCTTAAAACGTATACCGTATATCAATTAAGTACTTAATGTTACTACAATATAGTGTTTTATTAACAGATACATCTTTCTATAGCATGGTGTAGCACGAAATCACCATATATTAACTGGGAGTTGCATTTGGTTTCAAGTCTACATGACAGAGAAAGTTTGCAGGCTTGAGCGACTGTTGTCTGCATATTCTTGGCTCGGAGGTAACGCGAGAACACAACAAACAAACTGTTGAGTTTGTAGTATACACATGTTCTTGGCTTCTGGATTTTAGCCGCGTCACTGTTTTTGTTTGATCCAGACTAACAACAGTGATGTGGCTAACATCCAGCAGCCAAGAACATGTGAGTGAGAAATTTCGGCGACTCTTAACATCGAGGTCTTGAGAGCCAATGAGGGTGAAGTGAGGTGAGTATAGAGCAGCGCCAGAATGAAAGGGCGGTGAAAACGAGATATACCCGAGAAAACCCTCCGACCAGCGGCGTCGTCCGGCTCGACTCCCACGTGCGAAAATCCGGAAGCGGTCTCGCCGGGAATCGAGCCCGGTTCGCCTAGGCGGGAAGCCAGTAGTCTAACCACTACACCACCACGGCCCCTCAAGAACACATATTCACGACAAATTTTAACCGTGTATTTACCTATGTATGTTCTTAACTCCAGGTAAGATAATTTTCTCAACATGCTACGATAAACTGTCCATTAAATACGTATTTTAAAATCTCCGAACCCTAGTTAAACTAGGTTGGGAAATCTAATTAAATAATTTCGTTCCCAGAGGTGCTAAACCCATTGTGAGAACTGCTGCAAAGCGGGCCGACCACATCTCCTGCACGGGATATCTGGTATTGGAGAAACTTGCGTTTAGTTCACGTGGTCTTGTAAAGGCGATTGAAGAACAATTTGTACAACATCTGAGATCAATCTACAGCTCCTCTGATTGCCTCCCCCCCCCCCCCCCCCCATATTTTGGTGGTCTGCGAACCCTTGGGAATCCTTAGCGTCGTTTACATAAAGCCCGAACTTTCTTAATACACTAATTTCTCGCAGCAGCACTGTCTACAACACAACACGCTGCTGCTAGACATGACATGCATATATTTTTTTCAACTTTTTGTAACCAAGCGTTAGTATTGTTTAACTTCATTCAGGCAGACGACAAACGTTTTTAAAAAGTAAGGGTAGCATTTGCTTATTTTAAAAGTGAGCATGAGGCCCACGACACTTAGCTCGCTGGAACGACGCTTTCATAAATACAGCAGGCATTTTCTACTCGAACAGACCACTCCCATACCTTGACACACTCCATGAACAAGAAGTCACGAACTTTCGCGATAATTTTTCCGTAGCCCATCTCCCTTCGCGTTCGGTAGTCGCCCCACACAACATGCCGTGGATAAATTGTTGAGGCAATCCATTATAAAAGTTTGAATATACTCATCGTCCGAAATCGATTGTAAGTAGTGGCCTTGGACCTCGCACGACGCAGAAACTTTGCAAGATTCCATATCTAACCTGCACGCCGTATTCAGTCTTAAGGCGTAGCGTTCTCGCAAGAAAATAAAATTAGGTTACCATGCGAGTTTGAAAAAAAAGCTGTCTACAACCGCAGTAAGAAAACACTTATATAGAAATGAACAATCAAAAAGGGCAGAATTTCCGTGGGTCGTGGATATTTACGGACGGTGTGTTGGTTAACCTGATTTAATACATACGTGCTTATTTTGGTTTATTTACACATGGAAAAATAGTTAGTTTTAGCGAGAAAATGTTTGCAAATTTACAATTCCGATTTACGATTTTTTTTTTTAAGCCAAGCACGTATCTTGGCAATGTTGAATTGGAAATGTACTACTAAGTCCATTTAACACACAATTTTCTTGTCACGAATACGTTTAGCATTGACTCCAGTAGTTGCAGATGCCTAATTGTGATTGGTCGACATACGACGCAGCATAAGAAAATACAAAAGTTTCAGTCTTCCCTATGCCGTAACGGCGAGCAGGCGGCCACATCATATTGGGCCACATCATATTGTTATGTTGTGTTGTAGTATGCGCCATAAATAAGCAAGTGTGTGTGCTCAATTTTATACTGTTATTTTTTACTAAGTGCGATTGTAAAATTGTCTTTAGCGTCACAATGTGTGACAATGTGTTGCAAGCATCAGATTCGACGAAATTAGCATTCTTGACACTTTACACCGTCAATTCCAGGTTCTACAATATGTTTAAATCCTTGAATAATTGATAGTTAAAATGTAATATTTACCTCTTATTACTCAGGGAACACACCATTGCGGCATTTGCGAATCTGTTATCTACGCCAAGAGTCGTGAAATCGATCTGCGCGTACGGCCACTTTCTTCTTCAAGCTGTCATCGTTTTACCTTACACAGAAACTACCAGAATTCTAGCAAATCAGATATCTATTCGGTTGCAGTGGGCTAACTTGTTCGGAATATATGGGTTCCTCTAAAATTTATTTTATAAAGAAGATTCGTGTGCTATCAACTAGGCAGGCCAACACTTATTTTTATATTAACTTATATTGCTCTTGCCCACCACTAGGAACGGGCAAGCTTGTCAACATGACATTGCGCATTCATTTGAAAGAGGACTTTAACGACGGGGTCTCTGTGGTCGTATCATTGTTTCTAAAAGTTTTGACAACTTAATTGGTTTTAAATCTAATACTCGAGAATTTTAGTCTCGGCTCTTCTGTAGACATCATAATTTTCATAGGTTAGTAATTAAGTGAATTACAAACATTGTAAACGTGCTCTACAGGTATTTTTAAATAATCTGACCAGAATTTCGACAAACCACTCATTAAATGGTAGGCCTATAGCTATACTTGAAAGTCTAACCGCCCTGAAATGGTTCGACAGGAGGCTCGATACTCTGCAAGTTTTCTGCCCAAATTCGGCTTAAAACCAACATTTATAATACAATTCAGAAGCCAATTTTAACTAGCCCAGTATTTTGTGACTCCAACCTGCTCTTTCATAAGGAATATCACCCGTATAATCACTGGGCTCCCATTGAATCCTTCTGAACGATTATACGTGGAGTTGTGTAAAACTAAATTTGCGATTCAGTTTATGGGCTGTTTTTGGCATGGGGGTTATATTTTTGGGTTTGAAGTATCTACTGTGCATATCAAGGAGCATGGGTTTTCCTTGCATGTTACACTACGTACTGGTTCTTAATTTGTATCCAGCTTAAACTGCCCAAACCACCCTTTACTGGCAGTTTCACAGATATATTTCCACACAAACGCTTTGTGAAACTATCACAGTGATACTCATGGCTGTATTATTCAAGAACAATAACATCATAATACTTTTCGTCTAGATCCTGGAAAACGAATTTCCCAACATCGGGATAAAAAAATTCGAGCTCCCTGCAGGATCCTATTACAGCAACTCGTTTTACCTACACTTGAGACGCTCCATAAATCCAGCTGTTTCTTTTTATGCGTATAACCAGACTGCATCCAATAATTATGCCATTCCACTACTGAATTATACCAACACATAAAAGTTGTATCAGCCAAACTTACACAGCCAATTCGTGTGGAACGAATGTAGCCTATTCAAAATAACATGCGTGTATATATTTATGGAATTGTTTATGTTATACTACAAATGGGCCCAAATAGCTAAAGTACCTACGGACCCAATGATGCAGCTGGTAATTAAAATTTAATTCTGATACACTTACATTATGGAGAGCCTCGAAGTCCTCTTTCGTAATGTATCGGAGAGTATCCTTAATTTTCCTCACGCCCTGGATATTAAGAGCTCCAGAGCTCAGACGTCATAAATCAGTTTTAATTCGGTATGCCGTTCAAGGAATATATGTACGGTGCACACATAAACGTCTTAGACCAGAACACATAAAAATGTTGCCTTCGAACGTGTAGTTTTTCGAGAGAATTGATCTTAAAGGACGCTTTATCGTCTCCTTGCTGAGGACAGGCGGAAGGAGACCCCAAGGGGGCAAATTTCCATTGCCCTAGGGCTTCAACCAAGTTGATGCTGTTTCCTTTTTAGGCTAATCTTGGCAAGGATCCATATTAACAGTCCATATCTGAGTTAAGACATTGCATTAACTTAAAAAAACTGGAGACGGAAAGAAAACTCGATTATTTAAAAACCGTTTAATGTATTTTCATAAGATCTTAACAGAAATACCACCCAAGAAATATTTTATGATGGAATCTTGCTGAAGTTTTTTCAGTTATCACCAACATATATTTTCAGATTCTAAATTGTTATAAATACGGATTCATAAATTAATATTTAGAGGCAAAAGTTCCCATTAAAGAACTTAAAACCAAAGGGGTATCAAATCACTCATATTACCCTTTAAAAAATTCCGCAACAGTGCAGTATCTCGCAACTGCGCTTTAACTCTGTGCTAAACTTCAAAAAGCGAAGGAGCTTCAAAGAAATTCCATGCTGTCATGGTTACTGCTTACCACAATTGTATCGTAAGTATACAAGGCGAGACAGTTAATATCCAGCTCAATTTTGTATTAAGCTCTCTTCTTTTAAACACCTTCGCGTAACAATCACCCAGAGCAGTTCCGAAAATGCAAAAAAAAATAGGCCTCCTTAATTATCAGGGCCGAAATGCAAACTTTTCACAAGAAATACTACGACTCGTGACAGTGACAAAAACCTCGACACAAGAGATGGAGTAGGCTAGAGTTGTCGGGGGGAGGGGATAATCTTTTTGAAGTCAACATCGACAAAAATATATGCCTATAAGATCGCGACGCAAGGGAGGCAGTTTTAAACACTGGGCGTTATTTAAATTCAGTTGTGGCTACTGGTCAGTGGTCAGAATAGACAATATAATACTTCAAATCAATAAGCCTGTCCGTGACAAGTATTGCTGTTGAATAGAAAGCAGGATGGAACGTGCAAACTACCGCTAATTATTTGTATTTATTTTGACTTCGGTACAGTATTGTTATTATCTCTAAACAAAATACACTTAATTTTAAATTGAAAATGTCATAGAGTTACGTGTAGAACATAACGATATCGAAAACATCTTTACTCGACGATACTGACGAAAAACAAATATGACGGGTTGAGGGAAATATTTCATTAGTCAGTGTTTATCGGACTTATTATCTTGTTTTGCCTCCAGGTCAAGTGTCGTCGCAGCATTCTCTCTCGTCTCAAGCCCACTGTCATGACGATGTTAGTGTCAGGAGGTTAGACAATGACATCGTTTTACTGCCCTGCGTCAACTTTGCAATGGACTGTCTGAATGTACACCGACTGCTCAAATATTTCACTCCGCCGCGGCCATCGCGATAACATGAATGTATGTTGAAGGAAATAATTAAAAAGTTTATATTCTCGACTGACGTCATTTATTTTTACGTAAGAGAACTTGCGCAATAAAAAGTTATCAATTTTATGTAACCTCATTAAATACAACATGTTTGCTTAATACACAAATAAAACATAAAACGTGTTCGTACCAGTCAGTCAACTGAACCTATTAGCACAACATATTATAGTAGTGTCTCTGTGTTACGGACATTAACATCTGTAAAGAGAAAAGCCTCTTACTATCCTAATCTATACTGGGTTCAGCTTAAAATAAGTTGCCTGCCCAAAACCACTGTGAAAATTAATTTATTACGAAAGTTAGGATGCAGAAGTTGGTGGTTTATTTACGTATGTTAACAGCAACTTGTCAATAAAACAAACAACGAAAACACTGAGACGAATGTGAACTCCCATTATTTAATTTATTTTATTACTGTAATATTATATTTCTTTCTGATTTTAATTTGTCCGTAGGAAATGTCTGTGCTGTTATGAATGTGAACGTTAATTCTCAAATGCTGATCAAGAGCTTCAACTCAGTTACAGGGCAACACTATAATGGACAGAGAATATCATCTAGTGCGTGAACTGCATTGCAGAGTTTAGAGAAACCTGCTTATAACATAAACTTTTGTTGAAATAATTCGCGGTTTGTGCAGCGTATTTCGGACCCAGTTTTGGAGTCCCTCAAGCCTCAACATTGCAAAACATAATTTACGCGTTACTGTATGTCAAACAAATTGAATAAATGTCTTGAAAACAGGTATAGGTGACTGAAATGAACTTCCAGTCAACAAAACAACTACAAGGTCGCAATTTTGTGTCCCTTGACTGCACACGGCAACTCAGAATTCAGTACGCCTGTACAGTGTCTTACATATAAGTGCGATGGACAGTGTATTCCTTATCGTTTCCTTGCTTTAAAAAAAAAAAAACCGCTGCAGGTAGGAGACTGCAGCGGCATTCGCTTGAGAGGGGGGGGGGGGGATAGGGAGAGGAGTTCAAAAATCGTAAGTGCATTGTGCAGGATAAAAGATACGGGCTAAATATGTGCCAGGTAAGCCAACACTGACATCAGGTTTTGTTAGCTATAAACCACTATTATTTTTACTCGGTGGGTAGTGTACGGCCTACACATGCCTAACAAGTATTAACTCTTCCTCTATTCTTCTCCTTATTTTCGTGGCTTGTTGAGATACCCGTTCCGACTTTACGCTTCTGTACATTTCCTCCTGGTTCTCTTCTTTTATTTGGTTTGTACTTTGTAAATAAGCTGATTCGGTATTCTCCCCTCATCCATTCACTGAACATGTTATTTATATTTCAGTACTGTTAGTGAGAAAATGTTTAAATATTTTCCTATGTCATCGTTTTTTAAGGTTTCATTATTCAGCTTCGTTTAACGGTCTAAAAAAATTATTTTAGAACATTGTAGTTTAGAAACCTATATCATTCGTATCTTCTTTAGATTTCGCACTTCAATTCCAAAAAATTATTTACAGCATTACCTAACTTTGCAAAAATTTTATTTGGGTTTTTCTTTCCAGGTCTTAGCCTGGCCAAGTGTTTTAAGTTCTCTCGCTAGTTCTCCGTCTCTGTTGTATGTAATCTCACAGCCAAGTGACGGCCTTTGACTCGGATTCGGGAGCACCTGTGTTCGACTTCCGGTCGACCCGGCCATCCTAATGTTCGTGTTTTCATGATTTCCCGACATCACTCCAGGCAATGTTGGGATGGTCCCTTACTAGGCCACGGTCGATTCCTTCCCACTCCATGCTTCCGTAAGCAACTTGTCTACCTTGAAGGAAAGTAGGCCTACCTGTTTAAGCATTATATTATATCTATTACTATTTTTGTGCGCACGAGATATTTCCGTGAAAAAGTTCATGCTTTTTGTTTATAAATTTTAAATATACAAATTGTTTGAAGGTTTTGTGATTTTTAAAGTTATGCAACGCATTTAAAGATTTTTGCAATCGAATAGCACGAATACTCGTGATATGATACTTATTTTTGTGTTATGCGCGTTCCTTTCTAGGAGGCGTGATAGAAACAGGATTCATGAAGAGAGGGGGAAACTTAAGTCATAATAGAAGACACAAAATAAATTTTATAGAACAGGTACTCAATAAAACGTTTCTTATACGATAGATGAGGCAACCGAAATCAGGTAAATCTAGGACGTATCCTCCTAACCCGAACATGCGACTGCTCGTCAAATGGAGAATATCTTAAATTCGTAGCACTAGTGTCCCACCAAATGCGCTAATACGATAGTTCGGAGACCTGCCCACATATCACCCAACCCTTTGTATAGAGCGTCTCACTGTTAGAGTACAGTGTGCAGTGCAATGGACAAGCACTCTCTCTTTCCAATACATGGTTTCTGTCGTTAACTCCGCCCTTGTTCCTGCGTGCACTGTTGCCTGATGTGTTATCTTTATCCAGCCTAAAAAAAAATGCAATTTTCGTTGCGTGCGCGCATACAATCACAATAATAGGGTTTTTCACAGGCTTCAGTTTTAAAGGAGCCGCTTAGCTTTGCGTCGCAGGATTGGATTCCTTTACGAGTTGGCAGGGAGGTAAACAGATAAAAATGATCTTAACCAGGCCGTTTCCTTCACCGCCCATTTGTTTCTCAGCTTGCCAGTTACGTCACAAAGCTGAAGCAATCTGGCAACAGTGAGCGCCATAAGCCCTGTACTGCAATCTAAGCGTGAGACGGACTATACTTTGCAACAACTTGCTGCTCGTTGGCCCCGTTGAGTTCTGTGAAGGCGAAGCTCGGCGTCAGATTGTTTTTCGACGCATCTCGGAAAGTCAGCCGAACACGTATTCTTCACGGATCAGCAAAATATAAATATTGTTTGGGATCGTTCCAACTGTTGAATTATTTTGTCAAAAATGTATGAATATTTTTTATTGCCACTAGCGACGGCGTCTGCAGTGCGAAAGTTTGTGGGGAAATGAATTTACCATAAACATGGTTTATAGTCTCGTGTAGCCGGCTGGCCCTCTCCGCCACTACCAGAAGTAAAGTTGTCACTTTGCCCCTAGAGGAAAGATTATTACAGCAAGGGATAACGTGCGTGAAGTGTGTGTGTGTGTGTGTGTGTTGCGAAGACGTGGTTTGGTGGTATGATTTGGGGGGGGGGGGGGGGAGTTGATGCGGGTGTAACGTGCCTGCTCGATAAAGCAAGTGTCTGCTTGACTAACGGTTCATACCGGATGACTGTGCGACATTTTCGGTAATTCCGGAAACTCTCTTCTCTTCTGATAAACGTCTCGATACGAATAAGGCAGCAGTCAGTGCGTATGTGTATAATAATACGGAGAAATAGAGCCACTTCATACCCCTAGGGTGGTCGGAACAGTGCTGTGGACGAATATGTCCAGCGAGTATGAGTAACAACAAACAGTGAGTGAGAGTGAGTGTAGTTCCGAGGCTGCAGCGTGTCATCGCGCGGACATGTGTGAACAACGGCGACCCTTGGCGCGCTGCCCTCGCTCCAGTACAGCGGAGCGGAAGTTACACGAGTTCCCGAGAGAGTGATAGGTACAGTTCACGAAGTATAGTTTAATTCTTTAACTGATTATTGCGGTAAAAAAAATAATAATTTATTATTAAATGATTCGTTGTATTTGCACTAAGGATGGTAATACATCAAATGAGCGTTGCATTATGAAAGTCACATATTTACATTATTTAATTTCATACAATTTTCCTGTAATTTAACTAAGATCTCAATCCCTTCACGGACCAGATTATGTTACAAAAATTTGCACATACAATACACAGGATGTTTTTGAACAACACTGACAAGCTCCGGCAGATTATTATTTACTAAAATATACGACAAAAATGTATGTACCACTAATCCCTTACGGGACCGCGGTGGCTGAGCGGTTAGCCTACTCGCCTCCCCCCAAGGCGAACCGGGTTCAAACCCCGGCCGGATCACCGGATTTTCGCATGTGGGATTCGTGCCGGACGATGCAGTTGGTCGGCGAATTTTCTCGGGGATCTCTCGTTTCCCCCACCCTTTCATTCCGGCATTGCTCCATACTCACTTCAATTACCCTCATCGGCTCTCAAGACCCTGCTGTTACGAGCCGCCCAAATATCTTCGCTCACTTCACTCACTAATCCCATAAGTGATTATTAAGGAAGTTATGCGCCTCCAAATATCAAGTTTTGAAATACTTTTAATTAAAAATATCATAAATATTTTACGATTAAAGAACAAATCGGTGAAATGTGATTTGTATAACGAGGATCGTACTTCTCTGGAAAAGCTATTTGTAATATCATCCCTCTTCATTTAGTAAATTGGTATTCCACCTTATACTTGCGTGAAACTTTCTAACCCTAAGCTTTAGACGATCTGTTACTACAAATAATGAATCAGCATGTCTATATTTACAGAAAAGTTTGTCTGTCGGAACACTCTCAGGTGGACGGTTTTCAAGAAATCCAAGCGGAAATTGCAAAATAGAGGGTGAGTGGCCTGACAGGTAATCAACACACATACCACAGGACTCATGACAACGATACGTGAGTGAAACACGAATAGCGCTCGCCGTACATCAACATGCAAAAAGTCGTTGAGTGGGTGAGTCCAGGTGAGATGCATCAACGATTGATGACGGCACGTTGATGTAATGTGCAGCACCAAGGCAGCACACTAGCAAATAACTCATGTGCTATGACCGCATAGTAGTAGGGAAATTATGAGTCTGGGCCATCGACGTCTGGCGTCAGATTAGGATTCAGGGGGCTGCCATGTTGTGACGTCATCCGTCCGTCGCCTTTTTCCCCACAAAATCGACGGCTAAATTTTCCTAAAAATGTCCTTTTTCCCTTTAAAAATTTCGCTTTTTTCCCCATTTGCAAAAGAGGACCCCCGGAAATTTCCCATTTTCCCTGGAGCAGGTGACTGGGATTAGCGACTCCGATTTAGAGATCAGTGACTCCGAGCCAGGAGAGTAGGATCTTTGACCTTGAAAATCCAAAAATCCCAAAAAATGTACTAGGGTATTAAAATTATGTTAAAATTATTTAAAATGTATTATTAAAAATTACTAAAAGGTCACTAAAAAAATGAAAACTTAAATTTTCTGAGGTTACCCCTCACCTATACCAATTGATAGGAGCAACCAACGACCATCTTGGTAGGCCAACATCATCTTGGTAGAGACCGCCATCTTATTACGCGACCACCATCTTGGTAGATGTCACCCATCTGCCATATTAGACGCAGGTGACCTTGAGCTCATGTCCTTGAATTACCTCGAAAACAAAAACTCAAGAAAAATACATAAAAATCAACAAGCACAATACTACAGACTAATATCACCATATTGGAAGACAGTGACCTTGGCCTTAACAACATGACCTTGATAAAAACTCGAGAAAAATATATAAAAGTCAGCAAGCATAATACATTACAGACAACTGCCACCATATTAATTACAGTTAACCTCGACCTTGACCCCATGACCTTGAAAACAAAAACTCTAGAACAAAATACATAAAAGTCAGCAAGCATAATACACTGCAAACTACTACCGCCATATTGGGTGCAGACTACCTTGACCTTGTCTGCATAACCTTGAATGACCTTGAAAACAAAAGCTCCAGAAGAATACACAAAAGTCAGCAAGCATAATACATTACAGACTACCGCCACCATATTAGATGCAGGTAACCTCGACCTAGACCCCATGACCTTGAATAACCTTAAAAACCAAAGCTCGAGAAAAATACATAAATGTCAGCAAGCATAATGCATTACAGACTACTACCACCATATTGGATGCAGACTACCGTGACCCTGACCCCACTAATTTGAACAACCTTGAAAACAAAAACTTGAGAAAAATTAAATAAAAGTCAGCAAGCATAATACATCACAGACTACCACCACCATACTGGATGCATGTGACCTCGACTCCATGACCTTGAAAAACAACACCCAATAAAAATTCTTCAAAGTCAGCAAGCATATTATGTTACAGACTACCGGTACTGCCATATTGGGTACAGGCGATCTTGACCTTGACCTCATGACCTTAAACCCAAAAAATCAAATTATATGAATCTCAATACATGCAATTTTGTTATGGTTATAGTATTTTATGCATCTCTCTTTTCATACTTGTGTTGTTTGCATTTGTGCAATAATATTGTAACATTTATTACTCCGACATACTGTACAGGATGGGTTATGTAGATAACTACACGTTTAAGGACATGTACCGAAGTCACAAGAGACCTGCTTGCAGTAAACCTGGTACCAAGGTAGGGGTACCGATGAGAAATGCATATCGCCTTTACAGGTCTTTGCATGTCAAAATAATCTGTGACTATGGCTGAATTGCTTGTAGTGCCTGTCACACAAATACGACATATGTCAGGGAGACTTGACACAATTAAAGCACTCATGTTGCCGTACATTATGGTAGGCAGAAATACCTTATCACAAGAGTAACACTAATGATGATGTAGTGGTTCAGGCAAAGACTCGGGCAGGCCTATTGGAGATATAGGTGCTAGAGCTAAAGAAGTAGATAATGCCAGCAATAATGTTCTAGGTACCACTCCCAAAGTAGTCGACGACACTGCCATAGCTACCATTAGCTCTGGAGTGCCCGAAGACATTGCAGGTGCAGAATAAGATTTAGATGCGAAGAGGCAGAAACTAGCTGAGACAATCCACCTTTCACGTTAGCTGTTGTCAAACTAAAAAGTATGTAGTCCTACCTCCAAAGTTGAAAGGTGGACTTTTATTTAATAATTTTGATTAAAAAGTATATATCCAGGTCCCTCTGTATATATAATCACTTCCCAGGTAAACTGGGATTAAACTGGGTTAAATTACAGGGTCAAGGTCAAGATTACCTGCACCCAGTATGGCAGTAGTAGTCTGTAGCATAATATGCTTGCTGACTTTGATGCATTTTTTATTGAGCTTTTGTTTTTTCTGTAATGTATTATGCTTGCTGACTTTTATGTATTTTTTCTCGATTTTTTCTTTTCAAGGTCATTCAAGGTTGTTGGGAATTATGATTGTGTCTAGGACTTAATTCTCAGTTTTGTTGTTTCTATGTTTTTGTGAAGTATCTCAATTGATTTGCAAGTGTTGTAAAATGTGTTTTGACTAAGGTAATAAGGTAAAACAATATGGGAACGCGATGCTTTGTTCGTGAGCGGTAAAAACATAAAAACTGAGTTTAATAATGTATAACTGAGGCCAGAACTGTGTGTGTAATTTGTATTACAAGTGTAATAAACTAATAAAAACAACAGGTTATGGGCCCAGTCGGACGTAATAGTGTCGCAGTAAAACGAGTGGAAAAACGGGCAGTAAGCGGTCGTAGGGCGGATAAAAATGGATCATTCCGAGGTAAGCGAACTTTCGCTGGTGGAAAAGTTGAAGGAACCTAGTGACTTTCAATTGTGGACATTTAAAGTGAATATCCTGTTCAAGTCACAAGGATTGTACAGCATTGTGTGTGGGGAAGTGAAAGCACCGGAGCAAGGTAGCAGTGACTATGCGGCTTACGTAAAAAATGATGCCAAAGCACAAAAAATAATAATCACTCCTGTAGATAGAATTCCACTGACACATATCCTTACATGTGAAAATGCTTTTAGCATGTATTGCAAACTGTGTGATATTTATGAGCGTGACGCCTTGCAGCAAAAGTTCTATCTCATGCAAGAATTTTTTGGCTATAGATATACAGCTGGAGTAGACTTAGTGACTCATGTGAGTAAGCTTGATAATCTGGTGTTCAGGCTGAAAATACTGGGAAATGACATTCCAGAAAACATGTTGATTTCCAGGATCTTGACGACCTTACCTGAAAGGTATAGTTACTTTAACAGTGCTTGGGAATCTACCCCAGTGGAAAGTAAAACAGTGGCAAATCTGACGGCGAGACTAATAGCCAAAGAAAAAACGAGCGCTGATTCAAGAACTGAAACTGACGTGGTAGCATTTAAAGCAGTTATGAAAAAATGTTACAAATGTGGCTCTGACAAACATTTGGTGGGTTTCCATAAAACTGATGCTGCAAGTAAGAAGCAAGGTGTTTCTGCTGTTAAGTGTTTTTCATACCAGAAAACCAGACATATGGCTTGGGATTTCCCAATTAAAGTGAAGAACTGCAGTATTTGCAAAAAAAACCAACCACGAGGAAACAGACTGCTACTTCCACAAAAACACGAACAAGAGATCGCCGGTTACCTTTCTGGTGGGAGGTTGTGATGCTGTTGACACCGAATGACTCTTGGACTCAGGATCAACATGCCACATGACCTACGACAACAGTTTGCTGGAAAACATAAGAGCTGTCAAGACAGACATAGGTCTTGCAAAAAAAACCTGAGAGCATGAATCAAAACGTGTGGGTAGAGTGGTGACAGACTACTGCGAGCTCAAGGAAGTACTGTACATTCCTCAACTGAGTAAGAACATTCTGTCAAGGGATCAATCACGCAGAATGGAGAAGTGAACTTCACGAAGAATGAAGTTGCTGTAATAAAAGAAGATGAAGTGCTGATCAGAGGCAGAAAAGGTACAAATGGACTATGTTGTTACAATTACCAGAGACTCAATACCTGAAGCTCTAGTGGCAGATTGTAAAAATCTGGAAATGACTTGGCACAGAAGACTTGGTCACATCAGTCAAGATTTTCTGAAAGTTGCGTCAAGGATAGTAGAAGGCATGAATCTGGTCAGTGAAGATATGAAAAATGCACCTTGTGTAATATGCACTCAGGCGAAGCAGAACCGAGCTCCTTTCATAAAAGAATGGACGCGAGCCATGCGACTGCTCGAAATAATACATTTTGACCTGATTGAACCGATAACACTGAACAGTTGGAACAAGAAGAAATATATCCTGACGTTCGTTGACGGGTTCACACACTTTGCTGAAATTCACCTCCTTGAATCGAAGATGGAGGTTCCTGAGCTGGTGATTCGACACATAAGGAAGATTGAAAGACAGTAGAACCTGAAGGTTCACAAACTACGGACTGACAATGGTAAAGAATACCTGAATGAAAGACTCAAGGGCTGGACAAATGTGGAAGGCATTGTAATAGACACATCGGCACTGTATACACCTCAACACCAAGGAACGGCGGAACGCTTTAACAGGACCCTGTTGGACAAAGTCGGAGCACTGATGCTTGACTAAGCCGCACCAGAAGACCTCTGGGGTGAGGCTGCATATACGGCAACATACCTCATAAACAGGAGCCCGACAAAAGGGCACAGTGAAACCCCAACAGAACTGTGGTACGGAAGGAAACCTGATGTTTCCAACCTGAGAATATTTGGGTGTGAGGCATACGCGAAGATTAACAGACATCAGTTGAAATTGAAGCCAAGAAGTCAGAAGCTATTGTTCGTTGGGTACTCAGGAACAGGATACCGACTGTGGGACACAGTCAAAAGGGAAATAGTTGTCAGGAGAGACATGGTGTGCCTGGAAGGTTCGTACACTCATAACAAAGTGAATGACACTCCAGTGACGCTGCCAGTACTTGAAGACGAATAAAGAGACTCAATGGATGAATCACAAGAGAAAGAAAAATGTGAAGATATGGCAGCTGAAATGACTGTTCTTGATGGAAACTCTGACAGTCAGGGATCATTTCATGGATTTGAGACCAGAAAAGAAACACATGAAGACTCTGTAGATATACAGGAGAGAGCAGGCAAAAGAAACAGAAGGATCCCTGTAAGATACAAAGATTATGTAATGTTGACATATGAAGAAGCTCTTTCGTGTCCTAAAGAAGACAGTGGAAGGTGGCTGTTGAAGAAGTGAAACGGGCATTAATTGAGAATGAGACATGGACTGTAGTAAAAAAGTAAGATGTCTCGGCTGTACAGAGAATAATGACGAGCAAATGGATATTTAAGAAAAAGGAAGATGAAAAGTATAAGGCGAGGCTGGTTGTACAAGGCTGTCAGCAGGTGATGGGCGTAGATTATGGCGAAACTTACAGCCCAGTCCAGTGGACTAATGCGGGCTCTTCTCGGCATGGCTCAAATGGAAGGGTATGTGCTGAAAACGTTTTACATAAAAACAGCATTCTTGTATGGTTACTTGGAAAAACCGGTGTATATGTACCCCCGAGGGAGTGGATATCAGCGGTGTGTGTTGGCTCACAAAGTTATTGTATGGCCTTAAGCAAGCCCTCAAGAGGTGGAATGTGAGAATTACAGATCACTTGAAATCGGCTGGCATGTGTCAGCTGAAATCTGAACCCTGTGTGTTCAGGAATGCTGATGGCTCTGTTATCCTAAGTTTGTACGTGGGTGATGGCATAATAGTTGGCAAATACTGCAGAGTTGTTAATAGTCTGCTGGAAAGTCTGGAGAGGGAATTTGAACGCAGTGTTCAGAAAAGCCCCATCAGATTCCTAGGAATGGAAATTATAAGGAATGAGAAAGGTCTTCACCTTAACCAGACAGGAACAGTGGCCCAACTCCTGGAAGCATACAACATAACTGAAGCGAAGCCTGCTTCAACTCTGGCAGTGGAAAGAAAAGGAGAAGAAATTTCCCTTACAGAGAATTGCTAGGGAGTCTCATGTATCTGTACAACAAGACAAGGCCGGATATAGCATATGCGGTGATCCCGCTACAGCAGAATTGTCGAGAACCCAACTGAAGAGGACATTGTTTCAATCAAGTGAGTTCTGAGGTACCTGTGAGGCACTGAAAATCTAGGGATCAGATTTAACGGCAGTTCTCCAATGGAAGAACTGGTCGGCTTCTGTGATGCTGACTTTGCTGGGGACCCACAGTCCAGAAGTAGTACTACAGGCTACGTTATTTACTAATGTGGAGGCCCCATCAGCTGGTGCACTAGGAAGCAGCCCGTAGTTGCTCTTTCCACTGCAGAAGCAGAATATATAGTGGCTGCAGAGTACACAAAAGAACTTATGTACCTGAAGGCTGTTCTTTACTAATGTGGAGGCCCCATCAGCTGGTGCACTAGGAAGTAGCCCGTAGTTGCTCTTTCCACTGCAGAAGCAGAATATATAGTAGCTGCAGAGTACACAAAAGAACTTATGTACCTGAAGGCTGTTCTGGTAGAGATCCTGGGCAAAGAGGTGACAGCAAGATTGCATGTGGACAATCAAAGTGCACTGAGCGTAATGAAAAATGGAGTGTTGAATCGCAGGTCAAAACATATTGATGTGCGATATCATTACATCCATGAAAAGGTAAGTGAGAGTCTGGTCAAAGTAAACTACTACTCCAGGGACAGACAGAAAGCGGACACATTAATGAAGCCGCTGCCTAGTGTTAAATTCAAAACACACTTGAGTGAAATAGTGCGCTGAGAACTGCATCGGAAACTGAAAACTGAAAATTAGGGGGGAGTGTTGGGAATTATGATTATTTCTAGGACTTAATTCTCAGTTTTGTTGTTTCTACGTTTTTGTTAAGTATCTCAATTGATTGGCAAGTGTTCTAAAATGTATTTTGACTAAGGTAGTAAGGTAAAACAATATGGTGACGCGATGCTTTGTTCATGAGCGGTAAAAGCGTAAAAACTGAGTTTAATAATGTAAAACTGTGGCCAGAACAGTGTGTGTAATTTGTATTGCAAGTGTAATAAACTAATAAAAACAACAAATGTCATGGGTCAAGGTCACCTGCTTCGAATATGGTGGATGGGCGACGTCTACCAATATAGTGATCGCCTACCAAGATGGTCATTGGTTGCACCTACCAAGATGGTAGAATGGGTATTAGTGAAGAGAAACCTCTGAAAATTTAAGATTTTTAATAAATAATTGTAATAATACATATTAAATAGCTTTTGTAATTTTTAATAAGTAATTGTTTGGAATTTTTTGAATTTTCAAGATCAAAGGTCAAGGTCAAAGGCCCTGCTCTCATGGCTCTAAGTCACTTATACCTGACTTAGAGTCGCTAATCGCCATCACCTACTCCGGGAAAAATGGAACATTTCTAGGGATTCTTTTTTGCAAATGGGAAAAAAGTAAACTTTTTTTGGGGAAAAAGGTAAATTGTTACGGAAAAAGCAGATATTTTTTGGGAAAAATAAAAATTTGTAGGGGAAAAAAGGGACATTTTTAGGGAAGAAGGGACATTTTTAGGGAAAGAGGACATTTTTAGGGAAATGTAATTGATTTTGAGGGAAAAAGGGTAATTTTGAGGGGAACAAAAGACGACGGACACAATAATGTCAAACATGGCAGCCTCCTGAATCTGACGCCAGACGCAGATGGCCCAGAATCATAATTTCTCTACTACTCAGCATGACTGAAAAATGAACACAAGATAGATAATACTGTAGTAAACAAGTGTATACAGACATTACAAACTCTACATTTACAAAACTAAGTTCTCTAATCACACTGTTTTCAGGAACTGTTCGAAGATCCGACCATTGTCTTCAAGGCAGACTGAGTTTGTTGCCTACCTGTCAGGCCATTCAGTCACCTTCTGTTTTACAAAGTCCAGGTGGATTTCTCTAAAATGGTTCACCTGAAAGTGTTCCGACAAGATATTTTCTGTTAATTTAGACAAGCTGATTCATACTTTTTCTTAACAAATTGTTTACAGCTTAATGTTGGAGAAAGTTTCATACACAGTGGGGCCACCGCTATTTAATTACTGAAGGGGGATGATATTACAAATCATGTTTTCTGAGGTGTAAGGTCTCCGTTATACAAATCACTATTCGCTGATTTATTCCTTAATCGCGAGTATTTTCTGATATTCTTAACTAAAGGCATTTCAAAACTTGATTTTTGGGGATGCATAGCTCCTGTAATAATCACTTAAGGGAAAACTGCTACGTAACTCTTTCGGCTTATATTTGTGTATGGAATAATCAGACACAGTTTTGTCAGTGTTATTCAAAATGCATTTATTTTATATGTACATGTATGTCATAAACTACAAGAAAAATTACTACAGCCATCTCTCAGACCTCTGTATATAACAGATAAAGAAAATTTCCTGGCCGTCATGAATTTGAATGATGGTTAGACCATATAAATATTGAATTGTACAGAATAGGCACAGCTCAATTCATGATGTCGCTACAACCAAAAGAGTTTTCCATAATACAAAATAACCCCTACATTTTCTTCGCAGTTTTCACTTCTCTGCGCAACTCCGGTTTTACAATCCGTCGTTTTTTGCATGTTGTATGCCATTGATATATTCGCAGGCATATGACCGGGTGAGTTTGATCTGTGTTAGCATACCACATATTACAGATTATGTGGATTAGATACTTACAGACTACACAGCGAATAGTTTTATGCAATATGTTATCCATCTCCTTTTCTAAGCGAATGTCGGTACACTTTCTTTGTGTATGCTTCTGCATATAAAATACCCACACACTGTTTTAAACGTTTCATCGCTAATTGAGCACATTTGAATTCAACCTCTGAAGAAAGTCCCAGCTCCTACTGCACATGGTTTATTGGACATGCAGGCAGGCATGCTCCCAATACAGTTGGTAATGACCTAGGTAAAGTAGTTCCATATTTCAAAGTTGTATTAAAAGTCCCGTATTTAAATAAGTGGTTACTGAAATTACTTTATTTAGGTTTATATTTTTACATCCGTATGGGTAAGAATTTATATATTGATAACATATGTACATGCCTAACAATTTTGCAGTTACGCCAGATCGATACATGAATAATGAGATTGGGTATATTGTAATGTTGATTATACATTCGGCAGCAGAATACAAAATAGGCACAGAAGTATAACCTAAACAGGCTTTCAAAAGTGCTCAGTATCGGGTTGATGTCAACAGCGCGCAGCGGAAGACGATGGACGTTTCTGCAGCTACAACGGACCAAAGACCAGAACCTCTTACATGCTCCCATGTCCACCTCGTACAGATAACACAAATTAAGATGTGGCATCTGAGTCCTCCTTGAAAAGTTATCTACTGCTGTGCTTACACCAATAGGCAACTATTGCTGTTCCCCTCTTAGCAAGTACACTCATTTAGCAGACTCAAACACGCACCCAGTCACTAGCCTCTCCTTGCATCTTCTCCGTTAAAGTGGAGAGGACAGGAGGTACAGACTTGGACTGTCGCCCTCGTCCATTCATCCGCACCTGGGACCTCTGTTCGTGAAACCATGGACAGTTCCATAGCATCCACAGAAGTGTAAAGCACCCACATACCCATAAAAACACACAAAAATGTAAACGAGGCCAAACGTTTGCTGTAAGGCCACGAAAACTCACCCCCTCAGGGCACTCAACTACCCCATCACGGCACCCAGCAGCATTCGGTGGGCCAATCAAGCACCTTACGCAGCAGTATCGCACTAAAAATGATATAAAAACTGCTTTCACAGTCTCTTTTATTAAGGAGAATAATTATTCCATGTTGAAGCGACAGTGGGATACGAATTTGACAACTGTCCAGAAATTGTGTCTGCGTTGGGGGCAGAGAGCATATGCAGCCAAATGAGCTCAACTAACATCTACACCCCACGGCAGTACGTATCGTGAAACAAACGGACAACCAGCTTACAGTTTGCTGCAGCAAACCAGCGAAATAACGGCAGAAATCTGCCTGACTTCCTTAAGGAGTTGTTGCATGTGGAAACGTGTCGGACGATGCTGCTGGTCGATGGGTTTTCTCTGGGATCTCCTATTTTCCCACCCTTGTATTACAGTGCTGCTTCATACTTAAGTCACTGCACCCTCATCGGCTCTCAAGCTCTCTCTGTTAAGAGCGGCCCAAACTCTTCCACTTAAGAAGGAGTTCGCCAGAGTTGGAATGCTGGTACTGCGGTACTGGTACTCGTTTAATGCAGTCAAGATGGCACCGACACAGCACCATACTATACCTTGAAAGAAAAGCTTTGCGAGGCTCGCAATAAAGATGGAAAACTTTATGCATCCCACAGCGCTGGCGCAACACTGCCAGTGATACAACCATGAGTCAGCGGGTTGTAATGCTGCACCACAATGCTAATATTGTGGCATCCCCCACCTCACCACTGCATGCAAAATTCAAAATAATTGAAACCATTTTTGGTGCACGTAGCATGGGGAAAACCACTACGCTAACTACCATGGTTGCAGCATGTACAAGACTGCTAAAATGGAACCGCCTACCGCCTGTTGAGCGTGTAGCCCAGCAAACACAGTAAAAAAAAAGCTATAAAAGAAATTCAGTACGCAAATGCCTGGCGAAAAACCATGATACAACATGCCGCAACACACCCAATTCCCCACTACCAAAATGTATGCTGGGGCACAAATTGGTGCCCACTGGGAAAAAGGATGGTTAAAACAAACCGAAAGAGGCCACTAAAAATCAGAAAAACAAACACTCACATGGCATCACAACGTCCAATACAGGTACACAACAGAAACAAGCTATCCAGGACACGAGATGGGTGTCCGAAACCAGCGGCCAATCAAGGCGCAGCAGGCATGAGTTGACCTCAGTGACCACAACTTTATAGTAACAGTTCCTGGGACAAAGTCACAGCCACACCATATCAATGGCATTTAGTGTGGTTGGGGGTGGAGGGGAGGGGGTAAGGAGGGGAATTTCCACTGCGCACACTAATGGTCAAATTCGCTCCATCAGTGAGCACTGAGAGCCTTGGGGCAAGTCATAAGCAGCATACACTATTCCAAGTGGGTACAGGATTAATCCATGGTATGGACAATTACAGACACAGGAGATAATTAACATGCTTAATTATTTAAATTGTACTGCCACCCAAACTTCGACATGCGGTCGCCACCCCATCGACAGAAATTGTTTTACCCGACAAGCCACGGACCAACTGATAGAAGAGAAAAAAGTTACAAGAGTCACCACAGGATTGCAGCACTCCTATGCCCAGTGCCATCACAACAGCAGAGCCTCGAGCGGAGGAAGTAAACCTGTCATCAGCCTCAACCCAGGGTGATAAGGAAAACACAGCGGCACTGCTACCCTGAGAAAGTGAGCCCCTGCGGAGAAAGGCTAACATCCCTTGCACCTCCAAGAGAGCCCTAAAGCGAAGATTTTTGGACTACATAAGGAAGCTCAAAATCGCCTGTAGACAGAGTTCATAGGACCGCCGACCACCATGGTTGGGGGCCTCTCCTGAGTCTGGGAAAGACCTCCTCCTCTCCCAGCTTGCAAAAGCTCTACCAGCTCCAACAACCTACACCAACTCATTCAGCAGCTATTGCAACATGTAGAAGACTCTCCAGAGGCAACTTTGACGTCCTCACACTACACCCATTAACCCAGGTCTTGCTCCTTGACTCCGTGGTAGCAGGTATTCGCGACATCCCTTCAGGACAACCACCCCTTGGGAAGTAAATAGCTGTAAATTGCAATCTTTAAAAGAGTTACTAGTGTGGTTAAAGTTCGTCCAGGTTTACCTTCACCTGAGTTTACGTACTCAAGTAACGTAAATTCAAGCACTTAGATTGTTTAATTGAACCGGGATTCCCCAGTGTCTTCCTAGACGTAAATAAATATTACGTCAAAGTTATTTGGTTTACTTCATAATTTATTTAACCCTCTCATTTTTACATGAAAGTGTTTTCAAGTGAGTATTTAACTTTCTCCCTGTGGAATAGGTGTGAGTAGGCCGAACCCTCAGGAGACGAGGCTTGAAGAAGGTTTTAATCCAAAAGGACATACCAAAACTCCTGGGAACGTCCTGTACGCCCTCGCCTGTCGACAGACACTCCAACTCTCACCTGCCAATTCTTCTATCAGTGCCTCGGGAGTGTCTGAAAAGACATTCCTCAATAGGACTGAACGTCTGCAGAAAAACGGGAAGAGTACAACATTAACTAGCTCTAATATTTTACCCCCAAAATCACCCCTAAAACCTGAATAGCTTCCACTTCCCTGCAGAAAACCAATGAGACCAGTTTCTTGGGAACAACCAAGTAGTGAACGTAGGTCCGAGTTAGACCAACCAACCGGATCACTATCCCCCTCCATTGCAACTTCACTATCATCCACGGTCCCTAATAACTCCTAAGCGACTTGGGATGGCTGGCGTCCCGTTTATTGGCAGCCTTCTCAGTGAGTAAAGTTGCACTCCCTGGGTGGGTGATGTTTGCAATCCGATTCACCTTGGGATTTGATTCCCCTCCGCTTCAATATAACCCTGCCACTAGGTGACACCACAGAACCACCCCAACGTGGGCAAACCACGACCCGCTAAGCAGAAAGTAATCCTACAAGAAGAGAATACACCACCGAAGGGTTGTAATTAGGGCTCAGGAAGGTAATCAGCACTCTCAGTGACTCATGTCTGATGGAGAAACCTGCTCTGCCATGAGGACCTAGTTACAACAAATTAGATCCTTCATAAGTCAAATGAACGAAGGAGAGAATGAAAGTGCATATATATATATATATATATATATATATATATATATATATATATATATATATATATATATATGTATGCTATCATATCCTACCTACATAATCATAAATCATTTGAACAATTTCAACCAAACTTGCTGATAGTGCCTACTCCAAGCATTAAAGTTATTTTATGGGTATTTATTTTGAAAATGATAGCCAAATAAACATTTTACGTTATAATTCCATATCTTAAGAATAACAAGATCAATTTCAAGTAAACTTGATATGACATCTGCATTTATTGTGAGTATTACATACAGTTACTCACAGCATCTTTTGGTTGCCACTTTGGAACATTGCGGTACTTGAGATAATAAAGCTATTACATATTATCTCAGGCTCCACTGAACCAATTTCCATAAAATTCGGCACACAAGTAGTGCTACAGTAAGTCACACCAAATATATATGACTTCAGGCAATAATTTTTAAAATTATGGCCACATTAATACGTGACATTAGAATGCTATATACATTTGGTATGATAATGGTACCTAGGCAATTATTAAATTAACTTATTACAAGCTTTTATCCATCATTTTGTAAGGTAGCACCGGCTCGGAAATCAAGTTTTTACAATAGTATTGCAGAAACTCCCAAAATTAAACTCAACTAATTAATATACCATTAGTACTGCTACAAACAGTGTGAATTGCATAAACTAATAATTTGATAAACATCTGTACCTATTGTTTACAATATATATATTGTAATTATGACATAATTAAATTAACATGAACCCTACTTAACATACTGGCAGTTACTCTACTATGCACTAAATAAAAACATTAATAATGGCTTGTCAAGTCAAGAAATATGTCAACTGAAATTTAAACTTAAATATCACATCTCAGTAACTTCTGAACTAATTCCCACTACATTTTGCAGCAAAGAGTAGGCCTACTATGAAAAAACATCCTAATATTTTTATTTTTAGTCATTTATTTTTCAAGCAGTAGTCTTATTCTTTTAGCCTAGTATGCCACATCCTGGTACCATTTAACTTATTTCCCTTAATCTTGGTGTACTAAAGTACTTACGGTGTGCACTAAATTCAAAAAGTATAATACCTTTTAACCTCCCTCATTCTGGAGGCTGGTCTCAGAATTACTGCAGCCTCCTTCTTCCCAGCTCTGCTGAAGCACACTCCAAACACATCTCTGATAAATGATTCCTTACCTGTTCACTGCTTGGTAATTACTATTTTATTGTGAGGAAGTTACAAGTCTTGATGAATTTTAAATGACATGCCAGCACTTCAATTATTTTGTGTTGGTTTAATTTTTTTTTATTCATGTAGCATTTGTTACAGAGAAGAGTACTTCCCAAGATCCACTGCTGAATTTCACTGCAAGGCGCTTGCTAGTTCACTAAAACTACACCATCTGGTTACTGCAATTCGTTAATGGAACTGATTAACATTATGTCCAGTTGTACACATGTATACTGTACAAGCCACAGTCCGAACCTCTAGCAAAGGCCTTATTGCTGCCTCACACAGATCCCACTTTAAATTACATGTTAGTTACACTTTTGACAAGATTAACTGTACGAAAGATTTAAAAAATTTCCCATGCATTGCCCTTGATCTGCGCAAGTTAAATTTGTCCGCCCGTTCACATTTTTTGTTCAATTCACAAATTACATCCTGATTGGCATGCCTAATATGTCGTCACCACAACACCCTAATTTTTTGGTGCCCCTGTGATGCTGATTGAAGATTCTTTGACAACCTGCACAGAAAAACAAGCTAAAAGACCTCAGTAATTTTAAAACAATTATGTGCCAAAAAACATACCTATCTTTCCCAAAATTAACAATATGTAATTAACACCATAAATCAAAACACATGAATTTAAATAACCACCGTAAACAGGGGTGACTTTAGTCGGGGGGGGGGGGGGGGGTGACTTTGTGACACAGGATTTTCACTGTTATTTACATTTCCTTCCATTTCAAAGGGACTATTTGTGGTTCAATTGGCACCACGGTATATCTGATATCTGAAACGTCCCACTGAAATAGGGGGACATTTAAATGTGATTTTTTGTGTCATAAAGTCACTCCAACTTGTCACAAAGGAACCCCTACTTACGGCATTCCTACATCCTCGAATTAATATAAATGCAGTGCCTCACAAAACAAAATTACCTATTTCACATGTACACACACACTATATTACACTTTAAAAAAATATATTTGAAAATTACTACATAAGTCCTAAACGAGCCTAGCCATTTGTTACATGCATCATTTGCAATACCTATAGAAATAATTATTTTTAAGTAGGTAGTCATAATATTATTCTTAATTTCAGGAAGTGCAAAAGATAGAATTGAACCAGTTACTTTAGTAACTGGCAATGTCACAAAAACTTTTTTAAAAATTTTTTCAAGAAATAAGCAAATCTGAAGGATAATGATCAGGTTGAACTTAATTTTCCATATATAATCCATACACTTGATTGGCCAGTATAATTCACAGAGAGGATTTTCTAATATACTTCAACAAATCACTCTATTGCTCCAAAGAAAACAATGTTTACTGTTAAAAGTATAGCACACAAATTTTTATACGGATGACGACAACTGCTTTATATACAGCTGGACATGGAAATCTCAAGGTGTCATCCATTTGCTATAAAATTAAGACTTCATACAGTACCAATTGCACAATATAAAACAGATGGTGAGATATTGCAGAAATTTCACTGCAACATGTGATATAGAGGGTACTTATGGCTAGTACCCAGAGCTTAAAAAAGCTACACAACAGGCTGGAAATGCAAAATTCTGCATGTTAAGAGGCAGAACAGTATGCCACGGCATCATACTCACAAAGAATATCAGCACCCAGACTCATTTGAACAGTGTCATATGGTCAGATTGCATTAAGTCAACAGTCTGCTCAATGTGCAGCCATTCAGCTTGGCCACATAGTCACGACTGTGTGCAGGCGTGAATATGTACAGGTTGTATGCTGCGTAGAGCAGGTACTGGTCCTGTCAGATGCCTTACATATGAAGAAGACAGTCGTATCCACTGACATGCAACAGAAGAACATAGCACAACATCCCAGAGAGATCCTGCAATCTGTGGGGCCTGCCCTGCATGTGTTTGTCTCAACAAGAACCAATTCTCACTGCTTGGATGAGGCTGGCCTACAAGCACGGTGTCCACTGCACCATTTGCCTTTAACCCTCGACACTGTGCTGCACATCATCAATGTTGCCAAGAACATCAACATTGGACAAAGGAATGGCGACACACTGTATTCTCCAATGAGTCCTGCTACAGTCTAAATGCAGATGATGGTTACAGCAGGTTTTGGCACCACTGTGGGCAACATAACTATCCTGCACTGATTCATGAATGCCATATGTCCTGGACACCAGGTGTTATGGTATGGGGTACCATCAGTCCCAGTCAAATCTTGTGGTTGTTGAAGACATGGAGACAGCACAGTGATATGTCAATGACGTTCTGCAAACCCATTTTCTGCCACTTTTGCACAGCATACCTAATGCTATCATGCAGAAAGTTAAAGCTTGTTCCCATACAGCTCACATCACCCAGAGGCTCTAAAAGATGTGGACAACATTCCTGGCCTGCCAGGTCTCCAGATTTGTCACCTATTGAACACATATGGGCAGTGGCATAGATAAAAATTTGTGTTCGGAAGGGAGGGTGGGGGGGTCTAGTCTGATCGCCATCGCACTACTTCCTCAAAGTGCTTGAGAGAGACAAAATGCAGGACCTATAGTTTATCCGTAATTTTAAGATACAAACCATCAAATTAAACGTGTTCAAAAATGGAAAATAACAAAACAATAAATTTAAGAACTAGAGTTTTTTTTCCTTTCGTTTCTTTCTTTCTTTTTAAACTTTGACAGCTCATCCAAAGCTTTGTTTGCGGAAATCACTCACTATGATGAATGCTGAGCATTGCCAGGCCATTCAGTCTTGTCTGTAACAATGACATATTGATCTCAGTATTGTATTATTGTGTTAAAGTATAACATCCAGATTTGGTAAAAACAGTTTGTTGAAGCGGGGACAAAGAAAAGAGCAATTACTTTCTGTTTTATTCAAATTTAGGCTATAACAGTATCTGTGGATTTCATTAAGATTTTTTTCCAAGAGAACTGCAAGTTTCTAAATTTCTTGGTTCATTTGTTTTAAAGTTTTGATCGTATGCGAATAATTTCATTGAATTTGTTTCTATTCTATGCATATCTTTGTAGTTAACTTTAAAGTTAAAATTGACTGAGAAATAGAAAAAGGGAGGGGGGATGCAAAAGTTGCGATAGGCAAGAAAGTCAGGGAATCTTGTGCTTGGCGGGTCTAGAAAAATATTTAGTTAAAATGTCATTTTTTAGGTTAAAACAAGTCTTGATCCTTTTTAGGGAGGAAAATGATATCTCGGGTGTAGCTGTTAAGACTGGCATGGTTGCAAGAATTTCTAGGAGACAGTGAATGTTCGGATATATTTCCTGATTACAAACTCTCATTGCACTTATAGCACAACTAGGTTGTGGATATAATTTTCTCATTTTGTCCCTCCACATATGCAATTCAGTCATGATATCTGAGCTAGTGTTTGACAAATCCTCCCCATAGTATTCACAGGTATTTCTAAAAGACTGCATTACTTCTGGGTCATCTGCGTTTTCTGGAAAAAGAGCTTGAAATCCAGACAAAACCACTTTGTGATTTGTGAATCTATTCTTAATCTACATGATAAACGAATCAAGGAAAGGTGTATATAGTGTAATTCTGAAGTAGCTTTCTGGGTCTGAATAATGCTGATTTGGTCTGTTTATTTGCCTTTTGAGATTCGAGGTACAGCCACTGGTACACCAAAACCACTACAAACTTTTTCAACAGCTGTAAAAACCTCTTTAAATGTCACTTTGGCATTTTTACAGAGCTCCTCTACCTTTTCGACTATTCTTTCAACAGTCGCTATGGCCTCTTTCAAAAAAATGTCAATCTTTTTAAGTGTTTTGCTTAAAATCCTTCCCAATGAATACACTTTTTCAGTGACAAAAAGTGAAATTAAAAATTCACACTGAAGAAAAGAGCTTCATAACCCAAAGGCATACCTTAATGAATCTGCATCATCCCACTGTGATATTTCTATCGAAGCTTCAATTACAGGATCCAGAAGTTCAATAAAGTCAGCGACTGCATCAAAACTCTCTATCCATCTGGTTGAACATAGACATTTTAAGCTTGTGGCATGGTAGTTTTCCTCCATTTCTTCAATTTCAAGAGTATGCCTTTCATTTTTGGAGTATTAAAAAATTGGGGGCTCTTGATAGGATCCCAATACAGTACCGGATTGCTTGGATTTCACTGCTTTTTGCTATGGCCAAATTCAGAGTGTGCTGAGCAGTGGACGTACACTGCTTTGAGCTGTTTTTCTTTTACAATTGATTGGGCCTCTATATATTTCCCAGACATTGAGGATGCCCCATCATATCCTTGACCTCTTATGTTTTCAATATCTAACCCCAATTTGGTTAAATGTTCAATAATTGATGTGGCAAGCCCTTTTCCTGTTACATCATATACAGGCACAAATTGAAGGAAATCTTCCCTCAAAACCATTTCATCAATATCTACATACCTAACAAAAAGAGACATCTGTTCAACACCACTGATATCTGTTGTTTCATCTGCCAAAACTGAAAATAATTTTGCGTTGGTATCTCTGAGAGCTTTGTATCGAATAAGAGCACAAAAATTGCCCTCATTTCTGGAAACATCTGTGTCAATATCAATTCTTCCTGCATCTCTGTGTCCACGCAAAGATAACTCTTGCCTTCCACAGATAATAATTGTGTCAATTATAGGCACCACGTTAATTCTGTTTGCCAGAACCTTTTTTAATCTGTCTTTATCTATCAACATTTCAATTGATTGGTCAGCATACCTTGATCAGAGTTCATCAGCATCACGAACATAATTTAAGTGATACTGTGTCTTGGAATGATGGTCAAATGTATTGACAGCATTTTTCCAGTTGTCAAATTTTTTTTGCATAAGGAACCAAGGGACTGTGATGAACCTTTCCCAGAGTCATGTTTTGAAAATACTTTGCTTTATTTACAGTAAGTTCCGTCTTCCTCTTTGGAGTAGCACAACCATGTCCACCTACTAAGCCACGCAAACTAAAATTTTAGTTTTTTTCCTTTCTCTTCTGATCGTTTTGACATGGGAAATAAATGATTAGGCTCTAGTACCCATACACTGTTCATAAAAAACACGAATCTTATTTTCTTTTAGAACTCTTTTGACAAAAAATGACACAACATATTTATTTATGTTTTGAAATTCAGTTGAAGAGCTAGAAGCTTGGTGCGTATCAGATACATCTTGTACATGAGAGTCAGAAACTGTAGGCCTATCGTTGTTTTGAACATGTTCTTCAACATTAGAAGATACATGCTGTGTAGTGTCCTCAACAGCTTGGCGTTTGCAGAAAAACTGAGATACTGATGATTGTCTTTTTCCAGACTGCATTTTTTCTGAAATAAAAAAAAACTAAACGTAGTGACCAGTCCCAACCAGTTCACTAGGATCCATCTTTAATGACCAAATAAATATAAGCATATTCTTTGTCTAGAAAAACAATGTTTTTTCAACATAATTTGGTTGCTACTAGTGAAACGTGTCTGTATGTGTGTTTTGCATGATTTTTGTTACCTTAATTTGGTGACAACTAGTACTGAGTATCTGTTGGGTTACTTTCATTATGTCTTTTACAAAAAGAGTAACATTCCAACAGTTCACAATCTGCCTTAGCAGTTATACCTTGAAGTCCAAATTGATACAAAATTGTGTATTTGTTTGAACTTGATACACGTGACATAATTTTTTGGAAGACTATACCTGTGCATGATATTACAAAAATAATACAAAATTGATCTTACCTTTACAATAAGCAACAGAGAAAAAAGTAATTACTTCATGGGTGATGACAGAGGAAGCATACCATACACACTAAACATTCACACTTCACAATCGCAACTAAATCCAAATGACGACCACGATGGCTGAAAAGTAACTGGAAGTAGACGAGTTGTTTGTTTTTGTAGTTGTCGTTTGGCAGAGGCAGGCTGACCTAACTCGTTGACTGAAGCCGAAGACAGCTTAGCCCTAGCAAAGGTCTGAAATAAGCAGCGCGCAACCGAACCTAAACAATCTCAAACGCAGGTGATGTTATAAAGAACAATTAATAATAATGCAGTATGTGAAGTGATGCAGTTTTAAATTATTTTTATTACTTATTTAATTCAGACCTTTAATTTTAATTCAGCAGGATTCACGCTATTGTTTGCTTTACTCTTATTTGCCATTTTTTTGCTTCTTATACTTGGGGGGTTCCAGACCCTATTGACTCCCCCCTCCCACTCCCATATCTATGCCACTGCATATGGGATATGACAGTGTGACATTTGCACAACTATCAACCACCCGCCCAAACACCAGATGATCTACGTAGTTGAATCACATTATTATGAATACCTGCTATAAGTGCCATCTGCAGCACATAGCCCATGACGTATAGTTCATGATGTGGGCTGGTGAAGCAGGTATATGATGTGACAGACAGGCTGGCTGTACACAGAGCACTACCTGCTGTCATGGGTAAGGGAAGCAATTTAACAGAGTTGCAAAAAGGGATGATCATCGGCTTTCAGGCCAAGGGGGAGTAGCATTTTGGAAACAGAGAAGATTGTGAACTGTTCACATGTCTCTGTGGTAAAGGCATAACATGAGTGGATGAATAGCACTATTGATATCCGAGGTGAACATCGACTACAACGGTGCGTGAATGCCAAGCGACAGGTTACAGTGGAACAGCTCACTGTCTAAATGAACCAGATGGCAATCAAACGTGTCTACTGTAAAAGTTCAGCAAACCCTTCTGTGAATGGGGCTCCGGAGTAGATGGACAGTGGCTGCACCCATACTAGCACAGGTGCATCGACGAAAAGACTGGAAATTGCTTGACAGTTTGGCGATTGGACGCTGCTGATTGGCAATGGGTAGGCTTCTCTGACGAGTCACGTTTTCAACTGCATAGAATGGATAGACGCCAGCAGCTTCTGTGAGAAACGTCGGAGAACCGACATCCTGCATCCATTGCTGGACAAACACAAGGTGGTGGGAGCAGTGTTATGGCCTGGGGAATGTTCACGTGGTATTCGCTACATCCTATCATCCATGTGGAAGTCACTCTTGGTCAATTTAGTTATGAATCCATCCTCAGCAATCACGTCCATCCGTACATGATGATTGTCTTTCCTCAGGAGGATGGGATCTTCCTGCTCGATAATGCACCTTGCCACATGGCTAGAAGTGTCCGCACGTGGCTTGAAGAGCCCGATCAAGACTTCAAAGTTCTTCCCTGGCCCCCAAACAGTCCCAATCTCAATCCAATTGAACATCTGTGGGACCATCTCGATCATTGTGTTCACAGTCTGTCTCCTCCGCCAAGCACCCTTCACCAATTGTGGGACGCACTGCAGACAGCATGGCTCCAGATACCTGTGGAGACCATTCAGCACCTCACTGAGTCACTGCCAGCTTGTCTAGCTGCTGTCCACGCTGTGAAGGGTGGTTACTCTGAATACTAGGAGGTGGTCATAATAATGTGATTTGACTGTGTACGTATCCTGTTGCAGGAAGCCTGGTGGTATGTGCCTCAGGACACTATCCGCCACATATATTATGGGATACATCACATCACTGCCTGTATAGCCATGAGAGGAGGTTTTACCGCATACCAAATGTGTGCTTTGTGAATGCTAAATAATGAACCCTCTATGCATGAAAGACTAATCACTACTATTTTGTACAATCATCTATTAGCATGTGATGGTTTAATAAGTAATAATAATATAAGGAAAGATGGTGTAGCAATTTAAATTTCCAGTAGTGTAGAAAATTAAAACTCAACATTAGAGAGTTTCACACTTGAGAGAGTAATACATTTAAAAAAAACTAATGAAATTAGTACAGCTATGGAAAATTGTTAATGCCAATGAAATTGTGTAATGTTTAAAAATTTTTTTAATGAATGACATTTTTCCACAAGTTTGTATTTTTTTTTTAATCAACTACTGATCCAGTACTCTTTATATAAATAAAAAATTTCTACTTTTATTTCTAAAATAACTCCCAATATTGGATAATATAATATTTATCAAAATTGATTGTATTTCAAGTCAAAATACAGAACAAAAGAAAAGCAATTCCCAGTAAAATATGTTTCATATTTCATTGTGTTCCAGAAAATCTAGATGAACATAAAAGTGACTTTAAAATATATCTGTTAAAATGCGAATGCCTGAAAAGGAATAATTTTCTGAAAGTCAATGGCAAAAAAACAGTGCTATTATTAGAGTGTTAAACCCTTCAGGGTAGGTGGTCCACTAAGTTCTAGCACACAGATTATGGAATTTGTTTCCATTCTTCCTGTAGCATGATAAATACTAGTTAATGTTTGCTGGTCAAGTGCATTTGGCATGGAAATTATGCTCAAGCTCATTATAAGTATTTTTTACTACATTCAAGTCAGAGATTTGAGAGGAATGTTAAAGCAGTCCAACCTGTCTTTAAACAACCAAACTTTTTTTTAAACAGAAGAATTCTAGTGCTAATACAGAAAAGTGCCTATTGTAAACTGTTGCCACAGTGTGGGAAGCATGTTATTGTCCATAGTGTTTTGATCCACGCCAGAGTTCATTGATTTATCAGTGGGGTGAAGAGTGGAATGGAGAGATTTGGGCGGCTCTTAACACTGAGGTCTCGAGAGCCAACGAAGGTGAAGTGAGATGAATATGGAGAAGTGTCGGAATGCAATAAAAAGAGAAAACCTGCCAACCTGAGGCATCGTCCGGCATGATTTCCAAAAGCAAAAATCCGGGAGCAACCCTGCCGGGAAACGAATCTGGGTAGCCTAGGTTTATAAAGCCTATTGCTTTATCAATTAAAAATAATGGACCAAGCCCAAACCACAAGAAACAGCCCCAGAGCATTATGCTATTGTCACCAAATGTCACTGTCAACACAACACACTCGGATAAATACCATTCGTCAGGCATCTGCCTGGTCCACACATATTCATCCAAGAGCCAGATCACGTACCATGATTCATTATTTCTTAGGATCCACTATTGCTTATTGCTTCACAGTCTAAAGACAATGTTGTTTGCACCACTCCAAACAATGTTAAGTAATGATGTGTATGATCAGTGACTTCCGATTGGTGGCCCAACCATGTAACTCAAGTGCTATCACCTCTGAGCACAGTCTAATCAATGGTCTCTATTTGAACTGTGATGTAAGTCCTCTTCAGTCACTAACATGGTTGTGTAACATCTGATTCACACGACATGTTTCAGAGTTCACTGTTCCATGATTAGTTAGTTTCTTGGGCCTACCACAGTGATGATTGTGGCCACTACTTCTGTTATGTTTCCACTTCACAATGACATTGCTAACAGTGGACTGAGGCATGTTTAACTGCTGTTAAATATTTCTGACGAATGCCCAAAATTTACGGATCCCTACACTAATACCCTTCTCAAATGCACACAAATCTCTCCATTAACTCATTATGCTTTTGGGCCATGTACCATTATAAAAAAAAAAAAAAAAAAACACGCGCGCGCGCGCGCACGCACCCCCCCCCCCCCCCCCCCCCCCCCATCGGATGAGACACGAGATGAACGATGACACAAATACTTACTGGTAATATGGGCGCCAGTGGTGCTTCCCAATCACTGCACTATTGGGACTCAGGGTTCTCAGGGATGGTGTTGGTTCTGTGTGTCCATCTCACCCGTGCGTACTTACAAACACGTAGGCAATACTAAACTTTTACTAAATATCACTTTAAAATAAGCACTTGGTAAAACACATGTGGCTAGGACACTGTCACTACTGAATAAAAGAATTGAGTTCACTGTAGACTTGTTTTTCTTGATATTATTCATACACATCAACATGCCAATGAAATGATTATCTCGGTCATGACTAGCCAATTCCACTTGGATGCTCCCCGGCCCACAATTAATCCAGCGCACGCCTAGATGGATGATCTCACTGAGGTGCGTGAAAGCACAGCCTTCACAAGGGAAGAGGGCCAACAGCCGCTAGGGTGGACTGACGGGTTTTCCCTGAAGACTGGACATGGTGAATTACAAAATGAAACCCTTGATGAAACATATTAACACGTGTGATTACTTGGCATCACTAACGCAAACTCGTCTGGGCTCGCCCGCCAGCATGTGGGTAGTGTGGTGACGGCCTGTACACAGAGCCGGCTAGGACAGAAGTAATTGCACCACACACAAATTACAAAATACATAAACCCTCAAAAGATACATGAAACAAGATGGGGCACGAGATGAGTATTCACAATAAACACACAAATGTGTGAGAACAAGCTTAGGTGGCGCGGATGTCGCTGGATAAGGTTCGTAGCGGACCACGTGGTGCAGGTGGAATTGCAATATTTCTTTGTGAAAACTGTAAATTATATTCCAACAAAATATTATTCTGGTAGAGAAAATTATTCTCTTTGCGATTACAGTGGTTACAGACTTGTAGCATGCCTGATGGCGGAAAAATCAAACATTAAAGTGACACCGTGGTCAAACACAAAAGCATCCATTTACGTGAAAATTACCCAGAACTCTGAATAAAAATATTGCACACATGATATTAGATAAATAAGCGCTCAAAATGCAATGATGGCGTAGACATAGACTTGGTGTCGGTTAGCCACATGGTTGTACATGATGTTGCTGTAAAATATTCAAACATGAAAAATACCCTCAAATACGTGTATGAAAACAAAGCCCTTAAATGTACACATAGCAAAAATGCAGAAATTACAATGGAACGCCTTTAACAGAAGCAGATGGCGCTTGATTCAAGTTTCGCGGGTCGTGTAACCTCTCCGACATATTTCTCCTCATCATCGATTAAGTTGAAAATGCCACAAGGGCGAAATAAATTAGTTAAAGGGAAGCATAATGCTGGAGTAAGGTCTGGCAAAACATACGCATGCAAAGGTTAACCGGTATACTAAAAGTGCTATTGAAATCTACATCAGTGAATAAAAAGTTGTAGTGTGTATGTGACAGTGTCTTACCTCGCCAGCTCTCCTCGACAGACTGTCTAGAGGCAAGCATCATACCATGGCCGCCTACAGGGTTCACATAAGCGAAAGTGCTATGCACGCAGAGTAAAATATTTTATTATTGAAATAAAAGTGGCACAAATTAAATTAAATATTGTTCTACATTTCATGATTTTCTTGTGAATTTTCTGTATTATTTCAGTGTCTTTTTATGACTACATTCACGCCGGAATATCAGAGTTCTTAGAGCACTTTGAATTTCATAACCAAACTTTTTCAAAATAAAAACAAACACTTTAAAACATTCCAAGACACATCAAACCCTGAGATATAAAAATACAAGACACATTTTACACTGCAAAATAATATTTATGTGAAAGTTAAAAAATATTGGCCTCTTTGCGCACGTTCATGTACATGTGACACGTATGTGGTGAGCGCCGTCATGGGCTCTAGCGCCGCTGGCTGTTAGCCGGTATCAAACGACCCCTCCCTCGAAGGCCAAGACAGTGCAAACAATGCAACATTGCTCTGGCGGGCCCTGTCTGGCTGGGTGCCAGTTGAGGGCAAAGAAAACATGGCCTCAGAGATTGTTGGTTTCTTCTGCGTTTGCAGGGGGTGGGGATGCAGGCAGGAACAACAATGTAGGTATGTGGTGGTGACTCAGCTCGCCTCTTGCAAGTGCTGTGTTGCAATTTGTTGACATTTGACATCACACTCACTACCCTACTATTAACCACATACCCATTCAAACTCTCTTGCCCTACTAAGCTCTCCCCTGCAGGAACCGAAAAGCCTCTGAAAGGCGTTAACTTGTGGTATCAAAATTTACATTTACACTTTCGTTACAACAAAATTCAGCTGTGCCCTGGGGAAACCCCTTAAAACTTATTTCACTGGCACTGGTTGTGTTGACATTTACGTGTGTACTTATGTTACCACTTTTGTCGTGTACACTTGGAAACCCCTTTAAATAACTCTGATTTGTTGTGTCATTACAAGCATTAACAGAAAAACCCAGAAATGATGTTTTGCTACTACTTGCTGATACTTCCTCACTACTCGGTGTTGAGTGTTCTGTCCCCTAAATGACATTTCACTACTTTGGCTGGGCTTTCCAGTGTTAGTGTTGTTGTCTTCCTCAGTGTACATGTTGACATTTCCCTGTGAACTCCCTGGTAAAATTCTCCGAGCTCGCTGAGGTACTGAGCGTAATGTTGTCTCCTTGCCTCTCTGGTCGGGCTATACGCAGGTCGTAGCGGTGCCGTTTTGTGAGACGTCTTGGTCCCAACTTCACTAAATACATGGAATTTCCCATCTTTTCCACCACTCTCACTGGCCCTGCCCATCTAGGTGCCAGTCGAGCACAGTACTTTTTCACCTCAGCCGATAGCGGGTTTTCTCTTAGATACACATACATTCCGGGTGCAAGTTTGGGTGGCGGCCTCTTGCTCTCCGGTACCCAGACATTACAGCAGCTAATTTGATTTGCCCTGGCCTCCTGATGTATTTGCGCCTGGTGTTCGACAATTTGTTCAGGTGGTCTGGGCGGGTTTTTGCGGGGTGCTCCAGGGGCACGGAGTTCGCAACCTTGTACCATCTCGGCGGGTGTCTTCCCGGTTGCCACATTTACTCTATTTCTTAGGCAAAACATTACCTCCAGAATCAATTTGGCCCACCTGGTGTGATTTTCACCTAACCAGACACGTAATTGGATTTTGACATCTTGGTTACGTCTCTCGGTTGGGTTAGCCCTGGGTTGGTATGCTGGGGTGGTACGGTGTTCTGTTCCCCACCTTGTACAGTATTCTTTCCACTTTCGCCCTACAAATCGTGTACCATTTTCCGTCAACAAATACTCGAGGTGTCCCCACCTCGGAAAAAACTCATTTTGCATCACCTGTACGACTGTGTGCACACGGACGTTACTAACTGGGAATGCCTCTGTCCAATAGATAAACAAATATGTGGCAATGACAAGAAATCTTTTACCAGATTTTATACGTGGGTACGGGCCCATGATGTCGATGGCTACTGTTTTGAATGGCTTGGTTGGCAGCCTTGGCTGTTGTAGAGCATCGCCGTCTGCTCTCCGCAGCTTACGGGTGTTACACGTGATACATCTCTGTACATGTTTCCTGACATCTCCCTGAAGCTCTGACCAGTGAAAAAATTTCTGCACGTTTCTTCATGTTTGCTCGGATCCCGGGTGTCCATTCTCCAAACTGTCATGTGCATACTTTAATACAAGTTCCTGTTTCTCTTTCGGCACATACGTCCGCCATCACGCACAATTACCAGGTGGTTTGGTTTGTATTTTCTTTGTCCACTACCCTCCAGTATTCTGTGTACTGCGTGGCGCAGTGTTGTCGGCGTTGCGCAGCATCTGGAGAATTTTCTTATGCAGTGTGTACCTCTCTTAACACGTCCCGTACATTCACAGAAACAAGTTCGCCAGCTGGTGTGGCAACAATGCTTTGTACAACAAGGGTTTGTGTTTCTGCAGTTGGTATCGCACAGCAAGGTGATAGCACTTCTTCCCACTTCATGTCATCAGTTACTGTTAGATTTGGACAAGGATTCCTAGACAAGGCATCCGCGAGCTCGTTGGTTTTTCCAGCCACGTGTTCTACCTTGAAATCATACTCCTGAAGTAACAGCGCCCAGCGGGCAAGTTTGCTCCTCCCATTATTCATGCCCTCTAACCACACAAGACATTGGTTGTCATTTTTGAGCATAAACTGCCTCCTAGCAAGTACGACTGGTACTTTTGCAATGCATGTACAAAGGCCAAACATTCCTGTTCGTTAACGTGATATTTACGTTCTGTTTTCCCGAATTTCGCACTGTGGTAACTAATTATGTGTTTTTCTCCATGTGTTCCATCCTGATACAACATGGCCCCAATGCCTTCTTGACTGGCGTCTGTTTGTACAACAATGGGTAACTCTGGGTTGAACCTAGATAAAGGATTACAGTTCTGAAATGCAAGTTTGATTTCTTTAAAGGGTTGTCGGCTTGAGGTGTCCATACAAATTCACGTTTCTCACACAACAAAGCAGTTAATGGTGCGGTAATCACAGAAAAGTTTGGGACGACTTCCCTTAGCCAATTAATTAAGCCAAAAAATTTCCTGACTTGTTTACATGATCTGGGTGTGGGAGTGTTTTGAATTTCCTGTACGTGTTGCTGTTCTGGTTTATGTCCATCCCCTGTTACATAGTGTCCCAAAAACTCCATTCTACTCATACCCAACTTACACTTTTCCACTTTGCACGTAAGTTTGTTACGTTCGAGCCGTTCAAACACAAGGCTCAAATGGTGCAAGGTCTCTTCCCAGCTGTTAGACCAAACAAGTACACCATCCAAATATGCCATCGCAAAGTCTCCAATGATTCCATCTAGTACATTAACCATTAAGTTTTGAAATGTTGCAGGGGCACACTTTAAACCAAATGGCATGGCAACAAATTGAAATCTACATCCATCTGGGGTACTAAAAGATGTTTTCTTTCTGTCCTGTGGGTGGATAGGCAGCACTTGCCAATATTCCGACTCTAAATCAAGTGATGTGACAATGGTAGCAGACCCTAATATTGAAAAAGTGTCTTTCATATTAATGACTGGTGGTGGCATGTTTACTGTTATTTTATTGAGGGGGCGAAAATCAACACAGAATCGCCATTTGCCATCTTTCTTTGGAACAAGGGTAATCCCTGAACTATTGACACTCTGCATAGGTTCAATTACTGTCGTTTAGCATCTCACATACCTGCTGGTTGATGATGCGGCGAAAGAAAATACCTGGGTCTCGTGGCTTGGAGTACACTTGAGTCCTTGTGCGTTGTGACGATGACGTGCTCCGTGACGTCGGTGGGCTGCAGCTTCCCCTCAGTGTGGAACATACTGGCATACTGGTTGAGTAGATGTTGCAGACGTTGCTGATGAGTAGCGGGCACCTTGTGCTCGAAGTCAGCAAGCGGCACAGCAGTTTCTGTTGTTGGTGGTGTTGCTCCCACGGTGTAAACAGTCCATCGGCTTCACGTGCAGACGATTCAGGTGCGGTTCTATCACTGCGTGATTGTCAAGAAGCCATGGCAGTCCCAAAATCACTTCTTCGCACAAGTCTGGCTTATGTGAACCCAGTAGGCGGCCATGGAAGGTCCATGCGATGCTTGCCTCTGGACAGTCTGTTGAGGAGAGCTGGTGAGGTAAGACACTGTCACATACTGAAATAAAAGTGGCACAAATTAAATAAAATATTGTTTTACATTTCATGATTTTCTTGTGAATATTCTGTATTATTTCAGTGTCTCTTTATGACCTTTCTTTGCTTTCTGTAGCTGTAATACAGAATGCTACCATTAGACACTTCAAGTTTCGCAGATCGCGTGACCTCTCCAACATATTTCTCCTCCTTCTCCCCGATTAAGTTGAAAACGCCACAAAGGCGAAATTAAATAGTTAAGCGGAAGCATAATGCTGGGGAAATGTCTGGCAAAACATTTTCAAAATAACAACAAACACTTTAAAACATTCCAAGACACATCAAACCCTGAAAAATAAAAATACAAGACATTTTACACTGCAAAATAATATTTATGCAAAAGTTAAAAAATATTGGCCTCTTTGTGCACGTGCTTGTACACGTGACACGTGCGTGGTGAGCACCCGTCATGGGCTCTAGCACCGCTAGTCCTTTCAGCACCATCTAAATAACCTTGTACCCTAGACTATCTCATGCCTTAGTAATCCTGACTTGCAACATTAGAATCAATTAGAATCAGACCCTTACTCTATCATAAGCCAAACTTAACTTCACTTGTTCTTTGCATCCTTAACATAAAATTTGTTCTATAAAACTTGCACATCATTTAGAGAGTCTCAACCCACTTCAGGAATTTTATGCATAAGTGTACACATGTATTAAAACACCGGACCCATCGGTACAAAGAAATTCACAATCTGCGACCAGTCATGATATGTCAATCTCTGACAGGGAGTACCCTACTAGAAATGCTCCACACTGAAGGTAAGGCATATAACCAGATGCATTAACACATGATCCAGGCCATGGAAACTTGTCTGAGTCGAATACGTCTCCTTCACTTACACTTAGCTTCAAACCAGCAACCAATTCACCAAGGAAGGCTTGTTCCCACAAACTCTGAGGGGATAGTTTCCGCCAGGGAGATCATGCATCACAGTTTTAAAATTAGTTTACAGAATCTTATACAGTATGTATTTAAATTCAGCCGGCAAATTTTTGCTGCAAGTTAATCACCAAAATAGACATCGAAAACATATATACAACCTATGGTCTTAATCAAATCCCAAGAGCAGTACATGTCTTTGAAGTTGGACCTAACCCACCAGATTATTACAGATATGGAGGAAAATATGTAAGATAGAACACTGCATTTCTAGATAATGTGTAAGAGTAAACTGATCTACAAAAACCACAAAACCTATTGCTGTCATCAAATTAATTCATGGAAATTATAATGGTTACCACTCTTACTGCGAGCCATTCAACATGACACGGTAGCATATGTGGGATCTTATTGATGGAATATAAATCCAAATGTTCCAATTGATGAAAAAGATTGCCTTGTGTAAACATCCTAACCCCCACCATTTTTGAGTAATTCGAGTTTTAAATTTCAAAAGATTTATATTCAAAACCTGGCAGGTGGGCAGCATGCAAAACACCCAATAATGAATGGTTGTCAATATCAAAGGGACAATTAAAATATTGTGTGTTTGTTTTGTTTTTATTGTTTTACTTTAATTTTAAAGTATACCTACATTAGAAAATTTTTCAAAACAAGAAAAGATATTTTCATAATTAAAATATGTTCTGTTCTTAAAAAATGAAACATAAATTCTAATTAACCAAAACTTAGCAATATTAATTAAACAAAGTTTTAAAAAAATATGTTAACAGTTAGAAAAATGAAGTTAGTTCTTTAATTATGGAATTTGTATGCATTTATTATTTTTAAAATGGTTTAGAGATTGGTTAGTACTTTAAATATGGAATTTATAATTATTTATGATCATAAAATGTTTCTGAGTGTGGCTAATAATTTGTTACACTGACGATGCCCTTGTCTCTAATATTTGTTCTTCATCTCACAATGAATGAGATATTCCTAGTCTCAGTGTGAATTCTATTTGCGTTCAGCTATTTTTTTTTACTAACTTAAAATTTTTGTAAACTAACTTTGATGATATCTGGTTTTAAAATGTAAGCATCCTACCTCAAAATACAATATGTGTTGAAGAAGAAATACTGTGGTTGTATTTAATTTTGGATTTTTTTGACTTAGTCACATAGCACTAAAAGTCTAAAAGTTATGACATATTCACCTCTTGCATTCAGGCACGTGCTGCATTGCAACACAAATTTTCAGATACAGTACTTTAAAAACATAAAGTGGCTAGCAGTAGCTGCTGGACGACTCATTTCTATGACATTCACAGCAAAAACCCTGTAACGTCTTGGTGCTGACCACTTATGGTCAAGCATTGTCACAGAGCAGCACAATTCACAGTATTAACAATCACACCTTAAGGTAGCCAACTAATAAGCAACAGATACGAGAAACAAATGCCCATGACCTTTCTTTGCTTTCTGTCTGTAGCTGTAATACAGAATGCTACCATTATACACATGTCTGTTTCATCACTGAATTGTAGTAATGATGCCAAGTTTCATTGCTACGGATAATATGTGATTGGTACTAGATTCCTGCATGTCCTACTGTATCCTGACATATTTTTCAAATTATACCAGCAATCCAAACATAACACTTCATAGATAAGATTCCTCCATGAACTGCCTGCATCTGTTCTAAAATTTTAACTGGTGTATTGCAGCATCTGTTAGATAATTGACCATAATGCAGTATAGCTGTGTAATGACTGAATGCAATATTGTTGTCTGGTTCTGTGTAAAGACACACATGTTAAGGCAGTTCAACCACAACTAGCTGAATCTAGTACGTTCGTTTCACTTGGCCAAATGAACTAAGTATGAAGTATTTTCAACAACTCAGGCAAGTTAACATGCATGGAACACATGGCATCATTCAAATTGCAAATCTTCCATTTGAACAACCTATTTGTACATCTATGTTTAACTTTGTAATACTACATTCCATGCACACCCATCTTCAATATCTTGGTATGTATCCTGAATATTGGTTTCAGTTCTCTCGCTGCACGGGATCAGCATGTTTAGGCAGTACAGTGTCCCTGCCTGGACGTGCCACCCGGGAACCACGGTCCAAAATGGAAGTCCTGACCCTAGCCAAAGATTTTTTCACCCAGTACTACTCCTCATTAAAACAGTAAGTCCAGATTATGTATTAAAATATGATATTAAACATTATTTATCAGGATAGCAATAAAGACTAAAACATAAGGAATAAAATAAAAGTTTATGACTCGGGCATTTTAGTCCAAGACAAAGCATAAAACAGGTAAGTTAAGCATAAGTGTACACATGGTCTACATCTACGTCAGAGAATAACACACTATACAATAACTACGATAAATCTGAAATCTCATTATAAAAAACAATTATTTTATCCTAAGAACACAAGATATTATTTCCATTATTTTGTTTGAAACATTTTTGATTCTGTTTTTTTGGTTACTTTGTAGTTACAAAGTAAGGGGAAAACACTAAACAAAAAAATTTACTTTAATTAAATAAGAAAAATTTTATTTTTAACATTAAACACAGTAGGTCTATTGCTGTTGCCATAATAGTCAATCAAATGTCTATAATGATACTGTTCATCCTATAATAATTCTAGACAAAATCTGGCTTTTCACTGATGGATGGTTAGTACAGCCATAAAGACATGATTGGTGGTGTTGCTGACAAAATTAATATTTGTACAAAAATTTTTGGGATATTTATGTTTCACATTTTCATACACTGGGTTTTCAAATATTTTTTATTGATGAAACCACGGCCCTAGAAGATAGGTCTGGACACTAGCTTGAAAAGTTGACACCCTAATTGACCCATTTAGTTCATGAACCCAGCCGCAGAGCGTTGCTACCGAAGAAGTGCAGTTTAACATAGCTAGCATAGAGAGGAGAATTGCAATTTTTTCTTAAAATGGGAAAATTACGTTCATATCTTTATGGTTTAATCCCTATACCAGCAATGCTAATAACACTAGTTTGCTTGCAGCAATCTGCGGCTACTGCATAAACTAAATCAGTCTACAAAAGGGTCAATTCGCTAACATTGTTAGATAGGCGAGTGTCCAGACCTGTCTTCTACGACCGTGGATGAAACAGTGCAGTACACCCTTTAAGAGAATGTTGATAGTTTCTCACAGGATTTGTTAATAAATTATTTATGAATACTGTATGTAAATTCATGTATGTATAGCATTCATCCACAGCAGCACAGTGAAAAATAACCAATAGCAAATATTTGTAACAAGTCATGTGTGTGAATGAACGTATTACATTTATATTGGTCAATACAAAATTAGAAACCATATATAAAGAAATTTTAGTTAAAAACAGATTTCTCAATATGTGCAACGGCAGCTTTGATGGACAAATAAATTCTGATGCAGGGACAGATCCAGGAAGCACATCTCCCACTACTCTCTCCTTTTGGGATTCTTTCCTTAATCAATGTTCCGTATACACTAAATATATTAGATACATTTGAAATAAGAGAAGTTATTAACAAAGTTTTGAAGTTTGGCACATCAACATAACAAGGCTACCTGAAAAAATAACATATCAAAAGTCTACAAGGCACCAAAGTGTATGTAATTTGCCTTACTGGAAAATGGCCACCAAATAGTGTAATTAAGGAACTCCTAACAAATATTATTTGAAAACTCATAAATACACACTAATGTACTATGGATCAGTGGATAGTGGATGGCTAAGGGGTATTAATCCTTAACAGATTGGTGTAACTCCAATATAATAATTACTGAAAATAGTAAATGCTACCTTACAAACATACTTTATTCTATGTGCTATTGTATCTCCCACATCAGTGTACACTTAACGGTATACTACACTCTTAATTATGTAGTATATTACACGCACATGCATGCACACGCACACATGTACATGCATGCACATGTTAACATACACATGTACATGTACACATACACACATATTCATTCATGCATACACACACGACGCTGAAAATGAAAGGACTTTCATTCTCCCCTCTGTATAGACTAAATTGTTATTTAAGAAATTCTCCTTCTGAGACAGGGTTTAATGGTTCAAGCTCTCTTTCATCTATACAGGAACATGACCACATCAGTTGACTCCACTGTGGACAAAATGGCAAAAAAACCACAAAGAAGTGACATTAACTGAAATGATAAGTGATTTTGTTGTAGCCTCAATAATATCATTTGAGTGTACATGTATGTAGTGTGTATACTCCTCATTGTATTCGATAAAACTTATGCAATGTTGTTTAAAGCAAGACTTTCATTTCCTGATGTGGGGAGATTAGGGTGGCTATTAACAAGGTCTTCAGAGCCATTGAGGGTGCAACGAGGTAGAAATGAAGTAGCGACAGAATGCAAGGGCAGGGGAAACAGCAGATCCCAGAAAAAAACTTACCAACCAGCGGCATCGTCTGCCATATTTCCACGTGCAAAAATTCAGGAGCGACCCTGCCGGAAATCGAACCCAGTTCACCTTTGTGGGAGGCGAACACCAGGAGGAACATGATGGGAGTTCAATGGAACAGGTTCATTTTATTCTTTCCTTTTCATGCAAGAGTTAAATTTAATTTAATATTAGGGTATTAAAATGTTGCTTCCTTATGCATGTATTACACTAGACTAGAAATTTGTCATATTACCTTCAAATAAGGTGATTTTAAGATTGCTATAAGCTTATGTTTAGTGTGTGTATTCTACAATCTTAAAAAATAAGTGTAACAAATTACAGCTAATTAATTCTAATAATATATTCTTCTGGGTTTCAACAAGGGTAAGCAGTATCATTGTAGTGTGTAAATCGATGCTGCAGTATATTCCTTTATGGTATCTAATACTTTTTTTTGCATGAGGTTGTGATATATAACAAAAATTACTTGGTGTGTTTCTTATTTTGTGTTTCAACAAAAAAGTTCACTGAAAAATTGCAAATAATAAAAATTTAAGGAATATATCTTTGAATTCTCCCTGATAAACGACCAACTATTAAGGAAAAAAGAAGAGAGAACAATATAGTGCACTTCACTCCAAAGCTAACACCACCTGAAAAAAATCCCGAGTACACCCTTGCTTCTGGTACAATTAACATGATTCTGGAATGCAATTTGGCAATAAAAAACTGAACAAACACATTGTATGCTCACATCACATGGCACTGTCAGGAGATTCACACTCATGTTCATGGGCACTGGGGTTTATTTAAGCCACATGGAGACGTGGTTGTTTGTGTTGCAGATTTGTGTAATGGCACTGAAAATGGATCAGCTTTATGGTGTACAAGGGGCTAGCACATGATGTGAAAAGTAACAACCATCAAAAGTGATAACACCATGGCCACATAATTACACTTTGTAATCTGTACAGACATATCTCGTATGACACAGTTACTGTCAAAAACCTTTATACTTTACATGAATGAGTACATCCATGAATTACTACAAAAAAGCAATATTTAAGAGTCATGAGAGTTAATCACTCATTTAAGTGAGAAATAATTTGGTTTTAGAAAATTTTGAAACTCTTGCTGATGAGGTCATTTTACTCAAAGCTGATATTCACATTCCATGGAAAGCCCATTCAGCCAGCAACTAAAGATTGTGCAATATGGTGATATGTATATCAATTATAAAACAATATATCTGAAATATTGTAACTGTGATATGGTCCAACAGTGTACAGGAATATATTGCATAATGTGATATTTGTGATATATGGATATGTGATTTAGTGATATGTAATGTTGGTGATAGGCAATGTTGACATTAATATGCAGTGTTGTAACATGTTATGTTAGTGACATATGATGTTAGTAATATGTTATGTTGGAGATATGCTATATCTACATGACCAATATTTGCAATCCTGACATTTACGACATCAATATAAACTATATTTGTAATGTATCACCATTAATTTTCAGTACTCTCTAGGAGTGATATATTGCATCAATATCAATATGTTTAACATTTTGAAACAATATTGGATAGTGGATATCGCACAGCCCTACCGGCAACTTGATATTATGATGACAACTACAGAAAAGCTCTGGTAGTCACTTCAGCTATTTCTGGTGGGATGAAAGTCGTGGTCCTGTTTAGAGTGGGCAGTAAACCTGGTGCTTGCACAGTAAATATACACTCACTTTACAAAACACTGTCTGGAGCAAGTAAGTCAAGACATGACAATTATAAAAATGGGATGAAGCCCATATACAAGCAGGCAAAAAGAATTACTTGATTTGTTCAAAACACTTAAGGTGTGAACCATTTCCTTCATGGCAGTACTTGGAAAAAGCAAAAAATTAAAAATATATTAATACAGATACACTTAAAATCAATGTACACGCTCCAATTGTAGTAAAATTAGGGTAAGCCTGTCCTTTGTATTCTATAATCAGTTGACATGAATACTAATATAAAATGGTAATTGAATACTGACACCACTAAAGAATCCAGCATATTTTCAAATCCTTGGGAGCATAAGGCATAGTTCAATTGCTAAAGCTGTATGTAGATTGGTGCTGAGTAGTACCAAAAACTCCCAAGGGCATGTTTACAGATGTAAGACCAATATTTCTGCTCAGATTTCAAATTTCCTATCTTATGAGATGTTTCCAATAAGAAAGCATGACAGTTATTTCTTTTATGAAGTGAAAATACTGTGAGCACTTACTGGTCTAGATGAATGTTGTTAAAAGAAGACAATTATTCCTAACTATATATTGTCACAGTTTAACTACAGGTGCAAAACTTTTCTAAACTATTTCAGCTTAAGGCGTGATTTAGAATACTAATTTAATTGCACACTAGGCTCCACTGTCACAGTCAGTGGCGTAGCGTAGTGGGGGCGGCAGGGGAGGCACTTTTAGGGGGCGGCAAAATTTCACAATAAATAATAAAATAAGCTGTTTTCTTCGTTAGAGAAAATCATTGTAGAAATTCGTGAGCGTTTTCAGCAGCTACAGAATTTGGCGGATAAGTTCGCTTACCTAACGCCGGCTATATTACTAGATTCGGACGACACTAAATGTAATCTAGACTACGCATCTGCCGAAATTGACGAACAGGACTTCAAGCTGGAACGACTTCGACTGCGGACTTTCATTGCTGCCACAGGCAACGAAAATAAATTAATTAATGCGGACTCACTTGAATTATTAAAATTAATTGTGAAATCCAAGCTGGAAGATACTCTGCCCAATATTATAATAATGCTCCGAATATTCTTCACAATTGCCATAAGCAATGCCAGCTGTGAGAGAAGTTTTTCAAAATTGAAATTGATCAAAAATTATTTAAGATCAACAATGAGTACTTTAAGGCTAACCAATCTGGCTATCTTGTCTATTGAGCAAGAGGTGTGTGATGCTATAGACATTGATAGTGCAATAAAAGACTTTGCTCTTAAAAAAAGCAGACGAATAAAGTTTTAGTTAAAGACAGAAGTTTTGTTTTTAATTCTAACAAATATATTATTTTTCAATAAAAATATAAATATTAACAGTATCGTTCTAGTTCTATTGGAAGTCGATTTGCGTTTTATATGCAATTCGCTAATAACTTAATCTGGTCGATCGTCAAGGTATAATCATAAGTGTTATATACCTGTTATAGCAATGTAAGTGGCATACGTGTAAGAATTTTTGTAATAAATGTGATTATTATATTGTAAAACATATATATATATATGACTTTTTTATTTGTAACCTGTACAATACACAATAAAGATGACTGTTCTTGCCGAAAAGTTCTTTAGAATTACTGTATATTATAGTCTTTTAAATTGAAATGCCTAAATAAGAGGGCGGCAAAATTTTCTCCCGCCCCGGGCGGCTGACACCCACGCTACGCCACTGGTCACAATATGTAATAACTGATGGTGATTTGTCCTTAAAAACTTTTCTATGAAATGCTAAATGCTTAAGTCACACAGCATATGCCAGCATAGTTAGATATGTTTATCAGCAGTTCTGAGCTCTCCACGAATATATAAAGTTAAGTACTGTCCAATTGCAGTGCCATTACAAATGTAGCAGTTTAAAATTTGTTTTCCACCTGACTGCAATGCAAATTCTTAACACCTCCCAATTCATATTTCAAAATTAGGAATAGCATGTCTTCAGGAAGCAAAATAATTATAAACAGATAACAGTATTCTTACTGGTTTCAAAAATGAATCGGTACCTACTGAAAGTTAGTGCCACTGACATATGGTTTCTGTTATTCAGGAGTGGAGAGGAGTTTGAGACTCGCTGGAAGCAAATTCAACGAGAGGTTGCAGCCACTGGAATATATAAGCTGACGGAGAAGGAGCTGCTGTTTGGTGCCAAGCTTGCATGGCGGAACTCTGTCAGATGCATTGGCAGGATACAGTGGAATAAGCTAAAGGCATGACTAGCTTTCACGTTCTGATTACATGTGAATGCATGTATGTACGCATAATCAAATGTACACATGAATATGTGCATATGAATGTGAGAACATATATGTACATGGGTTCATGTATGTACAGAAATAAATATATTTACTCAATTATGAAAGAGCTTCCTTAAGAGCATGTTCAAAAAAAAAACTAGATAATTTCTTAGAGTCACTTAAAATTGTTTGCCTTGCACTTTTATATAAACTGAAAATGATAGTAAAATATTTATGTACATTAGTAAAAGTATACAACATGTGGTATCTAGCTAAGATTCTTTTCATTCTCACCATCCTTCAAAAACAACAATTTTTTAAACAGAAATTAAAAAATATGGTTATCAAACACATTTATTAAGATAAATTGTTGCTTTGTGCTTTCCTCAAAATTATATCTACAAGACCCTTTTGAATGCTTATTTTTATGGGAATTAAATATGAAAAAAAAATCTTCGTACAATTCACACATTGTACAACAAAATAATGTAATATACAAAAACTTATTTATATATAAAAATGTTAATAGATGAATAATATTAAAATAATAAAATAAGTTAAAAATATTTTTTTAATGTTATAATTTGAATTTTTTTAAATTTTTCCTAGCCTTTACATATAAAATAAACAGTACATATTTTTATTTACAGCTTCCAAATAAGATTTAATTTTAATTTTAATATCTCTCATGTAAACATTTTTTTTACAATCATCCAAGATAAAACATTTTTTTACTTACCAAAATTAATTTCCACAATTTAAAATTTAGAAGCTTTGTTTTCTTTGTTAATCTAAAACTTGTACAGATTTTGTTTTTTAACTGATACATGTTTGCATATTATTTATTTAAATAAAAATGTTGATTACAAACAAAAATTAAATTTAAATAAAAAAAGTAAAGTATAATTTCTGATGGCTGACCATAAATCCTTGAATTTATGAATAAATGTAGAAAATTAAAATAAAGTACCAAATATACTATATAGGCCTGCTACAATTTTCATCACATAAAGTTTTATATCATATTTAAATTGATATCAATTAACTTTTACTTCACCATCTTCCTGAAAATATAATCCAATTATGAATTACACACTTAAGAACTGAAACTCAACAAAAATGTTATAACACTGAAAATTAAGGCCTACATATAGATTTTATATCTGTAATTAAATGTTTTCACATTTATAAATAATTAATGTAATTAATCTCAAGTTTTTATATTTTTTTTTCAAAACCAAAATGTGATTTTGATCTATTTTATAAAAAAAGCTATTTAGAAAAATATGTTTTTACTCTAATGAATAATCTAACAACTCTAATAATTTGTCTTCAACTACATGAACATTGACAAAAATCGATATTTTCATGCTAATTCAAAATAAGAATATATAACCAAAATAAAAATATAATATTTTTTTATGTATATATCAACAAATGTTTACTTTCAAAATCATAATTACAATTTCCAATACCTATCAACACAACATTACAAAAGTTCCTTCAAAAAGGTTTAATACACCATAACTTATTTTTTAAATTACTCTTTATCAATCATATTATAACAATTAATAACATATAAATGCCCTCCAGCAAAAAAATTAATAACACATTGTTTTACAATCTTTATTTTCAATATGTTTGTAATAAAATCAATTATGTATTTATATTAATTTCCTTCAACATTAATTTTAAATTTTTAAATTCATTAAAAGCAAAATACATTTTATGATAAAACCCAAACTAATTTCCCCCCACCATTTTAAACAGTAGTATTTCTAACATTACAACAACCAAATATGGAAAGTGCATACATAATTTAATTTCTGTGTGAAAACCAAGAATTACAAAATCTGGCATGTCAGTTTGAATATTATCATACGTACATTTACAACAGAATTAAACCCGTTTGAACTTTGTAAAACGTCCTTTATCTGAAAATTGTCAATAATTTATACTTATAGGAGTTTTGGGACTTTTAATGTAATTTTTCTTTTATTTGGGTTACAATTTTATTACAATCCACAAATCTGTTGAAACTACACTTTTATCTTCCTTGGCTTAATGAACATACACACATAAGTTAGCAAAGCTATTTGAAAAACAAAATAAGTAGTCTTACAAGCATTATGTGATACAATTCAACTTTTTGTTAGTAAAACCATATAAATAAAGTACAGGATGAATAACTTCATTACGTTTATCGCTATAAATATATTTAAATGGATATTTATTGTCAACTCCACTCATTTATAATTTTTTTTGCTGATGGATAAGATAATAATGCGTTCACCTGTGTACAAGCAAGTCTAAGATTATATACTACTTCACCAACACATACATGTTTAAAAATTTGAAATACATAAACTGAAACAGAAAAAAAAAATTAGGAGTGACATTAGTTTTATTTGTTTTAGCCTGGTTTTCATATATCTATTTTCGTAAGTATAACTTGTTAATTAATGTATGCCTAAAGTTTAGAGGCTTTCACAGCCTCTGTCTGCATGTTCTTGGCTTCCAGGTTGTAGCCACATCACCGTCGCATTCTGTCCTGACATTTTGCCCTTGCAGGAAGGACCCACACAGCATCAGCAGGTAACAAACAGTTACCGCTGCTGCTTGTTTACCCCAAATGTCTTCCAAAACATTAGATCAAAATACACATGATAATATGCGGCTACAGCCCAATAACCAAGAACCAACATATGCATAGTTTGAAGAGAAAAAAATGCCACCTCCTATTGAAACGTTAAATTCCATAATAAGGTTAAAAATATTTTTATTTACTCTTATATATGTGTACAAACATATTAAATGTACCAAAATATATGTGTAATGAAAGATCACTGATCTCTCCAATAAAGCGAGGGGTCAAGGATTTAGATTTTTTATTGCAAGGTGCAAAATGGTGAGATTTAAGCATTTCTTCATACCTAAACATTACACGTACCACTGGTAGAAATTGTGATGTATTCAAAGTGAAATTTGTTTGAGTGATACCGTTATCATACCCAGAGCCTTGCACACTCAAAATCAATATTATGTTAACATCAGGATAAACATTATATGAATGTTATATACTATGATTCAATACTTATTTCCATGTATGATAGTGCCTTACCGAAGCACACTTATTTATAAATTTTTTCTATATGATGTAGGACTACATTATGTAAAGGAGGGAAACACAGCCAATATTTCTGTGGCCATTATTCTGCATGTAGAAAAAAATTTTACTTCTCAACACAACAAAATTAGCACAATGATAAAACTTCCTTCAAATTTGACACAAATACCTTTACTGAAGGAATGTCCTACTTCTTTGCTTAACCACCAAATGTAGCACATTAACAGCTGTCATGTGGAAATACAGTTCGCTGAAGGAATGTCCACTTTCTTGTATCACTTCTTGATATGAAGTCATCTGTTGCCTCATCCAGATGTAATGCCACAGCAACCTCCTTGTGGATATGTAAAATGCTCAAATAATTTAACCTCAGATGTCCCAACATTGAACGCAAGTATATCTTAAGTATTTTAAGACCAGAGAGACACCTCTCTGCTGATGCTGTTGACACGGGAAGTCATAATTTTAAAAACTTGAGTTCTGAGAGCAAACCCTTAAGATCACCTGGGCAAACAGAATTGTTGGGATGTGCTTGTCCCAATGTCTGTGGTCGTTTCCCACACTGATACGAAAGCACTCCTGGTTCCTTCATTCAGTGGGATTGGCCTGGAGATGGTATGGTGGGGGAAGTCCAGGTTTCTACTCCCCACCCCTGGCAAGCTGACTGCCATTGGCAACTCATGAATTGAGTGCCGTTGTCAGTTAAAATGCCTCTGGTATCCCCATCGTGCGAATATCTCAGTTTCTATTTTCCGCACGATTGGAGCGGTTTCTTGGCTAGGTAGAGGGAAGTCCTCTACCCACCTTGAAAACTGGTCAGTTACTACTAGCAGGTAACGGTTCCCCTTGGTACTGCATGGGTAGGGCCCCATGAGGTCGGTGGCGATGTGTGTCCACACCATCTGGGGTCTCCTTGGTGGATATCTTCTTCTCTTCCTCCTTAACTTTGTACTCCAGTGTCGGGAGACGAGACACGGTGTCTGGTAGGTCATTAGGTACTGACTTGGGTTTGTTAACTTTGGTTTCCTTGTTTAGTTGTACATGATCGATGGGCGTGGGTACAATGTTGTCCGGCCTATGATTCCAGTAGGCTACCTGGTCCTAGGTTAAAACGGGAAAGATTGTTCTAGACGTGAAAAATACTTTACTACTAAACTGTACTAAAGAAAGCGGGTGTCTAGAGAAGACAAAGTGAAGTTAACGAGTGTTAGCGTGTTCACTGTTCGTTGGATAAATGGTCATCATCGTTGGAAGTAGCCGCTGGGGGCATACTTAAGACTTGGTAGATCTCTGGAGGTCCCAGCATTGAGCAATGCTCGGGATGTCGTGAGAGAGGATGCAAGAATGACTCTGGAGTCCCGCTGTGAACGGACTTATATAATGCAAAGTCTAGGCTGCCACAGCAGGGTGTGGGGAAGGCGCATGATGTCCTTCTGTCGTGGAGGCTGGTGTGGGAGGTGGGAACCCTCTTGTCAGCGTTCCTTGGTTTGTGTATCTTCGGCGGCGTTCGGCCGTGAATGAAGTGGCTGAAGTTTGTAGGCACTCAGCATGAGGGCAGGTGAAGGCGGCGTGCTCGCTGGTTGCATAACCAATGACCACGTGCTCGGCCGCCCGGGAGATTTAAGCGGCCGAGAAGTTATGTGCTAAGTGATGCGTGCACAACTCTCACGTGGGTGGTTGAAGTAGACAACTCTTACGTAAATTGAAGTAAGGGTATACTTCAGTAAAAAGCGATGAGTTGTAATTGTAGTGTTTTAGTAGTATAAGCAGCAAGCATCAAAATTAAAAATAACTTTGGACATATGCCATTGCAGATATGTGTCGCCATAGAATACACAGAGGATGACATTAAAAACATAAACGAGAACAAGCCAAGACTAGCTGTTGTCAACAGATTTCTAAAACATAAAAATAATCCTATAAGGAATTCAGTCACGATTTCAACCAAAATAAATGAAACAAAACAGGACAAGTCACAAATGAACAAGCAACAAAGAAAAATTATATTTACAAATATATACACAAAACTCTACATGACCCAACAAAGACAACGCAGACAACACAACAGAGACAGCACAGAAGAGCATACACAGTTTTCTGAGTTAACCAGCAGCAACGTTTCAGGAAATGTTATGATTCTTGCATTAATAAAAATAAAGTGGGTTTTAAAGAATTTTATTTATTGGAAAGTACATATAGCTAATTTGTATTTATTTTAACAGGTATCAAATATAAACAATATAAATAATATTTTCTAATCAATATTTTGGTATTCAAGATTTCCAAGTACTGAAATTATATACATTTTGAACTTATCTTCAAAATCAACAAGAACAATTTTCGCATATGTTTAATTTTCATACGGTACTAGAAAGAAATACACCATAACTCTTAAAAACAATAAGTTTTATAATTTTTTTATGAACAAATTTTCATATATTATTTCTATATAATTAATGATTATGAATCATACAGAACAGCTCTTCTGTATTACTTAAATAACATTCATCACAATGATAATCTTAAAGAAAATTAATTGCTTGAATACCAATATTTGAACAAACATTTTTAATCTTGAAAGAGATGAAATTATATTTATTAATGACCTGTAAAACTATGTAAATTATAAATATGAAAATTTAGTATTTAAATTTTGGACTTGGATAAACTTATTTTCAAGTTTACAAAATAATTTTATAATGTTCCATAATTTATTCAAAATATTATGAGATAACTGGCAAAACTGTAAAACCGTTAAAATTTTCTTAAAAAATTTAAACATAATTAACATTAAGATTAGCATATAGATTTAATTTTGTTATAAATTCTTTTGTATTTTCCAGCTTTTTTATTTTTATTTGATAACCCTTATCACTTGGTTTTCCTTTCATATTTTTTAAACTTCGTATTTGTTGTATGTTGCTGGTACATTTTATAAATTCTGTTAATTCATCTTCAAACAAATAATTTGAAAAACTGATTTCAAAATTGCCAAAACAATGACCAAAGATACAAATACAAGAATAGTAGTTTGCAAGCACAGAACTATAATATTTAACACGTAATATTTCTAAAATTTCAATTGAAAGAATAAATAATGTGAGTAATAATTATTGTCTTCTGTGTCAACAGCTGTTCGACTACCGTCATGTGAAGACGACAAAAGAAATGTTCGAAGCAATCTGCACACACATAGAGTTCAGCACAAACAATGGAAACATCAGGTGAACATTATTTTCTGCAGTATTTGACAAATCAACAAATTACTGGCCAGAGACAATATTTGAGGCCAGCTTACAAAATGTTAATTTATGTGCAGTCCAGTACGCAAATACATAATTAGTTATGATTAATGTAAATATATTATTTCATTATATTCCTTAAAGATTTGGGGTGTAACAACTATGTGAATAGCTGGTTAGATACTTGACAAAAATATATTAACAGCACCTGTTTACACAAAAGTTGATTATATTCTGTGTTTGTACATGACATCCATTCCCTGTAAACAGTACAGATTCCCCTTAAATTGTTTGTTTATGCAAACGTTCAGCAACAGGGAGTTTACAACCTATTAACAAACACAGCAACCATTGTGTTCCCCTCTCCTTTCAGTTATTGCTTGGTACAGCACGAACGTGCTTCAGCCCCTTACTTGTCTTACGAGTGCAGAGAAAGCACATTGCTCTCACTTTCATCTACCTTCAGGCATGCTCAGCTGTTGCTCATCACATCCAGACACAATACTGCTTCCACCTTTACATGCCTGACAGGAGGGTAACTGGTTGCCTTGAAACTAATACAGCTTTATATGTATTTTACACACCATGCAAGTGAGGGAAAACCTTTTTGTTCTCACCTTCAGTTATCTTAGATCATACTCTGCTGTTGCTTGTTGTCACAGCCAGATGCAATATTGCTTCCTCCCCTAACACAACTGATAGGAAGAGAACTGATTTCCTAACAACTAGTGCAACATTCTCTCTTCCACCCCTTTCACACCTGGTAAGACAGGAACCCTAGCAACTAGCATGGAATCCTTGCATCCTCCCTCGGCAATCTGGTGGGTGGCAGATAACCTCCACACATGGTAAAATTTGCCACCTTCAAGAGAGGGGGGAGGGGGGGAAGAAACATTTCATTCATCCTCAACTACTTTCAGCTACAACTTTTCTCAGCCTGAACTGCTTTGACTCATCCCCTTCATGCTTTGTAAAGGGGTGGCAGTTGGAATCAACCCTCACCAACAATTCGTTTGTGGAGGGTGTCCAGAGAAGGACATATTCCTACATGTTCTGGCGCAGCTAGTGCTGAAAAGACAGCAGCTTTTAAACAGTAAACATTTTTACTCTTTCCAGCATTTAAAAATTATAGTGCAACCATTATGCAATTATGACTTTTATGTGATGAAATATGGTATGCATTGTAAAGTACTAAAATAATTGCAAAAAAAAAAAAAAACAATCAAAATAACATCTATGGTGACTTCTGTGTCTGTGGTCTGAGGTCGCCAAGGAGTTGGTAGTACATGCCTGTGGACGACAAGGTTTGAAATTGAAATATCAGATAAGCTGTGAACATATTGCCACTTTTAGATTGATTAAGTTTAGTTTACATTAGAACGTAAACCATCACTGATAAGCTCACTGGCACAAAAAAGGGGCCTTTATACATGCAATCAAATAAAAAATGTCATATAACTGCAGGAGAAAATAAAATCATTACTTGTTGCTTATAGCATCATTATAAAGGTCACAAAATCTGTTCTGTAATTACAATACTGAAATATATATTTAAATATTAAAGTTCACAGCCTGTTATGAATGTCCCTCTTTTTACAAGATTTTATATAACTTGACTTGTTTGTATGTACTGTGTCTGTCCAGCGCTCACCGTTTGCCTTGTCTAACACTTTAGAACGTATACCTAATTAACATAAATGTAGCAAGCACATATCTTGCGTAAGACACTTAACTATTCACAATATAGAATGTATAACCCATTTTCGTAAACTTAGTAATCACATATCTTGCATAAGGCTCTTAACTATTCGCAATATAGAACGTATACCTCATTTGTGTAAGCGTAGTAAGCATATACTGTATCTTGCTTAAGGCTCTTAACTATTTGTGCCAAGCTTTCATATACCAAATATAAATTGATCCAAACATATTAATTTGTAGTAAAGGTTATTACTACTGTTCATCCACGTCTTAGTTTCTATACATTATGTAACGACTACTGTAATTATTTATCTCTTTTTAGTGCATTTATAAATAAAATATTGATTTTAAAAGGTTTTTACAGTTAATTTATTAAATAAATTTTCATCCTTGAATTAATATCTGAGATATATAATATTAATATAGTATTTAAAAATAAATAAGTCAAATACACACTAAACTCTTATTACAGTATGTCATAGTGGAAAGTGAACATAAGAATAGAAATTATTTTAATATAAATAGATATTATCGGGAATTTGACCTGGAAACTACTGAAAGTGGAGCAAGCTAATTACTAAGCCAAGTAGCTAGAAACAGCTTATATGTAAAAAAAAATGGGCAGTTTGTGGCAAAAATGTGTGTTCAACCATATCACAATCAATATGTGTATTTTTCACCATCTAAAAATGTGACCCTTATGATTTGTATTTTATTTCTGGTGTATTTCTTGATTCCATAGGTCAGCAATCTCAGTATTCCCTCCCCGAACTGCTGGCAGGAAAGATTTCAGAGTGTGGAATCCTCAGCTTATAAGTTACGCTGGCTACAGAAACACAGATGGCACGGTCATTGGTGACCCAATCAATGTGGAGATTACAGAGGTCTGTTTGGATTAAAAGATGACATTGTATATCAAAACCAAGTTATGTCAAAATAAAAATATTTTGACAAACATTTCAATTTTTCACAGTATGTATTTTAAACTGTAGTTTAATTATTGTGTGTTTAAAGTCTGTAAGTTTGGCATTTCACTTTTATGGTGCCTTTATACAGCATCGGGCAGATACGCCGCTGGCTGGGCATGAAGTCAAGTTTTGCCAATATCGGTTTAAGAGTGCGGGGTATTGGCGGAGCTGCTGGCTTACCTCCTGCTGCCGGTCGACGGGTGTTCGTCGGAGTTGTTCCAATGTCAGGTCTCCTGGCCCAGTTGGTTGATGGCAACAGCATCTGCTGGACGGCTCGGCGGAGAGGCGTACTCTGCTGGCGGGCTTCTGGCCCACTGATGCTGGTTGGTGGAGCTGAAACTACGCTGTTGATGGGCTCAACACCTAGTTCAAGCGGTAGGCCTACAGGCGGAGAATCTCAATGACTGGGTTTACAGCCCCGGGTAGCTTTACCAGGGGACCAAACAGATGTCTGGGGGAAACTGTGAGGTGGGGCCTCGACAGTTGGTCTGCGGCATGAGCTCGTTCCCGGGAGTCAAAAAGCTGAAGGCAGAGGCTGACTGTTTAATCAGGGCTGGTATACCAGACAGGATAGCAGCTGCCCTCCTTTTGCTCCACTTACTACCTCTCCTGTGAGTTAACGACATTTACCAGGAAATTAGATGCTACGGATAACATTCGCAACGGGGTGACAACAATAAACCTCGCTAGAGGGTAATTCGGAAGGGGTAGATCCATCCTTGCCAAGCCTGGTACTCTCTCAGGGGAGTATATATGCTGTGGAGTTAGTGGGTTAGCTGACAAGGGGAATCTAGCCTCTTCGTTGTGTGTCTTGCTAGTGGTTGTGTCTCTACTGTACGTGTGCACCAGGTACCTTTACATGCCTGGTCCACAGTATGGGTGGCAATCTAATGGGTTGTTTTTTGCTGACGTACGTCCAGTCCTTTTTGGGAGACGGGCTGCAATCCTACACTAAGATCGGCAAACAAGTTTAACTCCGCGGTTACCTGCCTCTCCGATGTGGGGTGACGCTTACAGGGAATGACTAAGCACAATTCACACAAGAAAGAGCAGACAGCAGTTAAACTGGAAACGTGTTTTATTCTCTCTAGAATAAGATGCGGTGACCTGTACATACCTGCATGGTATACTGGTATTTTCCCATTTCATGGGGTTTTATTTAAGGCGGGGGTGATTTAATATACTCTTCCTTAGAGTCCATTACAGTCTCCAGGCATCCACCTTATTATAGGAGACGTAATGTTGGCTTGGGTAGCTGCAGTTCAGGGTTGTACTACTTGTAGGGCACGTGGTGTGCACATGATGATAAGTAGTTGCAGCAAAAAAATTAATAGTCTATATATGTGTCACACGTAAAAATGTATGGCAGTTTCAATTTCCCTTCAGATCAGTTTCTTTCCAAAGCTAGGGGTCCTTCCTAAAGTGGATATAGTTTATATGCCCAGTATATGTGTGACATGCTGCAAGAAATGTTCAAAATATGAACCATGGGCATCGTTGCTGTCTTGTCAATTATTGCCTAGGGTGGAAAAGTTATGAACCCCTGAGACTTTTAGACCATATTTTTTACATATGCAGATAGTAATTTAGGTGATGGCAATCTGTCACTCTGAGTGAATATGGCTTTGATTTTATGCCAAAACTTTTATTGATTTAATTTTTTGGTCATACATTCATAACTTGTTAATACCTTTAAACTTTAAGATTTCATTATATCAATTAGAATGGGCACAAATAATTTTGTTAACAATAATAAATAATTAGTACAATTGATGTTTTTGACAGTTTGAATACATTATTTTATTTACTTGATACACAGTATACAATTAATGAATGCTGTTCTTGTGATCAAGGTTTGCTGTAAACTGGGTTGGCAAGGCAGAGGGACACAGTGGGACATTTTACCTCTCGTTCTGTCCACTGCAGATGAAGGACCACATTACTTCGAGTTACCACCATCTTTAATACTTGAAGTGCAGCTTTCACATCCCACGTGAGTTCTGAAACAAGTAACCAACAGTCAGTTCATGTGTAGAGTGTGTATAATGACTGTTAAGTGAAAAAATTAGTGTTAATAGTAGAGTAAGATTGAAATACATATTATTTAGATATTTTTTGCAAGAAACTGTACAGTGGTAGGAGTAAAAAAAATTTTTATTTGTGTCTTGAAGTTTTGTAAGAATGGGTTTATTAGATATGGAACCAGTTACTCACATACAAGGAGCAGGAAATGAATCACCATGATCTGCATCAAAAAATAATCCTAGTATTCTCCAGAAACAATTCCTTAACCCATAGGCCAGGAATTTGTACCCAAATCCTCAGGAATTTAAGTCTAATGTGTTGCCACTGTGCCCCCTCACTCAGTAAAGTCTACATAATATATCTTAATAGACCCAAGTATAACTGAACTTTTCCAATTAACTAATTTTACATTAGAAGATTTTCACGGATAGTCGATTATGGTATATCACATTCGCATAGGATAGAAAATTTAAATAATACACTATAACAGAAATCATTTCTTAATATTATAGTTTTTTTTACTAATTATTATTTAAAATATAATAACCCGAATGATAAGAACTGTTAACCAGCTGAGAAAGTAGAAGCTACTTCTAGTTCCAGTTGTTTTACAACAATGTCCCTGACTAGACATGCCAGCACACTGGATAGTTAAAATATGTAAATTAACACAGCCCAGTCTCCTCAAGTCAATTCACACAGCCCAGCCTCTTCGTACTAAGTGAGAACAATCCCAATTTTTTTCTGAGTTACACCTGTACTGTATACACCATGGTGAAGTGGTGCATGTGGAACCTAAATACTGGACTTTAATTCTGTTTTTACTTTTTCTGATATCTCCATAAAACTCTCCAGACCATGTGGCCAGACTAACCACCACACTTTTCTACTGAGTCTTGTTGAGCCTGTGCAGCCTTTTCTGAACTGGTACCAAGTATCATTACTTTTATTTTAACACAACACCAACAAAGAATTTAGCCTAAATTAAGATTGGAGTAAACCTTAGCCATGAACTGGGTCCTATGTGAGAGATGAAACCCTAAGTCCATTATACAGGTTACCAAGTCATATTTAGGAGTAAAACCATACTACTTTCTGAACTCCCAGTGATTTAATTTTTAGTTCAAAAAAGTCTAAAGTATTTACAGAAAATTCTTATGTAGGCATTCAAATTTTAAGTGATTACAAATTTTTTATTACTGGCAACATTTATTGTTACTTTAAAAAAAGGTAGTGGTGGTACCAATAAGCTCAACACTATAGTTCATTCATGGTAACTTCTAACTTTTCTGAATCCCTGCTAAAGTTTTACTTCCAGGATAGTCTTCCACCTTATACAAGCAAAGCTTAACAGCGTCTAGAAAATTACACCAAAGGGAATGTGCACCACATTCATGCTCACTCATTTTAATAATGTTTTGCAAGAGAACTATTTCTTACTAGCAATTACCAACATACATATTTTCTCTCTGTTTTTATTCATATTAATTATAGATCAAATATTGTAATTGGTATATAAAATGTAAGTAAAAGATAAATTTAAACAAAAATAAGATATCTTTATGTAAACAGAAGTATAAAACGCTTGTGATACAGGACATATTTGGACACAACCAAGAACATCATACATGGGGGAGATTTTTATACATACTGTTCAACTGTGTCAGTAACATCACAGGATACTTTAACCCCTTCAGTTTCCACAAGCATGCTAGGGGTCACATAGCAGAACAGAAAGTGTAGCACAGATGCTGCTTTCCTTGGTGTCTTGTTTTTGATTACCAGTCTTTGTACTGCGTATTCTTGCAGATAAATAATCCACAATTATTACTCCACACTGATGATACTGGTTGACCATAAGTAACTTATGGTTGGCTGCATTTACTTACAGATAACTCTGTAAGTATTTGCTTTGTTAACAGCAGTAACAGAGGTACTGCTGAAGGCAGTTATAGACTGTCATGATGGGAAACAATAGAAGAGAACTTGGATTCTATAGCTTTGCAGTTAGCACACAGCAGACTGGTACTCTTTTGAAGGTGATTAAATAAGTCTGATTTTTAACAGGGACATACCTAAGTTTATACTTGCACCTTTGGAAAGTGTTTGACCTATGGGGATGGAACTTGGCACAGAGGTGGAATCTTTTAGTTTCTCTCTTCTGCATAATCATACTTTCTCAAAAAAGCATAGCTGACTTTTTATTATTAACTTAAGCACTTTTGTAGATTTTGGCAATTTGATAATTCTGCTCAGAAACACTGGTAACTGGATTTAAGTTTAACCATTCCGATTCAAGTGTATTCATTCCAACATTATTCAAAAGCACAATTTTGCATTAAAATTTTAACAGTGTTCCTTTTTATGTGGGACTGTTGAAAGAACTGTTTTCTGTATTTTGAGCTGGTTTTAAAGTTTGTACAGCCAAAATAAGTCAAAGACATATGGCTGGAGACTTGTGTATGTTAGGTTAAATTTGTCAGTTAATTTTAAAGTCCATGAAGGATGTTAATAACTCCACTGACAATGAAATTGTAACCAAAACAGATATGACTGGCTCGAGAGACTTGGGCTGCGGTGGTACGGGCTGCCTGCGGTGTCAGGAATGCTGTTCGACTGTGGTGGCTTAGAGTTCACTGCTGCACCATTCAATGGGTGGTACATGAGCACTGAGATTGGCTGCCGAGATCTCTGTGACTCACAAAGATACAATTACTTGGAGGTATGTTATATTATGTTGAATATATTCTTCAGTAAGCTATGATTTTTACTTCTGACATACAACCAAGTTGGTAGAAGTGAACATTTATCATCACCTCTTTCTCCAAACATTTCCACACACATTATTTCTCTAGTTTTACATCACAATGCTAGCATTTTGATACCAGAAAAAATGTTCCTCTAAGATAATTTCTGTCAATTCATTTCATTAAGAAGGAAAACATGTCTTCACAGTAAAAAAATGCTTTATGGATAACTAAATATAATTAAATTACATTAATAAATTACAATACTAAAAGGCAGTTAAAAGTGTACAGTGAGTGGCCTTACAGTAAACAACACATTTGAGAACTTGCACTATGTTTTAAAACAATTTAATATTTATTTATTCTAGTATTTCTGTGGTGAAGTAAGTGATGCAAAATTTAAGCTATAAAATAAAGTTGACATTTATATACTACCTTGTAACAATGCAAGAACACACAGTTCATTTAATTACATTTGAAGTTATTTACAAATTTTTGGAAAAGTTACTTTGCATTGTAACACAAAACCATTTTCTCTTATTTGACAATATACACAACCCATATATTTCTATGAATTCATAGTTTATGAACAGTTACAGGTTTTTGTCATTCAGCTTCAACATTTACATAAACTAATACAAACTGTCTGTCTCTTGGAATGACACAAGCCATGCCTTTAAGATTTAAGTTGTTACTAATATAAAAATATTAGTTAACACCAATAAAATACGGATCGTCGTAGTATAGTGGTTAGACTACTGACCTCCTACCTAGGTGAACCAAGCTCGATTCCCAGTGGGGTCGCTCCCAGAATTTCACAATTAAGAATCGTGCCAGACAATTTAGAGTTTCTTCTGCCCTTGGATTCTAGTGCTGCTCCATACTCACCTCACTTCACCCTCATATGCTCTCAAGACCTTGATGTTAAGAGCTGTCCAAATCTCTCCGCTCCACTCCACCAATTAAATATCTTATAACATTGCATTCAAAATTAATTTTCGATGTGCCACATTCACTTTGCTCTTTGCAGAAATTAACATTTTGATCAGACTGATGATGAAATTTTCTCTGAAGGGTTACATTACTAATTCTGTTGTAGGCTAAGAGCAAGATTTTTACAGGAAGTCTGTGTAAATAAGATCTTCTTAAAAAGGGTTCCAAATAAACACATCTTGCTGACAGGTGTTCAAAATACTAAGAAATATAGGGCCTAAGTAATTCATAGGTGAGAGTTTTTGAACTAGAGTTCATTTTCAATAAGAACCTAATATTTTTTACGCTAAAAGCAACTTCATAGTTTTTCAAACCGATGCACATACGAGAAGAGAAAAGTGAACAGGAAGGTTAGGCCTCCACATTGCTAAAAATGTTTTTAGTATTTTGTATTTTTTTTTAACCTTTGTCAACTCAAATAAGTTGCAAGTGGTTCTTAGTTGCCATTGGACTTATACTGTTAAGTACAGTATAAGGTACATTAGAACATAATTTCTCTGGACTAACTGGACTGAATGTTATTTGGTTTAAAGAAAATCAGATTAATTTGGAAATTAAGGGGATAAATTGTACACTTTACACATAACATAAATCAACCCTTTATTTCCACATGAATCAACTATGAAAATACTTCACAAAATTAAACACTGATAATTTACTGTATAGTGCTAAGTAGGTAGCAATCAGTACATTCCTTGGTACCAAATTTTTATAACATTTGCATGCAGTACAACCAAACTGATTAGCACAACAGTGCATTCACATTCAGTACAAGAGAAACCATCTTTGTTACAGTATGAATGTGTTTAGTAACACAAAACATTGCAGTACCCATGCATACTGTACTATATAATGTGAACCAGGCATCCACGTGTGCTCTCAAGACCACTTGCCGAGCCTACTTCGAATACCAGCGCTTCACACTTCGGACGGATAACCGCTGCCTAGTATGGTTACACTTCGTGAAAGAAGCACACAGCAAACTAGCAAGATGGGCATTACTTCTCCATTCCTATGATTTCGAGGTACAGCACGTTACCGGGGCCGAAAACCAGTTAGCCGATGAACTCTCAAGCATACCTGGTGAAACTGTAGCGGTGGACAAGAAAAGGGTGGGCTGACCTACCGCCCCTTATAGCAGTCACACGCCAAACTACGAAATACACAGAGGGTGTAGCTATCTGCAGGTGCAGACAGGAATCAAACCAAGGCTGGACGAACTCCAGACCCAAGTGGTAACTGCCCAAAAACAGTATTCCAACACACAGCGCCACCTAGCAGAACTGACACAAAACAGCAAAGAATGGTGGCGAGTGAAAGATATGTGCGTAGAAACTCAGCCACGCCAACCAGAAGTGCTGTGGCGCCTCAAGGATGTGCTCAAGGATGTGCGACAAGTGCTACATCACATGAATGCCAGTCAGTTTGCAGTTCATCCAGGAGTACTACAAACGACACGAAATGAGCACGCCCACTTTCACTGGCCCGGAGCCACTCGTGACTTGTGCAAGTATGTATGCGAGTGCATAACCTGTAATCAATTCAAAAGCCACCATGCCGATGGAGTGATGCAACAACAACCACGAGTGCCTACAGAGCCGTTTGAAACTATTTCACTAGACTTGGACAACTGCCAGAAAGTGCTTTATTCTAGTCATGAGCAACTCATTTTTGAGGTGGAAAGAGGCCTATCTAGTTCCCAGTGCATGAGCACGTAACATCATACGTGTCCTGCAGACCGAGTTCTACCCCTGCTGGGGTTATCCCAAAATTTTACTAACTGATAGCAGCACACAGCTCATGGGAAGACAGTGGCACGATCTGGGTACCAACCTGACCGAGCATCGAAATCAAGACATCAAGATGCAATTGCACCTACGGGTTGGGAAAAACCCCACAACCTGGGTCGAACATTTGCCAGCAGCACTATTAACCATCAGGAGGTGTGTGAATCTAGCCACGGGGCAATCACCTATCACAGTACTGCAGGGCCATGAACTGCCGCTACCCGGTGAGTTTGTCGGTCGGCATATAGAGAGCACGGACGAAGCTGAGGTCAGCACAGCCCAGTGGTAGCGCGATAAATCAAACATGCAGTCTGTCCAGAGCAATCAGGCATGCTACATAGAAGAGTGGGTTCCAGCAACCATGCACACACCATGCAGACTGAAACCCGGGCAGCTTGTGTATACGTCCAAGAGCACAAGTTATCAAGCAGCGCAATTTCCTGGGTTTCATCCCTAAATGGAGCAGGCCATATACAGTGGTAAAAACACTAGGATATTCAACACATCTCATCAAAGTGAGTACCCGAAGGAAAGTCACCATCCACCAAGATACCCAGCGCCACAATGCCCAAACAGGAGAGCATCCAAACAAACAACAAAGCGACAGCAACAACTGCCCCAAGTGGCAAATCAGGTACATCAAGCCCTGAAACTGATGGGTGCACCTTCCGGCGCCTGTTTCTTCTTGCGAAGTCCAGCATCTCAATGCCCACCAGAGACAAAGCAGAAACATTGGAGCCTCTCGGAAGTCGTCCCTGCTAGAAAACAACATATCAACAGCAACCACTGCAGGTCCGACCAGGCCAGTCTCCAGCATCACGATGCCCACCTTCGAAGATGTCACCGATGGTGAGCCACCGGAGATACTTGTGGGTGGGATCTCCCCACAGGTAAGTTCCCCACTTAGCTGTGTGGCGATGCCTTCAAGGCACCACTCAGCGACAATGGGATTGTATCAGGCCTAGACAGCATGACTGCAGGGCACCCTCCTACCCCCTCACACTCATCGCAGACACATTGGCACCCACGCACCTGCAGTAGTAGCAGCGGAGAAGAGATGGCAGAGGAGAAAGACCACCCCTCCAAGTGGCCCCGCCTACACAGCCCAGCATGCACTGCCTGCAGAGGGACTACTCCCTCCCCCCCTCCTCCTCACACACATGCCACAGCCCATTAACATAGCCAGGGTCTTGACCATGAGCCAGCAGCAGCAAGCACTATGCCATGCTCACGTAGGCCTTACCAGCTGAGGCAGTGTCAACATCAGCAGCCATCAACAACCTGTTGCATTTGACAGCGTGATGGGTCACCTAGGGAACTGCGGGGACAAGTGGTCATTGAAGAGAGGGGCGTTTGACTTGAACCAGGCGTCCACGTGTGATCCCGTGACTACTTGCACCTCCGTAGTCACTTACATCACCTAGCCAACACCGGGCCGAGGTGAACACCCGGCCACGAGCACAATAGAATGTGCTGGCAAAAACGGAACACACCTGTCTCGTCATCATGTACTACGCGATGCAAGCAACTGTCTTTCTTTATTAACATCAAGAGATAACTCTTGGGTGCATATAATGAGCGGTCCAACATGGTGTCCCCTCGAATGCCATAGCAGTCAGATGCACCATCCATTAGCGGGAACGTCGGAGCAGCTCGTGCCGTAACCCCCAATGTCTTCCCCAGTGACGTGACTTCGACAGGTCTACTGGTCAGAGAAAGTGTGCTACGTGACCCTGAGTGCAGTGAAATAGTGGAGAAATAAATTCTGAAGGTATTAAAAGTGCTTCAAAGCTCGTAACAATTAAACTAAAAATAAATCCTTTATTTAATAGGAAATCAAGAGTGGTTACCCACACCCCTTTTCAGGGATGGTCTCATCCAACCCTCTTAGGTTAGAACACTTGGACTCGCCCATCGGCGAAGCCTAAAGCAAATGGTATGGCCACTTTTCAAACACTTAGTTTATCGATTTTAAGAACTTCTTTTACTTAATTGTATGAAAGTGAATTTGTCTTTTCCATTACAGCATACTGCCTACCCTGGCCTCAAATTCTTTTATTAAATTTCTTTAGTGTGGTGACATACACCGTGATGTCACATTCATGAAATTAATTAACATTTAATTAAAGTTTGTTATGTCACCATTATGTCTTTTTGCCATGTAATTTCACTGTGTACTATTTTGTTTAACATAAGAGGGTTCAATGTATTTTCATCCCAATTTGGTGCCGGCTTCAGTCACCCTTAGCAGAAGCTGACGCCATTAATGGTCAGTCTGACTTCAGCACTCGAGCCGGCCGTTAGCACATGAGTCTCGCTCTACACGGACCCCCTCTGCACCTGCAAACTTTGCTGCAACCATTTCATTTCAATAGTAAAGTTCTAATACCGGAACATTTTCTTTCATTTCATGCCGAGGGTTTGACCGTCTGCCCCTGTGATAGTATTCACTTAATTGTTCATAGCCAAGGCCATTTTTCCCGCATTGGTCATCAGCAGACCGAGTGCCGAGTCCATGTAACTGTGTACATATAGTATAAGGGCTCATGTAACACGAACCACAAGTAAACATCTAAAGCCCATGCTTGCACTTTATTGTGTTAACCCTCTCTGGGTACTTAGTGTGCTGCACCCACTAGTTGCACAGTCAAAGTGTAAGTAAAAGTGTGTGAGGTGCTCACAACCTCCCCAATGAAATTAGTAAAAACCACTACGCACATTGGATTACTAGTAACGTCTCCATCTACAAGCACCGCAGACCTGTAGGGAATGACTCCAGGGACCCACGGACCATCGACCACAAGACCCTCACAAAGTCATGCTCACTGAGTTATGGTGGCTGGCAAATTCATCAGTCTCCTACCTTAATCTGGTAAGCAAGGTAAGGTGGGGACCCTCATCATCAACCCTGGAACCCCCCTCGTCTCATGCAACTGTCAGTCTCTATAAACTATAAAAAAACCTGTATCAGTAAGGGTCAAATAAGCAAGGTCCCACTGTACTAGTAACCTAAAACAGATATCCACCCTGGTCCTTTACATATCTTCATAAGCGAATATACCAAAGCACTGTTGTTAGTCTTAGTTGTATTTTAATGATTAATACCTCAAACTATAAATAAGCTTCAGGAAATGACCTTAACGTATTTGGTTTAATTACAGTGATGGTAGCTATTTTTAAAACATATTCAACTGTACATATGTTCGAACATGAAAAGTCATTTTTTCGTATCTGGCCAAACGTACTACTATTAAATTTTAATTAATTTCATTCTCAGCTGAAAGTATTCAACAGAGGGTACTGATAATCAGTCTTAATTATTTATAATGCCAAATATTCAATTGTTGAAAATAATGTTGTGAGACACGTGTATAGATGTTATCGACAGGTTGAGCTAACAGTGTTTTGTCATCTGCAATGTTACAGATAGTGGGTCAAGGTATGGGAATGGATACCAGTTCTCCAGTCAACCTCTGGAAAGACAAAGCTTTAGTTGAAGTTAATGTTGCTGTGCTGCACAGTTTTCAGGTAATGTACATTTGCTGATAACAGATGTTAAATCAATTTTAAATGTACATTTTTTGTCATAAGAAAAAAACGCTAAGAGACGACTGCCCAAAGTGAAAGATAAATTCAGTAAAACATCACATACGAACAATTCCCACATGCCATGCTGTTGCTGTGCAGTACAATCTCTCCACTACTGGGATCATCTATCAAGGTGTGAGTCAATATCAGAAAGAAAAAGACAAGGAGGGACTACCCACTCTAAGTTGATAGCTGACAGGGACAAAAACACATACAAAATTTTACATTACCCTTAAATGTATTTAGGTTGCAGAGCGTACCTTGATATGGCCTGCCAAAAATCTTTCCTTAGCGTAACCTGTTATTCACACAACAAGCTATAGTGTTAGACAAGATGTTAGATACAATATTGTGAAGGAGAACGGCTATGAAGAAACTGTGAAATCTACAATAATTTGTATAATTAAAATTTTACACATTTCATACATCACTGGCTGCATCATAAACACTACTTCTTAATGCCGAACTCAATATAAATTATGTGACCATTAGTCACTGGATAAACATTGCTATTTGTTCAAAATGCTCCTGCCATGTAATTAATAGCTTATCAGACCTCCCTTTGCTGTTATTATAGCATTAACCCTCTGGAGTAGGCTCTCCACTAAGTTATGGTTTTTTCTACTCTACCTTAATCTAAGTGTTATGTGAAATGAAGGCCCGAAGGTAGGGCGGATTGGGCGGTAATTTGTTTCTATTGTTCATTTATCATGGTGAATAGTCTGCCATTTTTCTGTTGGTCAAGATGGTGTAAGATGCAAATGCCACTCCAGCTAATCTCAGAGATGATAAATTGAATTAAAGTTGGGCTTTAAGGAACTAATTAAGTCTCACATGACGGTCTTCAAACCATGGTACAACTTATGCTGCTTTATGGACAGAATAATTATTGTGCTTATACAGGAAAGAACTTATTACAAACATTTGCTTCAGTGTGGGAAGAATTTATTGCACAAAATGTGTTGGTTTATGCGAGAGTTCATTAATTAAAACTAATGGCCTAATCTCAAAACAAGAGAAACAGCTACATCTTGCACTGTGACATAATATTCCACAAGACTTTCTTCCCCTGTTACACAGTCTAATGGCAGTGTTGCTAGCACCACTCCAAACAATACTGGGGGACTGGTGAATATGATCAGTGGATTTGTGGCAGCAGCATAACCATGGAAACCAAGAGCCATCACTTCCTGGCAGAGAATCCTATCACTAGTCTCTGTACCTGAGCTGTGATGGAAGTCCTCTGCAATTGCTGGAATAGCAAACTGATGACTGGTTCACATATCATGCTTCAGATTTCACTGGTCTTGCTTGAGTAATTAATTTCTTGGACCTACCAGAGTGGCACTTGGGGCTAATACTTCCATTAAATTTCCTTCTGACAATGACACTGTTAACAGTGGACCAGGACATGTTTAACTACTGAGAAATCTTTTTGACTGAATTTACAAATTTAAGAGTTTCTACAGTTATGCCTCTTTCGAGCTCAAGCAACTGTGTCCAATGACACATCATGACAGCAAAACATGTATGGCACTTGTGCATTTGTCTTTCCACTTAAATAGCATCCTACTCAACAAGTTCACCAGTGTGCCAACCATCCCTCCCCCTCCCAAGTCCCCATTCCTCCTTCACTCAGCTGCTCCAGCCATATGGCTGTTGACCCACATACTGATAAGATAGCTGCCATGTTCTGTTGGTGATTGCATAGCCTGATGCCTAATAACTAGCTACACATGGCACTGGTACTACCAACCTATTTGAACCTAACTGAAAAGCAGAATCTATGCAGTTTATCTTGGAAACAACCTGTACAAGTATGCTAGCTGTATCAAAATATGTCCCATGCCCTCTTAATGCACAAAGTTGAAATACTCTCAAGAGAAAGAGGGCAATAATTAAATTAAACCTTGTAGCTATTACCCGTTCCAGGAATTACTACTAATTTGTCATTACAAGGTGCTCTAGTCCCTAGGAAGGAATAACACGTAAAGGAATTCATCAAATCTAGAACCGTCAAGCCCTGCTCTGTGGTTGGGGAACCCAGGTGATGTCTGTTGTAGACTCTACTTTCACTGGATTTTGGCTGTTGACATTTTGAGAATGGTGAGGGGGTGCAGAACAGCTGTCACTGATCATGGAGTTGCTTTCTGGATCTCATAGATTCGTCTATTAGAAATCATACCACCTAAGGACTCATACCACTCCCCTGGGAACCCTGTCTTTCATGGTGACAATGTGACTCATCAATGTAGCAAAGTTACCATGGGGTAATCTAGGTATGAGTCATGTTGGTTGCTAAGTGTCATCCAACAACATTGACCAAAGCAAGAATGAGTCTACTTACTGTCTGTGGATGAGACATTCCTCTTTCTCACCTTGCTGTTTGGCTATTGCCTTTGAAATGACTCATCATGTTAGCAGGGTGAGCCTAGGTGTACTGATCATGAGACACGTGCATTGCTCCTAGTTAGTTTATAGTCAAACCACAGCACGAGTAAGTTCACATACTGCAGACCAACATTATTCCGATGGACTGGTTTTTTCATTAATAGGCTGATGTATGCCATCTAACTACCAAGTACAATCACCACTATCACGGCTTACCTGGACCACTCCCACCGATAACTGCTGGCATAGGATGGAACTGACAGGGGTTGGATTGCCCCTAACTGGGCGTGGGTAACTTCTGCCTGACATCCAGTTGATATTTTCAACCAGAACTAGCTCTGCCGCCACCCACTACCACATTTATTTGTATGCATTGAGTTAGCGCAGCCACTGCAGAGTGGGGGTAAGAATGAGCAGAGTGTTATCCCCATGCACCCTTGGGTATAAATATTCAGTCACAGATCTGCAAAATTCCAGTTGTTCTTCATTCATCACCTGCCTTACAAATGAACAAGCACCAAGATATTTGCCACTTGCACTACCAGTCAACCGTACATTAGGGATGAGTAGAACTTAACTGCTGAGAGACCATAAACCCTTGAAAGTGTTCAGAGGCTGTGCTCATCATGCCAGCCTCATCATAATTAGACCTGCAACTCACTTGCTCAAATTCTATTAGATTGCTAGAAGTTAGTATAAGCACAGATAGTTGTGACATGACTGAGGCCACTCATTCCATGGGTCAAACCCATGTAAAGCACAGTGCTAGGAAGCCATCAATAGAAAACACCCAGGTTAATTTTGCATTACTGTCACCACCCCTAATGACCCAACATGCCACTGTTATCCACCAGGTGTTGGAATTAGAGGACAGGTGTGAGAAACCAAGATCCTGGTACAGAAAGGATAAAAAAGCTAGTCACTGAGTCTACTCATCCACCTCTGTACGATTCACCGCAATTCTCTGCCAGGTGCAAAGATTCAGAGGATGGCAAGGTGTCTACCTGGTCCTGCTCGTCCATTGGGGAATACTACTACATTTCTTCATTGTTACCGAGAGATCCCTGTATTACTTCCGAACCTACCCTTACTTATGCAGTTTTCCAAGTGAGGAGGAGAAAGAAAAGATAAAAGATAAAGCGACTGCAGTCCAACAAACTCGAGAGTCAATACCCAAAGGACCTCTAGCTCAGGTGGTGTATGCCCAGCAGAAGGAGCTTGCTCAACTTGTGTGGCAGAAACTAATCAGGGATCCCCCACAACACAGACCCTGGTTTCATCACACACCAACTAAAACTTTGGGAACCTGTAGCCTGGGCCGCACTCAAACTGCCAGAAATGTGGTGTCTGATTTGTCTACACAGCCTAGCAAAACCAGACCCAATGGGAATGAAAGAGCACGAGGTCTGTAGATCTGGCCATTCCACAGGGACTAATCTCTCTGCCGATCATAACTCTTGGTCCCCATAACCCCTGGACAGAGCCAGAGGTGCCAAGATGACAGCAGCCATCAAAACCACAACAGGAACCAATAACCACAACATGAAACCTACACCAGTCCTACATCACTTAACATCTAGAAGGTTATCATAAATCTTACTTTAAAAAAACTCTCTAATAATATGCAACACACAAGAATGAACAAGTCTGAGAACAAGCACAAAGTTTATGAAAGCACAAGTGTGTCTAACAGTAAGGAATAATCTCCAAACAGCCAGGGCATGCACTTGATTTCTCTCACAGCTGCTTGGCATCAGGAGGTATTAGAAGGAGACGACACCAAACACCAAACAGTCCACTCTGGTATACTTGGCTAGGCGCACCTTCTCTTTTTCGCATGCCTTCCATCTCCCTCTGGCACTGAAACATTATACCAGCATGGGCCACACTTTGAAGAGCATCCTGGTGAATTCCAGCAATTAACTACCGGATAAATGGTATTGACCAGGCATACAACTACATATTCATCCAAGGACTATCCCAGTCTCATAAAACAAGTCTTCAGACAGGGATAATAACAATCTTGATTACTTTTAAAAGTGGAAATAATACAATAAAACTTAAAGTATTGCAAAACAAGACTTCCGATGCATACAAAACTGCATTCAAAAATGAATAAATAGCCCATATGACAAGATTTAAAAAAATATATGAATTAATAGCTAGTGTTCATAGTTGATTATTTTTTAAACACAAACATTTCAGTATCAGTGCTAAAAATTGTTTTTTACATTCCAGAAAAAGGGTGTGACAGTTGTGGATCATCACACAGCATCAGCAAATTTTATGAAGCATTTAGAGAACGAACAGCGTTTAAGAGGTGGCTGTCCAGCAGATTGGGTGTGGATTGTCCCACCTATGTCTGGGTCCATAACTCCAGTATTTCACCAAGAGATGTTGATGTATCATTTAATGCCTGCCTTTGACTACCAGGTAATAACATACATAAATGGTATGCATTAGAGATGCAACAGGCTATTTTTATTTATATTCTGACACTAAAAATTTTGTTACTAAATCACTTTTAGGGTGCTTAATATTATTAGGAACCACTACAGAAATGAACAACTGACTTACCACAGCCATTTATATGTACACCTACATAAAAATGCATATATAATGATAGTCTGCCTGTAAGTTATCTAAATTATTTGTTAAAAATCCTGCAATTTTACACAAAATTGATTTCATCCCCTTAAAAATAATCTCCCAATGAAATGATATGCCTCAATACCAACATAATTTTAATACTTTAAAACTGCTGTCGGCCTCTTCAACACATCCTGCCATATCTCCTGAATCTCCTCTACTTCACCAAATAATTTTTCCTTTGAACTTCACTGACATTCTGGGAAATAAAGAAACTTACGAGGGTAAGGATGAAAGATTCGTCTGCAGAAGCCAAAAACTGTTCTGTAGTGATTGCTGAATGAGATAATGTACTATCACAATTTATTCAACACCCATTTTTGTTTTCTTTCTATATTTCAGGACATTTTCACTGAACTAGTTCTCAAAACCATCTCAAAACTTCATAGTAGAATTACCATTGATTATTTACGATGTGGCCTTGTGGAAAAAATTCTTTGTTGGTAATATCTCTGACATCTAAGAAACCAATAAATATTGATATGATGTAATTCAGCACTTGACACATTTTTTTTTTTAGTTTTGGTGCTGGTGAACTCCATTGAGCTGATTGCTGTTTGGCTTTTTGATTGTATCCAAAAGCATTTGTTTGATCAACAAAAATACCCTGTGAGATAAAGTTTGGCTCATTAAAACCACAAATATTATTATTTTTTAATGCAAAAATAAAGGCTTTTCATGGAAGCAGTAAGGACTACGTATATAGTTTCTTTGGAGATAATGAATGAGAAACCTAGCAGTACAGTTCTTTATCATGCTCCTTTTGACCAGGAAATTTCAATTTTGGAACTTCTTGGGTAGCACCTCATACACATGTACATTTAAGTCCTGCTATTTAGCTTGTCCCCATCATGGATTTAAGACCCTGCCAAGTGTGGTACTCACCATCACTAAGAAATGCATTTTAAGTGGTCATGTGTTCATTGGTGCCAGCTAGCCACAGGTTAACACAGAGGAGAGCATGAATGCATGAGTCAGGTTGGAATTCTAACTGACTGCCTGCCTGGCAGTCCGACCACGTGGTGACTAGGCCCACACAACTAGTTGAAATTGCACTGTCAATTCTCTTATTTACGTGGGCGAAAAATCGGATAGAACAAACATCTCTCAGACACAGTTCTAAAGAGCATGGGTTTTACTGTTTGATAAACACATATTACACTTGAACACATGGTACATTGCAAGACACGAAAATGAACAAAGTTCGTCTGAAAATAAGAATTATGTGAGTAGACTGAAAGCATACACTAGAGAAAAATTACTGTGATATACGCACAAGGACCTCGCTGTCTGGGATATTTAGTGATTTAAAAATTCTGCCGGTGTCGGCCGGTCCCATACGTGTAAAGGTTCATGCACCCGTGCACATGATGCAGGGATAAAATTAATGAATATTAAATAAAATTTTTCCACTGTGATGCAAAAGACATAGAGGCTAGAAGAGGAAAGGTTTCTGTAACTTACAGATTTAACAGCACTTCTTGGCCAGACAATTGCAAAACTTGAAAGCTCCCCTCGACCATTGCTTCTTCCAGACTGCCCGTCATGGTGGGGAGCCAGCGGTGCTCCTTCCATCGGCCACATAGTAACACACAAGCTCTAATTAAAAATTTATAAACAAATGTTGGAAAAGTACAATTAAGTATTCCCTTGTTGATTACGTTGGGCTTTTAGTTCTAAGCAGTTCCCCATGTACTTTTAATGCTCGGCCAGTCTTACCCCTGAGGTGTTTGAGAGTGTGGGCGACGTGACATCACAATCAGCGCTCGCTGGGTTACTGTTAGCACTGTCGCCATAGTCTCTGATTGGCGAGCTGGCCTGCCTGCCCTGAGAAACCCCCAATCCCATCTCCTGCGGTGTTTTGTATGACCACCACACTCGTTACACTGGGGGTTACTTTTCTATACACTGAGATTGGGGAGTCACAACACCTTACACTGCTGGGGTTTTCTCCACTTGCTCCTGTCACTGCTATTGGGACTGGGCTACAGGCCAGGACCCAAAGAGCTCTGATGACAAGCTGTATGCTATAAAGTTGCTTTTCTACAAAGTTGTCAGTAATATGACACCAAGTTTTGCTACAGCATTGCTAATGTCTTGCTATAAAATTATTTTTATGCTATTAAACAATTTATACCACATGCACATTACACTGTAGCACATTTCTGGGCCAAATGTATCAGTGTAGAAGTTTAAATACTATCAAAACTTTCCTGGAATATTGTCTAATTAGACTATTAAACACTACACCAAAAGTTGTTATTCTTTAGCAAAGCCATCCCGTAAATGTTCCATTTTGTTCATGTACACAAATAACAGCGCTTATCTATTCCCCATATGAAGTTAACTTGCAAGTAGTTAGCAAAGAAAAATAAATAAATACATGGATGAATTTTTTTTCAAGCTGGATTTACTTGCTTACTTGGAAACTATGACCTCTACTTAATTAAAACGCAACTCATGTTAGAACTTTTCATTATCTAGATGTCACATTAAAGTGCAAAACAGAAATTTTGAATAAGCCATACCTACGTAAAACTAATTTTTCACTTTGAAACTTATTACAATATATCTTTGTTTCAAATAAGATATAGCTCGAATTATAAACAATTATTAATTGTGTAAAATTTGTTTTAAAACTAAAATTATACCACAAAAATATAGTTCATCAACAAGAATGACTACAGCCATGTCAGAGGTTACTGATTCCTTAGAAAGATTGACTTGGCTGCGAATAGAATTACGGTAGTATAGTTCCACATAATTTTAGACTGCAATGTATTTGGTCTAAAGAATTATATTATAAATAACTTGTATAATAAAATATTTATATTACTGTTTTTCATTTTATATTAAGTCTTATCGAACGACATCTTAGTTACAAACTCATACTTAACTTTGAGGAGACATGGTTGACTTAGTGGGCAGTTCCTTATTTAATCCCTCCTTCCATGAAGATAGGCAGTTTTTGAACCATCATTGTAATGTGGATAGAGTCACTATTATTACTGTGGTATGGAGCTTTTCTCAACGTACTTCCATTTTCTCTGCCATCTTCAAACTTCAATTTGGCTAGGAACAGAAAGTCTTTCTTTGATCTTAAGTATAAGCTCAAGTTAGTAATAAACTCATTTTGATCAAGTTGATCACTCAAGTTTTTCACACCCAAGTCTTGGGATTTGAGTGGCTATCATTTATAGTCATAGTCCACTGTATATGGCCTTGTGATTTTTAATGGGCACTACAATACTACTATCTTCACCAGATGACATGTGCAACAATAATAACTTTGTCTTCAATGTTACAGGAAAGTGCGTGGAAAGTTTGTAGCTGGAAGGGTAATGCAAAACGTAAGAAGAGCATAAAATGTAAGACATTTACCTTCAAGCAGGTAGCCAGGTAAGTTTATCAATATATAACATTAAAAGCATGCAAATTTGTTTGTGCATTCTTGGGTTTGGTAAATACTTTTGTTTGGTACTGGTAATATGGTAAAACACCCCCTAAATAGAGAAAGATAGGATAAACCTGCTCAGTTGTAGAATCATGATCTTATTGTTCCTTTATCAATTCTCACTTTGTTTATAAATGTTTTGCTGGGCAGAAGGTTCCAATGCGTGCATAAAGTGCACATTTCTGTGCAGTATTCATAAACTTATCAGTACAACATACTCCTAATCATTTGTGTCAGTCAAAATAACATGCTGTATACATGTTGAAAGTAAAATAAAAACCTAAAAGTGGTGAAATTTGATTACTAATAATAACATAAAGATGCACCAAAACTTAGTTGATCTGTACTTAAGTAGCCATGAGTTAGTTCACTGCATGTACTGCCATGCTCTGTGACTGTAATTAAATAAAATACTACTGGGAAATGTTTGACTCATAACATCCAAGTTAAACAACATAAGAAGTACAACCAACACACATATATATGGACATAAGCATAGCACAGTTTTCACAGTTCCTAGCGTTACTGAATAATATCCATTCTTGAAATGAATTGTACGTACACACAAAACATTAAAACTTTTTACTTTTGTTGATTTTAAAACTGCAAACATGTTATGCCCCTTATATCAAAGTTCCACCAATTTCCCAGCGCAGTATAATAATAAAAATATAACTCAAAGATTTTGTACCCATGATATATTAAAGACAAGATTTGAGAACATTATTAATAAATTTATGTTGGTGTATAGAGTTGTGTTACTGACCACGAAGTTCTACCGGTCAGCCCTCCTACGGCGTATCAAGGCCACAGTTCTATATGCCACAGAGACAGGAAAGTCTGAAATATTTGCTAGGAAACTAGCAGAGATTTTCAATCATGGATTCAACTCCAAAGTAAGTAACAAAAATCATTGACTTAATACTTATTTACTTTGGTCTACAGGAAAAATGTATTTCTCCATTAATTATTTGACCTAATTAGGGATCACTATTTCATATTGGCATTTAAATAAAGGTTTAACATATACAAATTCTTTACAATTAATATTATCCTTTTATGTACTACACCAAAAATGCATTAAAACAAGGAAGTCATACTTTCTTTGCCAATTTCTATATTTTCTGATTATAAAAACACTCAAAAGTTTTTGAGGTTTTAACTGAATTGCCTTGCAATGTAGGAAATATATGTCTAACTAAAAAACAATGACCATCACTTACTACTACTCAAAGCACTGTATAAGTGAATATGATGACACACCTTTCCCCTCCCGCCTACTATTTTTTGAGTAAAAATTAGAATAAAACACCCTGTTATTTTAGGGTAAATAGGGGTACTTGTAGCTCAGAAACTCTATATGCACAAATTTGTGTTTCATAGAATTGTCTGTGCAGTCTCAATCAGCAAGGTACATTTCTAATTCTACTCATTCTGAATATGGTATGAATTAAAATGGTACAAGAACACTTTGCACTGTGACTCAACATCTTGCAATTCAAGCTCTGAAAAACCTTTCCTTACCTTCCCTAAATTGTATTTATTGCATTGGAAGTCACTTCAATCAGGAGATCCATATATACATTTCATACAAAGATTTTATTTTGACTTCAGAGAAATAGCTTTGTCAGCAATTAATAAATATAATTGTAATGTACAAATTTTAAAGCAGCTCCAATTTATAACTCAAATTCTATTTCACCAGCTACGATCCGGTTTGTAAGAGTTCAAATTGTTCATTTCTGTTCTGACATCACCCGAATGAACATTAATGTAAATGACTAGTGTGACCTGAATGACATTTTCAGCTGCCCAAAACAACTTTAATAGAAAAAACCTCTAATACTCACAATGTAACATAATTTAAAAAACAACTCCATAAGAATTTTTTTTATTACTAAACTTTACTTCCACGTGTCCTTAATTTAATCCTCTAATCATATTTTGGTGTGCGAGAACTAAAAACTTTTGCAATAAAGCAAAAATTTACGGACAAGTTTCTCAGCTATTGCTGAACATGGCCATACAAAATCCAAATACTGTACTTCATGCATGCAAAAATATAATTTTAAAAAATTGAGGCCAAGCAAGAACAAAGAAAAAAAATATTTAGTACACAGAATCCACTTGCCTTACAATAGCAGGAATAAAAATACTCTCCATATGAGGGGCACAATATCATCATGATCATACAGTTTTTTTAAGGATATAATGCACCTCCTCAACAATGAACCTTACAGAAGTAAACACATTTGTCAACCATAGTATGATCACATTACCACATATCTTGTCAGGTATAATTAAAAACATGTTAAACAAAAGTAGAAAGAAACAAAAATTAGTATAAAAATAACAAATAAAACACACTTTGTAAGACCTAAGTAGAATCAATTTAAAAAACCAAAATTCTGTGTGAGAGTAGATTTCAGTATTTAATATTTTAAAGAATAGTGATATGCTGCTTTTCATTTAAGAAGACAAACATTTTATTCTGCAGAAACTATTTGGAGATTAATTTTGTAACAGAAAAATGGGCTGTTCACAGTAACGTAAGCTCTTTTGAAATCAACCTTACAAATATATCACTGTTCCTACCTGCACATATTGTAAGGGCCCCACAAGAGGGGCATGCACCCAGTAAAGTTGGTGACGGCATAGGGAAAGTACGTAGTTACATTTATTAACATTGAAGTGTTAAAACGTTGAAGTGTTAAAAGTCTTAGATAAACATTTGTGAATCCTGTAATTATTTCTTTTGATTTTTGTATTTGTAATGCATCAAAGTGTAAGAATTAGCAAATTTGTAAAATATTTACCCTGTTAATATTTACACTATTTCACTTAACCGATGCATGACTAAAGTGATTAGGCTCATGGCAATGTTAATTTTAGATATGGTGTTAAGAATACACAATGTGCATAGAAGTAGATCTCAAGCAGGGCTTTCAGAAGTGCTTAGTTGACCATGAACAGCCTTTAACTGTAGTTGCTGCAGACCAACTTTCCCTGAAACACTTAAAACTTTTACTATTTGATAGTATTATGATGCCTTGATTTCAGTCACACTACCATGTGAACCTTGGCAACAGGACAGCTAAAATATCTCACAGGTTACTACCTAACTCCATATTTCTTTGTGTATAGTATGAATGCTAAAATGTGATGAACTGTGTTTATATTTGATTAAATACCTCATTAAACTGCAGAAGACAAGATACACACAAGTGTGGTATTGGAAAAGTAGTACACAGGATGGTTTGCTTAACTTTTTCACCTCTGATGATGTCATAATCGATATTAGTACTTAAAATATGACACATAGATGATGTATTACATCAAAGGGAGCATCATATGACATAGTCACGTTTTTGTATACATACCTACGTAAGTAAACATAACCTGCAAGATATGAATGTCGACATCCTTCGTACACATGACAATAAAATAATATTTTATGCGTGTAAATGTTGCACATGTTGTGTAGATTATATTGAAGTACTGAATGTTATACAAATAAACATAATTCTTCTCGAAACAACAAAAATCCTGGCAGTGTGAAGTCACATATCTCCACTGTACACATTAATTACAAAGTAAACATTACACTACACCTTTGATGTCTCCAGAGAAAGAAATCTAACAGTGTAAGATTAGGCGAGCATGCTGGATAGTGCATAACAAGACTACCTCTCCCCACTCATTGATTTGGAAATTGGAAATAGATGATGTAGTTAATTTCTTGGAATTACACATTATGAGTAAGACACCCATTGCTCTGATATCACATCACTTGATGCATATTCAGCGCAACATCTTTCAACAATGCAGGCAAGGTACGTCCGAGGAAATATTTGTACTTTCAACCATTCAGTGGCCCTTCAATGAAATAGGGGCCAATGATTTGCTGTCCGATGATACCACACCATACATGGACACTCCACTGGCATTAATGTTCTACCTGACAAAGCCAGTGAGAGTTTTCTGGTAACAAGTAATGCATGTTGTGCAGATTGACATTTCCATGGTTTGTAAACGTTACTCCATCTATAAAAAATACTCTCCCCATAAACTCTTGACCTTGTAAGACCCCCCTGGCAATATTTCAGCCGCTTCTGAAAGTCTAGCTCTTGATGCAATAATGCACTGTAGGGATGGTAATGATGCCTGTGCAGAATGCACAGCGCACTTGTTTTGCTAATTCCAATCTGAACTGGGATGAGGATTTACTGCAATAGCTGCAAGTACTACAACTTCTGCTGCTTCGTTTGTGATATACTTGCTTCGAATCCAATGCTGTGGAGAAAGGCTGCAAGTATCACAAAGTTTTACAACAAGATTAGTGTGTTGGACAGGAGGATGATGTTGAGTAGGAAAACGTTCAACATAAAACTGTTGTGCTGCTGTAGCATTTTGACAACATTCTCCATAAATTAAAATTATGTTGACCATTTCTTCATTTGCAAAACCCATTGTTCATGCCAATATATAATGGAGAATATTTGCATGTTTTATCATGTACATACTGTACTACATGGCATCTACACCAATACAATTTAACCTACCTTACTCTGCCTCTAAAAACACCTTGTCTGTTCCCTCAACAAGTTTGCGAGCAATAAGCACATTTTAAACGTTTACAGTACAACACGTATAATGCTTTATTGCTCCGATGTCCTGCACAGAACTAAAGCAGCGGGGTTGTGCTGATTTGACCGTCGATACAGATGTAAACATGTGCAGACGTTGAAAACATCAGAAAGGAGTGCATTAGAGTGAGTGAAGAGATTTGGATGGCTCTTAACATCGAGGTTTTGAGAGCCGATGAGGGTGATTAAGATGAGTATGGAGCAGTGCCAGAATGAAAGGGCGAGGGAAACGGGAGATCCCCAAGAAAACCCACCGACCAACGGCATCGTCCAACACGATTCCCACATGCAAAAATCCGGAGTGACCCAGTCGAGGATTGAACCCGGATTGCCTTGGTGGAAGGCGAGCAGACTAACTGCTCAGCCACCGTGGCCCCGGGTGCATTAGAGTTTCTTCCTATTATGTGTATCATTTCTCTGAGAACAGACAAATAGGTTAGGCAGTTATTTGTAGGCATACCAGATAACTCATCCATTGCAGTGAGCAGTGAAAACACAGTTGTGTTACTATTTATTATTATGGATTTGCACTTCATATCTTGCAAATTATGTACGTAAATAAACAAGTGATTACATCATATAATGTCCCCTTAGATTTAATATGATATCTATGTGTCATATTTTGTACTGTATTATCGGTTGGAATGTTATCAGATGAGAAAAAGTTAAGTGGACTGTATTTTAATATAGTGTTGGGTTCTGTGTTACACAGTTAAACACCAAAATTATTAAGGTAATACAACTTCATAATTATATACCGTTCACTCTGAACTATATGAATATCCAGACTGGTGCTCAAATTATGTGTCAGGTCTTCAGTGTGTCCCAGATCACAACCAGTTTGCCATCCTCAGCATATGAACCTGCCTTAGGTTGCCACCCCTTCATTCCTCTTCCTAAGTCAGCAAGTTGACATCTGAAACAATAGTTTTCCATTTAGGGACTCAAGTGTGGCCATCAGTGCTAACCTTACCATTAAGAGTTAAATAGGGTCACAATGGTAAGACAATGAAATACGTACAACAGCATACAAAATAGGAGTACCCAGGAAAAACACCAGCCCTTATAAATGTTCACTACACATTTCTCTCGTGTTAATATAGATTGTAATTGATGCGGGATTGCAGCCAGACTGCAGTGATACAAATAATATTACATATTTTATTATGTTCTTGTAAAATGACTAACTGGAACTATTACAGGTGTACTGCATGAAAGACTATGACATCAACAACTTGCAACAAGAATCCTTGGTGCTATTTGTCACATCAACATTTGGCAATGGTGATGCACCAGAAAATGGAGAGGTAACAATACAACCTAAATTGTTTAGTACATAGTATATTCTAGTTTGTACGAACTTAGTTTTTCTGTTTGTTTTCTTTTACAGAAATTCTTTGAGAATCTCGAGATGATAAGAGCAAACCAGATCTTGCTCAATGATTTTGATGAGAAACTGGAGTAAGTTAAGAATCATCATTGAAGAATAAACATAACATGTTTGTTTCACATTGCTGTATATCATGTTGCTGAATAACATGCTATTAAAACTTTTGTACTTTCCACCTATCAGAGTATAAGATTCAGAAAATCATAGACTGCAGCTGAAAAGTTCCTATACTCTTAACTGCCAATATGAGAGACAGTCTGGGGGCCAATTATTTAAACTCAATTCCACTTCAAGTTTGCTTGAAACCTTGCAACATTTTCCACTCTGCAATCTGAGTTAGATCTACTAACCTAGTGAGATGAAATTATGCAATGATATTATCAGGCACAATTCAAATAACTTGAAATTTTTTAGTGTTAAATATGTAGTAAAGTTTAATTCAATTTCATAAAAAATTTTAGTTACATAATTGTGTCCTATAATGTTTACAGTACAGTAAATGTCTTCAAGTTGCATGAAGTCCAGCATACATTGCTTTCCTTAGTAAATGTATTTGAATGTGCTCAATAGTTTATTTTGAAAATGTGTATACCATACACCACAGTTCAGTTTACATGCTGAGGAATTGGACATCATAATGCCTGATTTCTGAGGTTCAGTGAACTAGTACCCAACATATCAGACTTTCACAACAGCAATATGGATTCATTCTCAGGTCGACTTGAGGCCATATTTTTTGCATATGGATAACCCAGCGAACATTGCAGATTACTTGTGTGTTGTCTCAGTGCACTCCCATCTACCTAACTGTTGCATTCCACCTCTTTTTTCATTATAGACATCATATTGGTTCAGATACTGTTGTCAGTTTCCTATTCCTTTTCTAGGTTTGTTCATTCAAAAGGCTGTAATTTTATGAATGTTGTCACATTGTCCACAGTGGAACCTTACACATTCTATTTCTTTGACTGGTTCATGGCATCTGACAGTATCTGTAATGTCCCATATCACCCATAACATCATTGGCTCATGGTACTCAACCATGACAATCAATCAGAATATGACCAGCTGTTAGTGTCTCATCAGAATCTATCCTGAGCTATGGTAGTGTATTCCACTGTGCACAAGCTTGAGGAGTGGCAGCTGTGAATTCCACAGGTAAAGAATCCCCTAACACTGGAAGAAATTCTGAGGAGATAGACACTCTCAATCAATGGGACCCTAAGCTTTCACTGTAAACAAAGGCTTATCTTGGTTTTGAGTTTTGCCCATTATAGCAAGGATAGTAATGGGCTGCCCTATTGTCTACAGCTCAGAGCAAGCCTTAATTAATTATATAAGTTGTAACAATTATAAATAACAACACTGACAAAACTGCTATGACCCAATTTTGCGAAGCAAATACTGTTGGATGCAAAACTTAATGCTCTGGAAGAACGCAAGTGAGCATGGGAACACTGAAGTGAAGCTACTGCTTCTGAGGGATGTCACAGTTGACCTTGTATAGAGTTCTAACCAGGGCAAGTGGGCTGACATTTAGCAGTCACAAAGCAGCTGGAGAGCCATGTGATACCTTGGCTGTAACAAGGCAATGCAGGAACTTTTCAAAAGCAGAAAAGCAGCTAAGTTACCATTGCTGTGCTGCTGACAGCAATAGTACGAGTACAGTCCAGTGCACTTTGTGTTACTGTTATCTGCTGCGCAGTAGCTGGTGCTCCCGCCGTTTATCATGATAAGCCATAAGGAATCACAGTGGCCACTAGGGTATAGTAGTGTAATGTACAGAGAAGGAAGCAGGGACTTTGCACACCATACGAAGAACAACAAAATTATACTATAAAAACAGTATGCCTGAATAAAATATGTATCATACTTTTAATATGTCTGATTGGTTATTAAATAACTGATGTACATATAAAAGTATTAAAAAGATGATGAATACACTACAAATTATTAATTTTTTATCTGAAATTTATAAGAATCTCTTAATATAGCTAGTAAAAAAAACCTTAAATTTGTTATTTGATGGTAGTGTGTTATAAAATTGTAATGTTGCAGATGTAAGATTTGGCAACTGGAAATCACAGCTTGAAATACTCACCCTGCAGAGACTTTAGACAAAGGCATCACATTAACACAAAATAATGAATTTAGGTCTCAGACAATTTCCTCCTAATTTTATTCAAGTTACAACAGTTCACATTCTTCAAAATGCAGAGTTACGAACAGTCAGCTATACAACGAGCCAGTTGAAGCATAGAACAGTGCCGCAGAGTTCATTAATTACTGATGTCGATAAAAACTTGCATTGCGAGCAAATTAATAAGATAGAACGTAAGTAATTGTACTTCCTGGCACCTCAGTGACCTCCCACACAGGTCGAAATAATTTAGTAGATAGACGTTGTTCTACCAAAAATTTAAGTTAAAAAAAAGTACGGTCGCGGGTGCTTGCTGGCGTGGGTGAAATTTGCCATGTTCCGAGCCGAAGTGTCTTCTTCATTGGGCTGGTCATATTATGTTAGCGGGAAGCAGGTGCTCACGACTAATGTCGTCATGAACTCTACCCCCACTCCTCACAACAGAGTGCCAACAACCTAACCAAATAAGGGCATGGCATGGTACAAGATCTCTTCGGATACCATGCGAATCCCACCACAACTACTTTCACACGCCAGCTGAACGGCGCAGACGTTTAACAATTGAATTTCTAGAACATACTTGAAAGGAAAAAAATATCTACGAATATTGTAATAACCCTTATCTCTGATTGCTGACGCAACCTCAACTGCGACTTCAGAAAAAGCTAACACATCATGACATATAAATATACTAACATGGTCAAAATGTCAAATACTGATAAGCAATTATAATTCCTCACAAAAACAAAATTAACAACTTTCCCAATGAAATTAGTATTAACTGCATTATTACAAAATAATTAGATTGAAATGGTCTGCACAAATCTCAACAGGACCTAACCTTTAGCATACACTAACCTCTTACTATCCTAAGCAGTTACAGTTAAATGTTTTTGCCTAGATGTATACACAATTGAAAAAAAAGTCACGTATATTTTTATGAACAGTACAAATTTTCTAAACCACACTTCCATAAAACTTCAGCATGAATAACACAAGCATTCACAATTATAACTATTAACAAGTTCACAAAAAAATAAAGTTTTGTGTAAATTTAATTGAAACTTTTTGCTTTATAGAATCATCAGTAGTTTTATTGAAAACTGCAAATTAAGTACATTAACGGTTCAGATAAATATTGCAAAAGAATAAATTTAAATGTTAAAATGAAATCCATCTCCCAGTTTTTGGATGATACAGTTTATTACATCTCACTATAGGCTGTTCATGGTACAGTGAACACTTTTGAAGCCCTAGTTACATTTTTCCTATCAGCATTTTTTTATCCTTCCACCACTTTTTAAAATAAATATTGATGTGTAAGTAATAAACATAGTGTGTATATTTCACCAGACTCGAAACTTAACATTTAAGGTTATTTTTTGAAGATAATAAATGACACAAATTTTCTGTCTAGTTAACATACTTGTAATTTTTTCATATCTTTACAAAATCATTTTGTATCTCTCACACCAAACTTTCTTGTAATGCATTTAGGTTTAGAGTGAAGTATTTACATTACAAAATTACAAAATACCAATATTCTTTGTAATTTTGCTTGATCAAGTTAAGAAAAAAAAAATCTGAAATTAATTTTATTATAATGCATTTTTAGGGACTGTGAAAAAAACTTTTTCACTGTAACAATGTATTTTAATTTCTAACACAGTACTCATTTAGAAACTTTGCAAGTACCAAATGGTTGGGCATTACACAGTTCCAAACAGATGTTTGATAATGGAAGTGTGGCATGAATGAAGGCAGGGGAGAGAAGAATTCTGCTGAGAAAACCATTTACAACTTCATTCTTTGGCCCATAGATTTAATTTGGTACCCTGTGATTCTAAATGTGTAAGGTACTTGCCCGTGAGAGGACAGATTTTTAAAACCAATTAAAAAATACAGCTATTGCATTGAAATTCATGTCATATCATAAACAATATTTTCAATATTTTGAACTTTTTGATTACTCATGAACACAGCTTAATTGTAGTGTTATTTCATTTTTCAGGGTGAAAAAATCATCTGTTATTGAGTTTCGTGATAAAAATTCTCTAACAGATAATATTCATCACATACCAGCTGACAAAGATAATGAAGAAACAAGGATACAAGATAATACTGAGAGAAATAATATGGAAGAAAACCTCATCAATTCAAACCTCTGCAGCAACGAATCACCTAACATGAACACTTCAGAAGAACAGGGACTCTTATATAATAAAACTGGAATAGAAATATTAAATGAAAATGTTAACACAGGTAACCACTTCAACTGGATTAACTCTGAACAAGATAATGATCAACAAAATAGGCTGCAGGACTCTCAAAGCAACACAAATCAAAATGTGCAACAAAATGAAAATGATTTGCTTGATGCTGATGAGATAAAAAATAATTCAGAATCTGCTATTCTAGATATACTTTCCGAGATCAAAGAACATGACAAAATTAAAACTCAGATAGATCACATCCAGATGATAAAGAGTTCTATTGTCGAAGCACTTGCTCAGATAAGCAGCAAACCTCTTCAGAATGTCAGGTACAAATTAGATGTATTATTTAAAACTCATTTGACTGCAATACTTCAACTATTATTTTTGATTAACAAAAGGATTTACATGCTTTAACTTAATTTTTCCTATATGTCACTGAACTTAATTTTCATGTTCCCACCTGTAAATATTTAATTTGGTCTTCATTTGATTTTCACATATATGCAATGGGAAAGGATGTTCAGCATCACAATCCATCATTTCTCCATCATAATTATAATTTATTTTGTGTATCATTTTTATGAATTACTAGTACTACAGAAATTTCTGAAAAAGGGCTAAAATTGCTATGGTACAGCAGCAATTTATATAAAACTGCATTATTAATAAAGCTGATTAATACTGTGTTTCGTATTAATATTTTCTGGCAAAATTTAAACTGTACAGGTCTTTTTAATACTGTTTTTGTGGGTATGTCTGCCAGTGATTAATATTTCAATCCAAATTATATAAAGGACAATTCCATTTGTTTGCTATTAATGAATAACCTTTACAAACTGATGAACAAATATTACTGACATACTGACAATAATTCAATTTGCTCACAGGTTTTCAGTATTTGCACTTGGTTCAAGTGTTTACCCCAACTTTTGTGCCTTTGGACACAATTTGGATCAACTTATTGCCCGCCTGGGTGCAAAGCGACTCCTTAACTCCTTAAGGTTGGGGAGGGAGATGAGATGAGAGGGCAGAAGATAGCATTCAGGAAATGGGTGTCAAAAGTATTTCCTGTAAGTTCCAATTTTTAAATACGTAATAACATAAAACTTAAATGAATCCCACATATAATTAAATCACACATCATTTCTGGATATATAATTTTTACTCTTCTGTTATTTTTAATGTGAATGTAATATATTTGTATGTATTGCAAACATGACAGTCTCTAATTAGTTTACTTACCTAATTCATTTCATGACATACTAATCAAATTCTTATAAATTAATAATGACAAATATGTATTACAAATATGTTTACAGTTCTATTTCTTACAAAATGTGATAATAATTGAATGTCCAACTTAAAAAAAATAAAATAAACATCACTTATTAATGTAGTTGGTAACTGTACTAACAGTCAGTGCATACAACAGCACTTTTAACAGTGACTGTCTTTGCAATTCAAAATATTTGTGCAACATTCTTCATTTAAAATAAATTATTAATTGCAAAATATTGGACCCCTGATTTTCAGCCTTACATAAAACCTTTCTTTGAGTTAAGGTGTCCTGTGAAATCTCACTAACACATAACCAGGATTCCCAAGTTAAATTCCAAATGCTGAGGACTGTGTACATTTTAGTATTCACTGTTTCATCTGTATGATCAAACAGTCACATTCACAGGCGGGAAGACATCTGCTTGCTTGAGGTGTTATGATAATGCCATGCCTTAGCATCTGAACATTATAACTTGCACGTGACTCCCGCAAAGGCTGGATAAAGTGTCATACATAATAACTTTGCAGCAAGGTAACTCTCACACTCCTCGAGTGATGCCTTGACACATGCCACCCATTGGATTTAACCAAATGAGAGCTACACAAGGACGACTTTGTAGAATCCTCACTACCAGGGAAGAAGATATTTTCTTGTTGGCTTTGGCTGTAGATGGCATCTAGGCCTAAATACTAGGAAGGGCATTTGACTACTGAATAATGCTCAGGCTATTAAGACCCAAAGCCAGAATTTCATTGTGAAAAAATTATTTTCAGTTTTGGCAATGGACACACTGTAATGTTAGTAAACATTATTCTAGGTTAGGTAGTTTGTAAAAAGTGCGGAGGGAAGGTTGGTGGCAGTCGGGAACAGAAATAGTGGATGGCGGGTCACGAGCGAAGGATCGGATATAACTTATAGACAAAACATAGTGGCAGCGGTGTTATCTGCTTCATGTCCTTATTGATTGTGCCAGTTTGTGATGTAGTTCACACGGACTTCGTGTTTGTGCGGCCGTGGCAGTTGATCCAATACCGTATTGGGGTGTGGCGAGTGATAGCTAACCCTTGTGTCTCACGGAGATACCTAGTGATGGGTGCGTCTGCACAATTTCAGGTTGTGCCACTGGGCAATTTTGACTTTTGAACACTGGCAGAGTGGCCGAAGTGGATAAAAAGATTTGAACATTTTAAAGTGGCGTCGGAACTGCATATGAAGTCGGAGGAGAGTCAAGTCAATATGTTAGTGTATTGTATGGGACCGGAAGCAGAGGACCTCCTCTCATCATTTGCATTATCTGATGTAGATGCGCGACAGTACAAAACAGTAAAAGGGAAATTTGACACATTCTTTAATGTCAAAAATAATGTGATCTATGAACGGGCTAAATTTTTTAAACGTAAGCAGCAAGAAGGAGAAACAGCATATGGGTTCATTAATGACGTCTTCAAATTGGCTGAGTTGTGCGACCTGAAGGACCTTAAATAGGAATTAATAACAACCGTACTGGTTACTGGTGTTGCCGATGATAATTTGTTGGAAACATTACAAATGGATCAGAACCTGACAACCGAATGTGCTATTAAACGTATCCGGCAGGCAGAACTCATGAAGCAACAACAGCAACTCATGCGGGCCCAGTCAAACTCTGTGGACATGATTCAGCATGGTAAAAGTGAGCGCGACAGAAAATGTGATAAGGCAACACAGGGTAGTGTACGCTATGATAGAGGTGGCAGACAAGGGAGTGCATATAAATGCTCAAAATGTGGGGGTGTACAAGCCCACCAGTGGTCGAAGTGTCCGGCAAACAGGGCCAAGTGCTATCGTTGCATGGGGTACTTTGGTCAATGCTGCGGCCAGGTGGACATCCAGGAATTGAGAAGTGAGCCTCAGGGCCATCAGAAACCACAAGGGCACGAGAGGCAGGAAGGCCAATATTATTACATGGGCAAGGCGGCCCTAGAAATTTGCTCAGAACCATGGTTCGTACAGCTGAAAATGTGTGGGACAATGGTTTCCTTCAAAGTTGATACTGGCGCTGACATATCTGTCATTGGGGCGCAGCTATATCACAATCTGAACCTACCAGTAAGACCCATGGAACGGAAGCTGTTTGGGGCAGGCAGGCAGGCACCTTATTGAAGTGCTAGGAACGACGACTGCATCCTTGCCGCACAAGAATAGGGAGGTTCAGCAAATAGTGTTTGTAGTAAACGGACAACAGATGCCCCTGCTGGGGTGGCCAGCGATACGGGCACTGGATATCATTCTCAGATGAAGACGGTGGAAGAAGTGCAGGAACAAGAGAATGGTGACAGCAAATATGCAAAAATTTTTGAAGGGCTAGGTAAATTCAAACTGAGTACCACATACAACTTCAGTATGATGCCAAGCCATACGCTGTAGTGGCACCCCAAAGAGTTCCATTGCCCTTACGGGACAAAGTGAAGCTGGAGCTCAAGCGAATGGTAAGAAAAGGAGTCATCACACCAGTGGAGGAGCCAACAGAGTGGTGTGCACCCATGGTGCTGGTGCCGAAGAGGAATGGCTCGATTAGGGTCTGTGTGGATTTCACAGAGCTGAATAGATTTATTCACAGAGAGCGACTGCAGTTGCCCTCAGAAGAAGAGTCCCTGGTGCAACTGAAGGATGCCAAATGGTTTTCAGCGTTGGATACCTCAAATGGATTTTGGCAGATTCCCCTAACTCAAGCTAGTGCACCACTCACGACGTTCATATACCCTTTGGACGGTATTATTTCAATCGCCTTCCATTCTGAATTAACTCCGGTCCAGAGCACTTACAGCGGCAGATACAGCGATAGTAAGGGGTATGTCGGGGGTCGTCAACCACGCAGATGACATACTTGTATGTGGTTGCACAATAGAGGACGTAGAGCCCAGGAGTCTGTTTGGTGACCAAGCATCACAACGGACATCAACAGGTTAGTGGAAAATTGCCAGCAGTGCTTACAAATGAGAGTACAATGGGCAGAACCTCTTCAACCAACCACTCTGCCAAGTAGACCACAGGCATTAGTAGGCATGGACATTTTTGAAGCAGCTGGGGTACATTACTTGGTGATTCAAGACTACTTTTCACGATTTTTTGAGCTGGTGCAGTTAGAGAACCTAACGTCAGAGGGAGTGGTTCTGCGGGCAAAGAATATATTTGCATGCCATGGTATTCCCGAAACAGTGCACTCCGACAACGGAACACAATTCATGGCACAGGAGTTCCAGCATTTTGTTAAGAATTATGGGTTTGACCACAGAACCTCCAGCCCGAAGTTCCCCCAATCGAACAGCACTGCCGAAAGTGCAGTAGAAGTGGTGAAGAGTATTTTGCCCAAGTCCATGGATCCTAATCTGGGACTACTTTCGTATAGAAGCATGCCATTAGAGTCGGGATTTTCACCAGCGGAATTGCTATTCGAGCGTAAGTTGCGTACCACATTGCCCCACTCACGTAACTCCTTGGAACCCCAATGGAGGTGGCAATGCCTAAAAATGTTCCTCAGAAACAATGACCATATAAAGGAGAGGTAGCGCAGGAACTACAATGCCCAACAAGGAATTCAAACACTGGTACACTTGCAGCCAGGGACATGCGTATGGGTTCCGCACATGCGCAAGTACGGCACAGTCCTGGGCCTAACTGACAACCTCCAGTCTTATATGGTGGAAACCAGCACCTGGCGGAATTGCCAGAACAGGAGACAGCTTGTGGCGGTTCCAGAAGAGGGGCAAGAAGCATAGAAGTCATGGACAGACGGTGAAAAACAATGGCAGCCAAGATCAACTAGGCATCAGGCAGAGCTGGACAGTGCAACACGAGGGCTTCCAACATCAGCAGGGCATTATTGGGCAGAGCCAGATGACGAAGGGAAGACCAGAGACACCGACACAACAGCAAGACGAGCATTGCCAGAGCCAAGTTCTCCAAGAGGTGAAGACTTTTGTGGATTCACAGATGAAGAACAAGTGCGACCTGAGGGGGGACTTAGTAAACAAAGATATCAGACAAGAAGTGGGCGACAGGTGGTACCCCCAAAACAGTTTTAACTATAGTGTGGGACTAGGTTTGGGAATAAGGATAAGGGGATGGCAATTTAGTAAATGTGTGTGAAGGAGAGATATAGTGTTAGTAAACATTGTTCTTGGTTACGTTGTTTGTAAACAGTGTGGAGGGACGGTTGGCTGCAGTTGGGAACAGACATGGCGGACGGCGGGTCACGAGCGAAGGATCGGATATAACTTACCAACAAAACACACACTGATATACAACCCACAAGTGATATGGAAACTTAATTATGGGCACAGGACAATCAGTAGGCCCCCCCCAGAGATACTCTTTGGAGCTAGACCATTGACGTTGGACTTACGCTGGCAATGCTTGAAACTCCACATGCTGGAGGAGACATGGGTTACCCACACATTGATGGGTCAACACAGTGAGAAGCAGCACAGCTTTGTCAATGTCCTGGACAGAGAGTAGAGATGAGGATAGCACCTCAGCTTGACCACAGATGGGTTTTATTGCAAGGGTCTCAGCGATGAAGTGAAAAGGCATTGAAGGTTCACGAGTGCACCAGCATCAGGTTTATGTCTGGCCAAGTGTTGTGTTTGTTAGACGTGCCTGCACTGACCAAGTGTATCTCAGTCCTTCGCAATGGGCACCTCACACATGTAATAGTCAATTAGGAGGTTAGGAACTGTTGTGACGGTGTCTCCAACATCAGAGCCAAATGGCTCCCTGCACACTGAATAGAACATAGTCTTGACCACTTCCACAAAAAATTGTTGTCAAGTTATTTTTGTTTAGTTAGCTGAAGGAAAAGTGCAGTGGGAGCTGTCAGATACTTGCCTCCCACCATGGAGAATTGGTTTTATTCCCAGAAGGGTCACTTAGATCAGGGTTGCCACATTTTTTCCAATAGGAAATTCCCTGACATTTTCCTGATTTCTAGACAAAAAAATCTTTTTCATCTAATCTTTGTAACATTTTTTTGTTCCGTAAGATTGATGCCTTTGCATTATAACACATTTTTGCACCAAAATACTTATCTGATCTTTACAAAATTACTCCCTACATAAATTGCAAAGAAAAATACTAAGCATTTTTCCACAATCATCAAAACAATTTTATATGATTCTGGCAGCAGTGCGCAATTGATGACAGAACTACCAAATATAGCATGCACATCACAGAATTCCCTAACATTTAACTAAGTTGTTTGAAATTCCCTGACATTGCTCTGTTTTCCAGGTTTTCCAGTCCTGTGGCAAACCTGTGGATTTTCATATGTGGGAAATGTAGCAGACATTGCCATTGACTGGCTGGTTTTCTCCTAGTTCCGCCATTTCCCCCACCTTTGCTGCTCCATCTTCACCTCACTTAACCCTCAATGGCACTTAAGACCTCGCTGTTAAGCACCGACCAAAGTATCTTCTCAATCCTACTCAATAATGACTGTTCACTAATAACCTTTACCTGGAAACAAAATGTGTCCAGGACAGAGGACTGACCCCCCCCTTCCCCAAATCCCACCTGTCTTTTGCAGAAAACTCTACTTTCCATATCTTGCCACACCAGTGAAGCTTGTACAGCATAGCTTAACTTACTACAACTGTTATTAAATCATTACGTTTCAAACTTGAAACCAAAAAATATTAATACCCAAGAATTTTACTAATCAAAGGGGCTCCAAGATTTTATCTACAATATGTATATAATTAATTTCTAGATTCTTGCAATTTTCATACCTCAGGGACTTTATAAATAAATTATTTATACACTAACATGTACACTTGCATATACAAGTTTAATTTCTGAAAAAACTTTTTCTTTTGCATTGTAGCACAGATATTTGTTAAGGCTCATAAAATCATTAATTATTTATCACTCTGAAATATGTTTATTTTTATATGAGAAACCATAGGTATACTCAGATATGTGACCAGTATTCTCGTTAACATACTGCAAGCAATACACATGGGGTAAATATTAATTATTGAAAATTGTAATTATAGCTACAATGTAACTAACTATACAAAAACATATAGGAACATAAGAAATGTATTAAGCAGTAGGTAAACTACAATATTTTGCCTATTTTTAATTTTATAGTACCAACCTGGAAAAACTGAATATGAAAATTATCATTCACATCTTTTTTCTTTTGACAGGCTGCATGTAAAGAATTCAAGGTGGAAGACAACAGTCAGTTCATTCAAGACACATTCAAATCCAAACTGTCTATAGACACTGTGCGCTTTGTGAAGACAAAACAATACCAGTTGGACCATGGTAACTATCGCAAATAAATTACTGCCAATTTGAATGAGTTTTACATCTAGGAATGGTAAAATTACACTAACTATGCTTTCAAAATTTTATTTCAGCACTCTCAAAATACCACAATAAAAAAGTTACAGCCTGCAGGATTCTGACAAGAACCGACTTGAACACAACTGAAGCAAGGTAAAAAAACATTTAAAGCATTTTTTTTTTAATCAAAAATTCTCCGAGCTTTAAAAATATTCAGCTACTGTAAATGTGTTTCCAGCCGTTCAACCTTGCTGTTGGAATTGGAAAGTGGTGCAGGGTTGTCCTACCAACCAGGTGACCATGTGGGTGTGTTTCCTAGCAACAGAAAAGAAATAGTGGATGGGATTCTATCCCGACTCACCATCAGAGTTGACCCAGATGTTCCTGTACAAGTACAAGTCCTCAAGACTGGTAAGTAATTCATCAAATTTCTTTGTATTAATGAAAATTGCAATACCTCAGATGAACAGAGAGCTTCCTTCACCACATCCCTTAAAAATCAATATTTTTTAACGTGTACAGAAAACGTTTATCATTATTTTCTTATAAAATACAGTTATCATTTAAGTTCATTATATTTGTAAAGATAAATTTTAACAGACACAAGACATGTAATAATTGATGCTGTGAATTAATTTTAAAAACACCCATATAATATATATATATAAAACAGAAATACATACAGTTGTATTATGTATTTTAAAGTACAGTCAACTCCCATTTTACCGGAGGCGGCTTAATTGGGTTGCGGGCTTACCTGTGGAGCCACCAGTTCAAAGTCAAATACCGAAGAGCTGTGGCCAGTCCCGTGGCGCTGCTATTAATTACCCATGCGTGCGCTGTTGATTTCCAGGCAGCAGTTGAATGATGCGGTACTGTTTCTTTTTTTAATATTCAAAGTGTCCAGGTACTATATTTACACATTTTTTTAACAGTGAATATATGTAAATTGTGAAAGAGTATTAGGGATTTGGGGAAATTGTCCGACAGCACATTTTCATTCACAATAATAAAGTATTAACAATGAAAATTGGCATCTGCTTGTCAAAAAAACAAGATTGGGTAGTTTACAGTAGTTCATACATGCAGAGCCTACTTATAAATTAATTGTGGTACTGAGTGCAACTGGATGACAAAATATCACATTCACATAAATATTATTTGCTGCAAAAATGATTACATCGCAAAACAATTGGTAGTTTTAATAAATAACATTTATTTTCGTTTAGTTGCTGAAATGGGAGGGGAGTTGAGACAAAAAACAACAAAATGGCCTCAGAAAAGCTTGGTGATTTCAGGCAGAATCCAAATTATTAGCAAACAAAATTGCTTCACACAGAAATATGCTATGTTAAAATATTTATAGAGTTCGTGGAAAATGTAAAAATCTGAGAATTTGTTCATTACATTTTACACATGAAAAAAGAGTCATTTCATGGAGGTGTGGTTTCTGAAGCGCAATGACCAACAGATGGCAGCACGATCACCTATTTCAATGCTTTGTCACAAAAGCATATCCACCATGTCCTTTTAAAAGTAAGTTTTTTATCTAGTGCGGGCTTAAAACAACTCGAGTTTGAAATAAATAAAGTCAAATTAATGTGAAAATATTTGAAAAATAATCTACAACAGATTTGCGGCCTCTTAATTTAATATGAAGCATGCACATGGCGATGTTAGCAAGCACTAGCTACAGCCTATGGAAAAGATACAAATGAAGCTGAACTATGGCATATGATTTAAGTTCCATTTTCTCTAAACACCTACATTTAGTCTAGAATGACGTTTTATTTGTTACACTAATAACAGCTGTTTTGTAATAAAATAAAATACATGAACATTTTGTCTACAATCTCCTTCCTGCCAGTGTATTTCTCTGATGTCTGTTGTGCAAATGTAGGCCGTCAAAATAGCCAACATGAAATTCTCTTGCAATCATTCATGCATCAGCTGATTTTGTGTATGTGATGATTTTAATATTGTGTACATGTTGCCACATACTGACTGTCAAAAAATAGAATTCTTACATGACTATATTATTTGGTTTCATAACCTACTGTACAGTATGTAAAGTAAACACACCCCCCCCCCCCCCCAAATTGCTTTAACCGTGAGTATCTGTTATCCATGAACCCTTCGCCAGTCACTATCCCAGAAAATCAAGAGTTTACCGTAAAATATTTAATAGCTTGTAATTTCATTAATTCAACTTTTTGGATTAATTAGATTTTGAATGCAAATTTTGCATTTATTATACACCAATTTTATAAACTTAATGAATAGTAGTAATACACAGGAAAAATTGCCCATTATTATAAGTTACAGAACTCTCAATACACTTATTATGCAGTTGCCCAGATGAGCATAAACTTTTGTATGCATAAACCAAAATGCTTTTTGTGACTTAACAAATATAACTTCAGGTGCAAGCCAATGTGTATTTCAGACTTGGAACATTATTTTTTATCATAAACATTTGAGTTACCAATGCCGCTGAAATAATTCCCCTCAGACAGCAAGACTATATTTCAGCAATACTTTACTTAGATCCTAAATGATAATCAGCTTAGATCCTAAATGATAATCAGCAATGCCTCCAGAATTTGCATAAGATAAAACACACCCTGCAGAAAGTTGTATTTTTTAAATTTCCAACTAGAGTTACTTTAAATGCTCTGCTGTACAGAGAAATAGAAATACCTCAGAAACATTAAAATATTGCAGAATCAATTACACAAGAATAAATACCTTGTTATTAAACAGAGAATGGGCATTTAGGCAAATGCTGTTAACAATTGGAACAACAGTGCAATGGTGTACAACAAATAAATTCAGTGTGGAGTGTGCCCTCTTTGAAAGCAGTGCAGGTAGCCTCTTAAGGTTGAAGTAAAGCAACTGCCTATGGAGCACTGCACCAGACTATACAACGTGAAGAACTTATAAAAAAGTAGTACAGACACCATGAAAATTATCAGAAAAATGTGATTTATGCTGTATATGAAAGAAGAATGTATATATTTTGCAACATTATAAAATATTTTACTAAAATATACTTTTTAAATGCAAAAAATTAATTTATAGATAGAGTCCGCATTTTTAACAAAATTTACGTGCATTTCCATTCTGGATACTTCAGAAAGCAGAATTTACAATAAAATCTTTTTCATGAAAGATTGTCATAATATTTACTATGATCGCACGTAAGAAAATTGTAATAATAATGTAGGAAATAATTTTTGTAATTGATTTTATGTGCATCCATTTGTTGCAAACATTTATGGCTGAAACTGGCATAAATAAAGTTAATCATAAAATTGATATGATACATTATTATACACTGTTCATCCTCTTTCTCAAACTGGAATAGCATGAAAAGGAAGCTGCAAAGGGATGATGACAAATACATATACTGGCTCAATGTACATCAATCTGTAACAGCAAAGGTCACAGCCATTGGTTGTACCCACAAGCACAGACTGACTCACGCCTACAGAGCGAAAAGTAATCAAGAATGGAGACATGGTTCTGGTAATTAGAAGTGATGAGGATACAATATGTAGAGTAATCAACAGGATATATGAAAGCATGTCAACCACAAATACTAGTTCTAAATAAAACCAAACTGCAACTGCATGTCAATAACAGTCTAAAGGGCAACAGCAAAATAAAAAAGACATCATGGATCTGGATGTGTTTGCAACCCCAACCCCTGTCTCCCCAGTAAACAGAGATTTATAGAATCAGGAAGAGTTTTATGTGGCCATTCAGCTATACTAATCAACAGCATCTACACAGTGGTCACAGTGTAGTAGGAGAGTGACATGGTCTATAAAAGTGAAAAGTAAACCAAAAACACCATACAGTAAAAATACTCCATAGGACCTGAATCCCCTTTTCACAACCCATGAACTAGGGAAGAGTACGGAATGGCAACAATGAAGTGGTCAGTGAAAGCTGGGTCAACACCAACTTTATTTATCATCTTTGTGCAATAAGAGGTAGAAGCTGGTGGTGAAAATGCTGTGTACACCACATTTAATGGACACCATTTTCTCTCTTACATGGGTATCACATGGCTACAGCAGATGTGCTAGACCTGCACATGGCGTAGCTAGTACCTATGATAATAAATTAAGGTATGGCCTAGTAAAATGCATCCTATCCATGCTCCATATGATAACATTTACTACAGTCTACTTCAGGGCCGTTTTATGGGCATGTGAGGCCCAGGGGCAAATTAAATCTAAGGCCCTCTTTACAGCTACAGTTTATAAATTATAGTTTTAAAGCATGACACATTTATATGAAAGTTAATTATCTTTACTATGGGTTAATTATTTAGTTTTTTTGATATTTTCAAATAAAACATGGATGTAGGTAGTAGCTAACAAAAAACGACAATTATAAATACTTTATTAAAATAAGTTACTGTTGTGCTAGATATAATAAAAACATGTACTTCAATTAGTAATATCTGCAGCAACCTCTCATGGTTAAATGGTAATTTTAGAAAAGTTAATTCATTGTAAATTAGTTCTTTTAATCCAAAAAAGTGGACCCCATGGAATGTGGGGCCCAGGGCAAATGCCCTTTTGCCCCCCCCCGCCCTAGACACGGCCCTGGCCTATTCCATTAACAGTTTTGAACTCAAATTCACTGAGTTTGAAGTACACCATCCTACTCTCTGAACCTCTAAAACAGCAATAAAATTCTTTTGACATGAACGTCGTCATAAAACTATTTTATTTCGTAACATCTGGTTGAAACTTTTCGTGTCAACAGGAAATCTCACACTGATCCCCATAGTCTCTTAATCAGTGGTATTTCAAAAAAAAATATTTACACAGAGAAGTAATAAAAATGTTGGCCTTGTTAAGCCCTGGTGACACAAAATCTGGCCATTATATTTAAATGATACTTGTCTCACAAGTAATTGTTTCTTTTTTTAAAGGTGTTGTGAAAACTTGGGAACCTCACGAGTCGCTACCACCATGCTCCCTACGGAACCTGCTTACTTGGTTTCTGGACATAACAACTCCTTTGGCACCCATCCAGTTAGAGAGTTTAGCACAAATTGCAACTGACCCAGAGGAACAACGAAAGCTCAAACAACTTGCCTCAGTAAGATTTGTCACAAATTTGTTGTTATAATTACATGTGAAAATCTTCTAGCTTTATGTGAAAACCTTGTTGCTTTAAAAAATTATAACAATTTTCAGTATCTCCATTTCACATCACTTGGAAAGTAACAAAATAATACTAAAAAAATATAATTAGATTTACCTCTCACAATACTAAATTCACCTCACATATGGCTCACTTTAAAAACTAATTTCAAAATCAAAGCAACATGAAGCAATAATTCAGCATAAATTTCAAACCAAAGTAAAGAACCAATAACAGAAAGCAAGATGCTTCTGGTTTTTGGTTACATTATAAATGCAGAACAGAAAATATATTGATACCAATCTATCATGCATATCCTCTAAAGTATTTCCATTCATTCATATCTGATGGTACATCTACACATGCACATGTATAAATATGTCTATTATGTATAGGTATACAAATAAATACAGTTAAATTATTTTCATAACTGTTACATTCACAAATTCTGAAGTATTCATGATTTTGGAACATTAAAATAATCCAATCCCACACATTATAGTATGCCTCTGTACAATGTGGTTTACTGAACTTTGTGGAATCAGGATCCAGTAAAGTATGACGAGTGGCGTAGCTGGAAGTTCCCAAACCTGCTGGAAGTGCTCATGGAGTTCCCATCAGTACGGCCAACAGCCTCTCTGCTTGTGGCCCATCTGAACCCCCTCCAGCCTCGTTTCTACAGTATCTCATCATCACCAAGTGTTTATTCCCGGCAGATCCATCTAACAGTGGCTGTTGTCAAATATAGGACCCAAGGTAAATATTTTTCTTTTGTTTTTTAGAAAGAATAACTTATTTATTATTATAAAATTCACTATATACAACACTTAAAAAGAATAAACAAAATATTGAAGTTCTAATCCCATTCGTATAAAAAAACTTTTGTGGTTACAATTTTTTAAGCAGATGGGAACAGTAATGGGATACATAAATCAAATGACAGCATCTGAATGCTTTACATATTCTAATTCGTTCCTCACAAAAACTAAATATTGACAAGTAATTCTTTAAGTACACTGATGTTCCCAATATACAGGCTGTCCCAGACCTACAGTACCAGCCCTTTTTCTTGAAAACGGTGTGTCCGAGCCTTTTCGGGTAAAATACATTGTAAGCAAACCTAGAAGGACGAATTGAATGGTGAACCGTAAATTGACTGGAATCTGCTGGATATATCTACATATTTCAGCCAGTACACTTTTTACATATTACAACATGATATTACACACTACATAACACTGTTTTACAAAGTAAATTAGCTACATTTGAAATATATATCATACAATCACTACTTTCATATCTGTAAAAATATTCATCAATTTCTGTTAGATTACAAAAGCAATGCACATCTATCAAATCACGTATTACTTTATAAAATTTCTGCTAGTCATTTTCTAAAATTACATGTTTCTGTAACTTATTAAAGAGACATAGAGTATAGTGGAATATGTAATTTTTTTAAATACTGTGCTTGTGTTGGTTAATTCTCAGTTTGTAAGAATTTCTCGTACAGTAGGCATAGGCATGTACAGCTTTATTTTTTGGCAATTAACTTCATTTTTCTTAATGAATTTGAGTATACATACAGCATTCATTTTAAAAAGGAAGTATTTTGTTTACTTTAAATAATTTCCTACTACAATTAGATCTATTAACCCTAGCTAAAATTCTTAATGCTTTCTTTTTGAGTAAGAAGATTTTTTGACTTTCTGATGCATTTCCTCAAAACCCAATACATATAATTAAATTGTTAAACATGCAAAATAAGCCAATTTCCAAGTTCTTGTCAGCTACTATTTCTCTTAGTGACCTCAACAAAAAGCAGACAGAACAGAGCTTGTTTTCTAAAATTGCAATATGTTCACTCCGTGTTAAACGTTTGTCAATGTGTAAACCACAAAATTTTGTTACTATTACCTTTTCCATTATGTTATCTAATGGTAGTGTTTCTAGTCTTCTAAAGCCAAGTTTACTGAATTATATAGTTTGGTTTTATTAATATTTAAAATTAATTTATTTGCCTTGAAATAATAGTCTAGTGAATTGAGTGTCTCCATGGTTGTAAATCTTAAATTTTCCAGGTTATGTCCATTAACAATGATGCTGGCATCATCTGCAAATTGAGTTGTAGGCACAAGTTTAATTTCAATGCTATTAACATATAAAGAATGTCCCAGACTTTCTGTAACAGCCCTTTTTCTCGAAAACGATGCACCCAAGCTTTTCCGGGTAAAATGCATTGTAGGCAAACCTTTAAGGACAAATTGAGTGGTGAACTTTACATTGCCTGGAATCTGCTGGGAACTAGAAGAAACAATGTCAACTTGACAATTTCAAATAGGAAGATGGTACAAAATTAGTATCGTTGGATAGAGTTCGCAAAATTTAACATTTTGTGTCTGGGAAGTCATTTGGTATGTTTTGCAGATTCAATGATATCATCGAAAAATCTCCCTGGCGCTGACATGATTAACAATTTCTTTTTTATGTTGTAGCGAGGTCAAAACTTTTTCTTACACTTCCAATTTAAAATTAACTTATTTTTTGCAATTTTAACAGTAACAAAATTTATGATTTTTAAATTAGAAATAATTTTTTTGTTTAGAAATTATTACAAAAGAACATTACTTGCTTGTTTTCAATTTACTGTAATAGGTGTTCAAAATGCTTTCCACCTTGTTCGAGGCACATTGGTGTCCATCTTGATGTTTGGGTACCCCAAAGTATGTCTGCAGCTGGCAGCAAGCAGCATGCTACCCAAATTCAGTCTTTCATTTCATCTCTCGTCATAGGACACTGTTCATACAAAGTGTCTTTGATACGTCCCCAAAAAATAACCAAGGGGTGTATGGCGACTGAGGTGGCCAAGTCACGACCGTGGTGGCCAAGTCACTGGTCCCCCTTTCCCAACTCATCGACCAGGAAAACTTTGATTTAAAGTACGCCTGGCCACCAAAGAAAAATGGGCTGAGCATCCATCTTGCTGCAACTACATTAACAACCGTGTTGCTAGTGGAACATCTTCTAGCAACTTCATCAGTGAGTTATCAATCACCAATTGATTGTTCATCAAAAAATAAGGTCCGATAACTTGATCATGGACGAGTCCACACTAGGTATTTAGGCTCAAAATATGCTAATTGACTTACTGTAGCCAATGAGAGTTTTCTGCTGACCAATAGTGAGCATTGTGGATATTTACATCCCCATTAGATTTGGAAGTGCTCTCATCAGTCCACAGTATGATAGTCACTAAATCCAAATTTTGATCTAAAAACCAGGTTGCAGAAGGCGATTCTTGCCTGTAAATCATCTTTGCATAATGTCTGATGGACATGAATGTGGTAGCGACAGAAACCACCATTGTGTAGGATTTTCCAAACGGTACTTTTACTCACCTCAGAATCCCATGCTATTCTTCAAGTAGAAAGATGTGAGTCCCAATTTATTGCAGCACGAATATCTGCACTTCTATCTTCTCTTTCACATCTTCTGAACTGACTGTTATATTTGTGAATAGGTTGTATCTCGCCACTATTGCGAATCTGTGCCTCCAATTGCTGAAAAACATGTTGTGACCGGTGTGGATGGTATTGATATCTCCCTGCATAAAACCACTCTGCTTGTCTGTAATTCTGGTGACATTCTCCGAGCACCATAAGCATATCAAATGCCTCTTCATTAGAGTATGCCATTACTGCACAAATAACATAAACAAATTAAAAACAACACTAGAAACCTTTCACAATGTACATGCTGCCAAAACACCTCTTGTTCAACACAAGGACTAGCACAAGCACAGAGGAAATGCAAGTAATGCTATCTAGCATCAACAGTTTCCGCTTGCTTTTTTGGACTGGTGTGGCATAGCGCGTTGCAATATCAGGTGTGCCAGAGAGTATTTTTATATCTTAAAAATGACAAAACATACAAAAAAACTTCCCCAAGAAAAATTTTCAGTTTTGCGAGCTCTATTCAACTATACTAATTTTGCACCATCTTCTCATTTGGAGTTCTGAAGTTTCCAGCAGATTCCAGGAAAATATAAGGTTCACCATTCAGTTCATCCTTAAAGGTTTGCCTAAAATTCATTTTAACATTAAAAGCTCAGACACACAGGCTGGTACAGTAGGTCTGGGACACTCAGTATAAGAAACAATACTTCCTTGTGGTACCCCATCAGTAATCTTTTCCCACAAATTTTACTCTTTGATATCTTTCCATGAGATCAGATATAAATCAGATGAATGCTGGATCTGTAATGCCACAGTAATTTAGTTTATTTAATAAGATTGCATGGTTAACAAGGTCAAATGCTTGTGATAAATAATAAAAAAAATGCCACATGTAATTTTTCCTTTGTAAAGTGTATCTATTATATTTTTAGTCAACCTTGTCCGCAGTCATTGTGGATTTATTTTTCTGAAAGCCACATTGTTCTTTATATAATACATTATTTATCTCCAGGAATACTTTGTAACTTATAAACACAGATAACAATGGAATTAATGGAGATTTTTAATTTTTTTTTTCCCTTTAGGTGGTGAAGGACCACTTCACTATGGTGTCTGCTCCAACTACCTCCAAGACTGCATGCTTGGCAAAAATATTCATGTATTTGTCAGAAGGTAAAATAAATAGCAGCTAAATTTACACATTAAAGGTGTTCCCAAAACAAATGGTCTCATAACTATTAAAAACTATTACGATAATTTATCAGTTTTTTTTTTAAATTAGAATAACAGTGGACTCTCAATGTAATGAAAATGCACATACCGATAAACCGTATACACAGTAAATTTTCAGTGGTCCCGGCAAAAATCCCTATATAAATAATGATAAAGTTACCCACTTTTATTGTTTATTGGCAACTACGTGAAACTAAATATCTTTCGGTCCCGTCATCTAAGATTTCCTGCAATGATTGTTTTTAAGCTTGTTGTTTATGAAAACGTTTACTAACTGGATGTGAAATAGGTGAAATTTGTCATGCACACTACCATTTATCACTGCTCTGTAGCTGTGGTGCAGTGCAAGTTTGGCTTGCTACCTCTCCTTAAACGTCTGACGAGAGCGGAAGCGGTTACCTAGCAACCAGCATGGTGACCTTACATTTTCTTTCTCTCTCCTCTTACTGCCTCTCTCAGCTGTGCAACTTTCTTCCTCCTCTTACATGCCTTCAAGAGGGGAAGCTGATGTCTAGAAAAAAGAAAGTGTGTCCTCTCTCTCAACCGCACGTGCATGCTGGCGATTGCAGAACTTTTATCGAGATTATCCATCGCTCAAAATTGTTGCACCTATCATCACTAGTGTTTCAAAGCGAATGGTTTTGCCTGAAAATGTTATATAATACATTTTAACAAGGAATTATTATTTCCACAGATGTTTTCTTTTGTGATTGAAGGTATTTTTTTCCCCTTAAGTTGGTGTTTAACTGTATTTGGTGTAAAATCAACATGACTTTAAAACAAAATATTAAGATAACTCAATGGACAGCATCTTCGCAACTCAAATTATATACCTAGAAGCATATACTTGACCTCCTTTTATCATCAAAAAATTGTTTGAACAACAAACGACTTTTATTACCAAGCGTAAAGTTAATTTTTAGTAACTTCCCGTGGGGAAATCAAAGGATTTATATTGATTTATTTCAATACATGCATGTCTTTTGAATAAACTGATATTCTACAAAGGCCTATTTGCCACCTTTTGTCATATAATAACAGCCCGAGTGCAGCATAACTAGTGTCAGGTGAAGTGTACGGGAAAATCAGAGCGCATGACTTTAAATAATTAATTATTAAGGATAGTGAAGAAATAAATTCTTATCACTTTTTTTATAAATTTCTGTCTCAAAAGTACAAGTTTTTTTCCTGTGAAACATAGTTAATTACTTTAAAAGGCAGACATCTGCCATATGTCCAAGGTGTCGCCAAAATGTAGCAATGTGGAGAGGTACATAATTTCACTCCTCCCGCTGCTTTCCCATCTCTGTCTCGCTTGCTGTGAGAACACTGCAGGTCTAAATCTCTCCACACAGTCTCAGATGATTGAGTGCACGTCAGACATTTAAAATTTGGCTTGCATTCATTGTCATATTATTTTCATTTTTAGAGGGATTGAAAGTTTTAGGAAGGCTTGCATTCGGTGTCGGATTACAATCAATTATAGGTACACTGTATTTTGAGATGATATATTCTTTATTTAAACAAGTTGAGGTGAAATGTTTTTTAATGTTATTATTTACAGCTGTGTGGTTCAACTGACGGCCCCCGGGGCCATTCTGTTTGGCCCGCACTAGTATTAGCTATTTTATCTTGCTAAATGCCTTTAAAAAAATTGCATACATTTTCTGTCAACTCCCCATTATTTTAATATTTTTTCTACCCAATATTTAATTGACAATAATGTTACATTTTAATAGTTACAGAGTATTGTACAATGTTTAAAATAGTTTGTTGATGTTGAAATTTTGATGCGAGTTAGTATTTTTAAAAGTGTAGAAATGAGATATTTGTAGGTACAATTCTAATAATACTAATATGGTTAACTCTCTTGAACTGTTATGCTGGTCCGCAGTGAATCTTAAGAATAAATTTCAGGCCCGTCACTGAAAAATAGTTGGACCACTGTGATTTACAGTAATGCTAACGAAGTAATACTTTTTTTTTAATTCCCATTTTTGTTGTGTTAACTAGTTAAACATTATTCGCAGATAATGTACAGCTCTCATTATACATAACATGGAGTCTAATACGGTTAGAAGTTGTATTTTATTAATATATATGTCAGAACCCCCATCATCTGAAATCCCGCATGAGTCGAAAAATTTTTTGATAGTCCCCTGAAAAATGGTAGATAGGAAGTCTACTGTATAGTAAATTAGTATTCAGGAAACATTTTGAAGTAAGGAATACAAATAGAGTCCTTTTATATGTTTGAGTTTATAAAGAGCTAACATCAAAAAATAGCTGATTGATTAATTACAGTTATTATAATTAATATTAATAAGTTTATTTAAAAATAAACATCGTCAAAAATCTTTTTAAATCACATTATTTCGAGTGACTCTTTTGTGGGGCAGCTGACTTCTTACCATAGCTGCTAACTACTTGTTTTTAGCAGGGGGAGGGAAAGTCTTGAATTTTCTGTGACCACATTTAGATTAATTTTAAACACATTATTCTCTTTGGGCATGTTCAGCAGACAAAGAGCTGCAGCAATGATTTATGCTGCATGTTGATGCTTGACACCCTGTGGTTACTGTAGGTACATCACTACACCACATGTTTTTGGTTGGAGCTAGGCCAGGCGCATCTGGGGTGGATCCGGGACTCTAGTCCTTACATGGTACTGGAACCGGGTACAGAATATAAAATAGGCCATGTGGCCTTTCTGCAGGGCACGAAATCAAGTGTGGCCAGGAAAATTCTGCGCTTGGGTGGAATTCCCTTGACTTGTATACCTGGGCAACATTGACCTTGCGTGGTTTCCGACCATGCTAAACTGGGGTAAGCTTCGGTGTCTGGTGGGTTGCGGTGCAGAGGCTCATTAGTGCAGGCTGTCGCAAGTGAAAGTTGAAGCTACAGCATTCCCAAAAACCACAAATTGTCAAGGCAGAGTGACCTGTCTTGTCTGCACAAGTAGGCAGCTAATATGGGTTGCGTGTCGCCGGCAAATTGGGTGGATGGCTCGAAGAGGTGTAGTTCGTAGTCGGGAGTGGTCGGTCTCTGGCGGAGGGCTGCCACTTGCTCCCAGGGACTGAGGTGCTCGAGTCCAGAGGGGATTGGGCTAGGCTCCAGCTGGTATTTAGAGATTGTCTCAGCCCATTTTACCCTCTTACAGCTACCACTGCAGAAGGAGTATGGCATGAAGCTGAGATAGAGAACAATATTATCAAACCTCATAGAAGTGGAGCAGGTGACGCTGTGGTCATACGTGTCGAACCACGTACCACCTCCGCTCACCTAATGTGTGATCCCTATCCCCATATCCAGCACCAGAAACACAGTGGATACAGAGAGTCATGTCACACTGGCTGACTGTCTCTATACATGGGTGAGCCTCGCCTGAGGACCAATCTTCCCAACTCAGGGAATGCCCCCTCCGGCACCAGAAGCATGGTGGAGAGCAAGCACCCCGCGTGTGTAGCGGTTTAGCAATCTCCCGGTCTCCTGCTGTCCTTCGGACGGGGTCGACATTTACAGGGTACTGTGCTATTGCTAATGTATGGATACCCTTAAGTGGATAAATCTGTGTTTATTCCAGTTAAGGAAATAAACAGTGGTGGTGATGTACTACCACCTATCAGTTGGAGCTTACAGAAGCTTAACCCTACGTGAGACAGGTGAAGGCGACCTGTTCCTAGGCTAACAATGGGTAAGTAAACGAGCGTTACGAGAATAACTTAAACTGGACTACTCTACTATGTTGCCCTGAAGGGTACAGCAGCATCTAGTGTTTGACCACGTAGACTTGACTGGAAAGGATGGTTAGAACAGTTAGAGTCTTCAGCACCAGGAGTGCGGTGAAGACGTGGGTAGCGGAGTCGTCTTCGGCACAAAAAGTGCGGTAAAGGAACAGAACAGACTGGTGTTGCCGGGGATGCGGCCCACTATTTATACTCTGGCCGGTGCACCCTGGATGAAGTTTGAGCGGGGGTAGACGTGGCATAGATACTCTTGGCATGATGTCACCGGCCGGTGCCAGATCCAGGTTCATGTCTCGGCAATCGTACTAGTAGGGCTATCTGGTGGCAATAATACATGGATGATCTCTCGATTCATAGCTAGGATGGCTCGACTGGTGAACAGAACAATCTTCAGGCTGGAATATCCGCTCTTTGCCGTGGGTAGACAGTACAATTCCTGACGTTTCTTTATGCGCGGCAACAAACAAACTCCATAGAATCAAGCTGCAAAAGCATGCGCACTGATGAGGCGAAGTCGTTTAAACATTGTTGAAAAAGGCATCATGCGTCAATTCGCCCCCCTCCCCTTCCATTGCGACGTAGACTCATCTGGGCGAAGAAACTACAAGAGAAAGAAATTCTTTTGAGGGAATGTAGGACTGTCCCCTCAAGAACAATTTTTTCTCTCTCCATTGGCTTCTGTAATGTCTCTTGGTCTGCGCGTTTCTGCCCTGTGCTTGGCTTCGGAGCGATGTGGCTGGCTGAATGCATGATGGCAGGTGGCTGCAGGTGGCAGTGCTGACTCACTCATGAAGCGCTGGGTGGTTTAGACGATGCTATCTCTTTCTGTTGCATGGTGAACTGGCATTCTTTCTCTCTCTGCATTGCACAGCTGTGCTAGGCTGCGAGTAGACTAGATGTCTTCTTTTTATTGTGTAAGGTTAGTGTCGCGTGGAGTATCCGGTGTCAGTGTTCATGACCTTCGTTTTTTTAAAGTGTGTCGCCCTAAAATATCAGCCGATGGCTTGGGTACGTACAATGAGTAGTTTACATAGTTGAACCTGCGGAAAGAAAGGCCAGACATGGGGATGGCACACAGGAAAAATTCAGGAAAAATTTGACACTTGGGGAGGATAAAATAATGATTGCAATTATCATTAAATAAAAGAAATAAAATGTTGCCAAAGCCTCACTCACAAAGGTGTGTGTAAGATAGCTATCCTGCTGTGGTCTTTCAAAATATTACAACATATACTGAATTTCCATCACAAACTTTCTGGTTTAAAATGTCTCTGTTGCGTTTGTGACCTCTTGAATTCTGCACAATGCAAAGTATGATAATTAGGTAAAAAAAATGCTCGTGGTTATTTACAACATAATCAGTAATGCTTGAGGTTTCTTGAAGTGATTCTACACGAACCAACAAATGAGTTATTGAAAATTCAAAAGTTATGTACAACATAAAATTGAACTTTAGTTGCTTTAAGAAAATAGAAAATAGATTATCAATTTTACAATACTACGAAAATGTTTAACAATTTTTTTGAGGTGATTCCATACAAAGCAAATTGAAATTTTAGAGTCTCTAAAAACTGCTTTCAACAATACTTAGAGGTTTTTGACGATTTCTGTCAATTTTCTTTCAACAAGAATCTTGCTGACTTAAAATGTTTTTACACACATGATGTCTTCTTAACACTGGATACAATGCACTGGCACTAGGGGATGTCGAAAGTGTTCACGTAAAACTTTATAAATGGCTCGCCCCCGCCATTAAACTGCACTGGCAAATTACGCAATTTCACTGAGATTAGTAAGAGGTATTTTAACACCTGATACGGCTGTAAGAAGGCTAGTTAGGTTAGAGCATTACGCTTAAGTTAAGTGTCCAGAATTGTTCATAATTACGTAACTGCACTGTTCACTAAATTATGTACAACGATGTTACGTGCTCATTGGTTTAGAAAAGAGGGATATCATATTTACTGTTATCAAAGTTAAGTCTGTTCGTGAGTGGCACTATCACTCACTGTTTCATTGTTCTCTTATTGTTTGGTAGTCGCCCCCGCTTACGTAATGCCGCAAGCTGTGAATAATGCCAGGTGAAGAGGACGGTAGGCCTCCAGGGTGCCTCTCGATACTGGCCTGGCACCAAGCTGGTCTAGCAGGCGCAGGGCGGCTGCACTCGTTGTTGAGGGTTGGCCATCGTGGAAGGACCATCCCCGGCAATGGCAGAGGGCTGAATTCCAGGTGCCGGGTGATGGTCGGCAGATGCGTCGTCGTGATGATCTACTGCATGGGCGGCTAACAGAAGAGATGAAACAGGTGGTGCTAGCACCTCCTCGAATGCAAGTGCCAGAGCCGAAAGCCCAAGGGTGGCCCCTAGCTCAATGGCAGGTTCGCTATGACTCTCCTTCCCCCATCCGGCAAGCTGCGCTGGCAGATCGGTCCTCGTATCCAGCGACATTGGGCCCTTGGCGTCCGTCTGGGCCATGCTTGTCGACAGCCATCGTGTGCTGCCCCTCCGGCTGATGGTACCGGAAACAGATGTCGGCACGGGATCCCCGTTGCATCGGCACTATTGAGTTGCTCCTTCCCCCGCTCGGGAAGCTGTGCAGGCAGATCAACCTCGGCATCCAGTGGCACCAAGACCTTCTTGTAGCTAGTTGGCACCTCCTATCGGGTAGGAAGCTGCACTGGTGACTCGGCCCAGGCGTCGGTCGACACCTGGACCTTGGCAACTGTCTGAGGCAGGTTTGGCGACTGGCTGTCTTCTGCAGCCCCTCCAGCTCGTGGCACTGGAAATAGAGGTCGACATGGAACCCCCATTGCATTTGTACTGGTGGGCTGCTCCTTACCCCGTCTGGGAAGCTACGCAGGCAGATTGGCCTCGGCATTGAGTGACACCAAGACTAATTCAGTCATATGGGGCAGTCAATGGGCCTCTTCGTCTACCCCTCCGGCTGAGAACATCTGAGTCAGAAGCCCGGTAGGGACCTTCCATCTTGACAGTGTTGTTTAGTGGCTCTTCTTCACGTCCATGAAGCGGGGCCTGGGAGTCTGCTTCAGTACTGGGTGAGCCGGAACCTGGATGCTGGCGGCCTCTGCGCTGGGTGGCATCTCGGCCAGCAGGGCAGCCGCACGGTCCAGGTAGATCGTGTACGAAGGTACCAGCTGAACGACGGCCTTGAGAAAGGCTTCATGTTGGCTGGCAGTTCAAGTAGGTACCTCGCTCATGGCAGGTGGCGTCTCGGCATCTGCTGCGACGACGTCCGACGCTGCAATCTTCTAGCTGAGATGGCCTGTCAATGCCGGTGATGCTGGTGCTGTCTGTCAAGGAGGCGGTTGCATTTAAACTCCGTGGGAGTTGAGGGCAGCGTCCATACAGATTCAGCTGCTTTTGGTTTTGGGAACTCCACCCATGTGGGCACAGAGTGGATGGTTCCATAACTGGTTTGCATTTCCCATTCTTGCTCTCTGGGGAGCGGTCGCCATACCTTGGAAGCAGCAACTGTTGCGAGCTCATCCATGTCGCCTGGTGTTCCTGAGATGATTTAGGCGGCTGTGTGTACTTCTGACTCAAGGGTGTCCATGGAGAAGGACCTGATTTGTCCCCTCGTGGCTTTTCAGATACGACAATGGTGATTTTATAAATTTTCAGATAACACTTTCACAATCTTCCAGAAATGTAGATACATGCACAGTTAGTTCAACTATACGACAGAACAGTGTCGCAGTAATTCAAGACTAATAATGTCACTCCAAAGCTTGCATAGCGAGAAAAACTTAAGAAAGCAAGAGGGAAAAATCTTTCCCCCCTGACGCCCTGTCAACCTCCCACACCAGCGGAAAGAATTTCATAGACAAAGTTTTTAGGCCGAAAGTGCTTGAAGTTAAAGTTGAAAAAATATAAGACTAGGTCGCGGATGCGTACTGGTGTGGGTTAAATCATTCCACCTCAATCTGTTCTCCTCACGGTCTAGTATTCATTGGCTACAAAGCCCAGGGCCCTTTCTACTCAGCTCAGAGCATGCCACTATCCCCTCCCTTCACTAACTTTCTAAAAATAGGATTTGACCAGGGCTCACCTCCTACTATTGGCCAAAACAAACTACGTCGCAGTGAACTCATTGAAGGTTTAAAAATAATTCTGCTTATGAAAGGGAAATTGCAAGTGAAGTTAAAAAAAAATTTATCTCTGGAACTGACGCAACCTCACTGTGACTCTCTGAACTCGAAAATGCAAACGACTACAGATAACCACTCAAATACGGCCACAAACTTCCAAACACTGATAAAACATTCCCACTCCATGTGGCACCAAAGAAGAATTTCAACTATTACACTCACTTGCCCAAGAAAAAGGGAATTTAACCATAAGTCTCTATTTAAAATTATTATCAAAACTATTAAAAAGTACTTAACCTGCAACCCTACAACTTTATATGTGAAATTCACTTCTGGATACCTACAAAAATATTAATTTTCAATATCTCAAAACCACACAGCATACACTAAACAAAAAACCTAATTCTTTAAAAAAAAGTATTGTCGCTAGCAGCAGTTAATTCAGCAGAACCTGCTGTGCAGCTTGCAGCAATAACTGGCAATGCTGCAGCATTGCTTTGCCTGCTGAAGGCACTCTCTCTCTCTGTCTCACTGTGGATATGTTTTAACGTAACACTTGTTTTCACGTACGCCAAAGTTTAAAACAATATCAGAAATAGTCAAGCAAACACAATATTAAAATTTTGTTGAAAACATTTTAATTTATAAAAACATCCTTACAATTGATTATTCTAAATTAAATATTATAATTTTTACAAAAACTTCTGTATTTACCAAATATAAAGGTAGACTTTATTACAAGTTATTTATGATTACCAAGTGCAAAGAAACTTGAAAAATACTACGTATATCTTCCAAGCCAATTGTCACAATAGTTCACACAATGAGATTAATTTTTGTTCTAGGAAATGTACATCTTACTAAAAAAAAAAAAAAATTCCACTGGAATATTTTTGCTTTTGATTATTTAAAAACCTTTAAAAAAATGTATTTGAAAAGAATTTGGCAAGCAATTTACCATTAGGTGTAAATATGTATTACAAACTAAACATACATACATACATACACTCGCAATTAGGCTACTGCCCGGTGGCGAGCTCTCTCAACTCTCCTTCACCCAACCACCAAATAGTACAGAATCTACCCAGGAGGGCAATGTCCCTTCTAGCTGAGAGGTGGGAGTGGGGGGATACATATATGCAGCACCTAATCTTCCCACAGAGTAAAATAATAAGTCTATGCAGTACCACAGTCCTACTTTAAAATCCTTTGAAGTGCAATTGAAACCTGAATTATTTTCATGGTAACATGGAAATATGTCTACAAACCAAAATCAATGCTTCACGCCACATTCTTCTAATCAAGTTTCTCAAGCAATTTACCGATGAAACACTTTTTCAGATAGAGAAAAATAACTAACAACCTGGATCCTGCCAGTTCATATTTCTACTCTAAAGTAATTTTTTTTTTCTTCGTTTTGTAAAGAAAAAGTGACACTCCTACCAATACTGCAGTAATAAATTGTTTACTTCATTGTTGTGTCATAATAAAATCAAGAAATACAAATACCTACAGTTATGTTATATCACACCTCAGCTTTTACAAAAGCAACTCTTAAACCTAAATACAGTGGAACCCCTGTATTACACCATCTGATTTTACACAAAAATTTTTTTGGTCCCAATGTCTGTTATTACAGCATAAGTTTCCCTTTTATTACACTTTCCTGCTTTTTGCAATTTTTTCCCAGTTCCTTGAAAAGTGTTAAATACAGGTTTTACTGTAAGCACTATCATAAATGTGTGTTAGAATTAACTATAACTGGTAATTAACATAAATTCACACTGTAGATAAATAACTTCAAGATCAAATTTCAGTTAAAAATGTCCCTTGTAATAGTGCATATGTTTGATACTGCATTAATGAATACTGCTACACAGTGTATTCACTTAGACTGGTAGCTGTAAACACAATTACAAAGAAAATGTTATAAACAATACATTTTTCTTTTTTTAGTGCACACAACTTCTCACTGCCAGCAAGCATATCTCAGCCAGTCATAATGGTTGGCCCAGGAACGGGTATTGCACCTTTCCGAGGATTTTGGCAGCACAGAATGGCACAACTGCTAGCCATGAGAGGTGAGCTTTTACTTATTCACACAAAAATATTAAGGTATTTTGGGTTTCTGCAAAAGACTAGCAATTGCATTGTGAAATGGTGAAATGAAGTGGCCACACTCCAACACTGAAACTGGAGATTGAGACCTCATTGTGTGGTATTGTAACCAGTGAGCATACTATATTTAGGACACGTTAAAATTCTAGTTCAAGATAGGATGGTTGCTGTAAAAATGTTAGTCATTATAGTCATTAACAGTATTGAAACAAGCATGCTATGGATTTTGACAGCTTCAACACCACCCCCTCCCCCTATATTTTTTCCAGCATTATAACTCATTTCATTTAGTGAATTTACCACTATTCCAAGTTATTCTTTTGGGAAAAAAAGTAGTACAACACGACACATTTTTGCCCGTACCACGTTACAATTAATTTTTTATTTTATTGTAATAGGACAAAGAACTAGCAGGATAATTATACAGACAACACCAGGTGTCACTCTTAAAACTGACTGGTTCATGAGAAGTTGGGTAACATATCTGGAACATTACATGTGTGTCAGCACTGATAAGAGAAATTTTAATACTCTGCTATCCGTTTACACATCGAAGATGTAGTGGAACTGAAAATGATTAGAACTCACATCACAGATTTTAAATAATTTAACTATAGCACATATTCTTAAATATTACAGCAGTTTGTTTTACAATTTTTATTACCTGTACTTTACAACTTATTACTTTTTCAAAAATGATCTGTTAATTTTTCTGCATCTCCTTCTGTTCCCGATAAAAGTATCACCTACTTTGTCAGTTAAGTGATGAAAGTATGTTTTGCTTCAATTGAAATTCAGGACAAAAATTTTTCCTTCTATCCAACTACGATTCAAAACCTACCCCATTTGAACATCTACAAGGTACACAAAATTTGGTTGGTTTATTCTGTAAGGTTAAACATCACAATTTTCTTGTATTTTAACATCAAAATCCATATGCCAATTTTTTCATACATGGTTATAATGTTCAGATATTTCTCAAGTCGAAGTTAATAGGTGTTAATAAATAATTAATTTGCCGACAGTTACATAATTGTGTGGATTTTTATTTTACGTATATTAATCAAACAAAGATTTTAGTATTATTAACTTTATATTATTACTCTACAAGTAAACCTAAGGGTTTAACATTTCATATGAATTACTTTTTATTCAATGTTTTTACAATGTGTAGTAGCCATGTAACTCAAAAATAAATATGAAACTACACTCACTGTACTGAAAATTAAATACTGAAAAAAAGCTCAACTAATTATAGACAAGCATTTCATTCCAAAACATACCTAATTTACAGTTTGGGATTGAGATTCCTGAACCTACTAAACAACACTTCTTTAGTTGTCCAAAGCCAATGAATTGTAGACTTTGTGTTCAGCTATAGCAATATGAACCCCTAAATAACTTCCCTGTGTGTTTTGTAAACAATAATTGTGTAGTCAGATTATGAATGGGTCAGAGTTGTGGATGGATGCAAAAATGTAGTACACCTATTTATTTCATCACTTATCATTCAAAAAATTAATGTACAAGGATATTTCTCTGTATGACAATGTTCAGTCAGCACAGCATGTATTTGAAATCAAACGACTAACTTTTGCTGCAGGTTCATCACTACAAAATAAGATTACTTTAGACAACACATTGTCTAAAAGATTCCTAAGTAACAATCACATATTGAATTTTTATCTGTCTGTATGCCATTTTTATGTATAAAAGTTTGTTAGACCTGAACAAATGGTGACCATTATCAAACGTGATTATTTAAATAGTTGATTTAATTCCCTTGAAGTTTGCATTAAATGTATTTTACCCCAAAAATCATTGATACTTGTTACACGGTACGAATATATCTGCACCATAATTCACAAACATGTCACTTTGGCAATATGCAGTCAGCCACGCCTTTTGCAAAAAACTGCTCACCTGAGTTAAAGACAGCTGTTACTACCTGAAAATCAAGCATTTTTTTAGAATACTCACAAGAAATGGCTGCTAGGGGTAGAGCAGTTTCTTTACTGCTGGGAGACATATTTTATATCAGTGCTGACATCAAATACTTTAATAATGCCAATGAAGATGTATGTTGTAAACTGACACTAATAGATTATTTTGTCTACCTTGGGTTGCAGACGTGTGAGTCCTGTGCCAGTTAGTTGGGGCACATGCTGCTGTAAATGTTTTGTGCACAATTTTCTTGCAAAAGGCATGGCTTAGAATGTCTCACCAACATGAACATTCCTGTTGGACATAATATAGAGAAAACACTACTAAAGTGGAGTAAAATTTTTTAATAATTTATGAAAATATTACACTGACAACACAGTTCAACTGCAATACATTTTTTATTTTCCATTGATGGGGCTGTATGATGGCCAAAATTTTTAAGACTAGCAAGCTTCCATGCATCAAAACAACTACAGACAGATGCAATTGTTTCACCTTTATTGCAAATTAAAATATTTCTTGGTGACATTTTCATAGGACTATCAGTCCCCAAGTAATCACCATTTCTGATCTGCTGCAGCCCTATATATTGTATGTTTTGCATGTTCCCTACCAGTCGGGTATTCCACTTTCTTCATTTCAAAACTGATGCTCAAATTTCTCAAAAATTATGAGGTTTAAGCTAGTGATCCAAAGCAACCTGTTTGTCAGTTATAACTTGCAATGAACAACCCATATTTAAGAACCCATTATGCTACTGCATCACAAAATTCTGTGCAAAAGAAAGATAAAAATCACCTTAATTTCTACAAAATAATATAGTGATGGTAGATTTTATGAGGTTTTTTTATCTTTGTTCAGTTACACACTTGTATGCAGACCTCAAAGTTCAATCTGAAATAGTCCGTCTTAAATTTAAAATAAAATAGTGACTCAGGTCTTATTTCGATGGTGTTTGTCACCCTTGGGAGTTACATTAGACCATATATCATATAAATGTTTCACTTTATTTTGTCATGATGAACATGCAATTTAAATTGTTGGTCAAATTACAGTACACTTACATAACTGTGAATGTGAACATGAATCATCATGTGTACATAAGTGCATTTATGGTGTAAATGGAATAATGCAATTGCACTCTGATATATTTCTGTTTTTGTGAAAGCAATTTAATTTATGCTCTATATTGCCAAATGTAGGTTACATTAACAACTTATGTCCTGCATAAAATTACTGATAATGTACAGCGAATAAAAGATTCTAACTGGTATCAATCTGACTTTGGGGCCCCTTTGAAACAGACTTAGATATGTTCCTGTCCAGTGTCTAATGTAGAAAAAATTCAATTCATTACCGCAGAGCCTTGCTAATTTAAAGACTGTCAGTTCACAATTTCAAATATTCTAAACCACAAAAAAAAATCATAATTTTTTTTTTATTGGGAACAAAAACATTCAACAATGGTGGATTTCAACTGCATTTATAAAAGATAGTGAAAAATAAAAGTATCATACAGTGACGTACATACATAACTATAAAATTACAAATATTGTATGTACAAGCAACATATTACAATATAAAATGGTACATGTAAGTAAAAACAAAATACAGTAGAAAGAATAATTAAAAGTCAGAAAAGGTTTTTCCCAATAGTTTGTTTATATTTTGTATTGAAAATGCTTAACTGACACACAAAATACAGAAAAACCTATGTCTTTTTTACTTTAAAGACATGGATCCAGCAGATAAAGCAATGTTGCACCAGCACCTTATAAACTAACATCCGTTGAAATAACCATGGTGTACTGCTTCGTGTACTGCAAAGGTATTTTGAATGCTTTTGCTCCACCAGAATGGGGAATAATCTGCTTTGAGTTACCTCCTTTATCAACATCAGTCTCTTCATTAGATATGTTGTTAATGATCTGGGAAGCTAGTTCTTTATCTGATAACATTTCATGGGCTTCACAGTCGGCTGACAGCCACTCGCTCACATCTGTATTATCTGCTTTTCACAACCTGAAATATGTTTCAAAAGCTATAACAGTTCACCTTCTTCATCTGCTTAATCGGGGCTTTCAATGCAAAAAAGGCTTGACCACAATTTTTTCTACGACTTTCTAATCAACTGCTCTGTTACATTACCCATTCTTTAGTTATCCAGGTGATAATCTCCTTGATTGTCACTTTTTTAAGAATGTTGGGTATGGAGAGTGAAGTATCTTCGTTTCCAATCAAAGTTCAGAGGAGTATCAATTTATAAGCACATTTTATATTTTGAAGAACTCCCTGGTTTATGGGTTGTAACAAAGAAGTTACATTTGGAGGTAGAAAACCTGCTTTTATATCACTGTAAACTTGTTCTCCATCAAATAGGTGCAAAAATACATTGTCCATTAAAATAAATGTAAATTATATATATAATTTTGTTTCCCCACTAAACACAAATTTGTTTTCAAACTATTTCTTGAACAAACCACAGTTTATCCATGCCTTAGTTTTAATTCTATAGAGCACAGGAAGCTAGTTAATGTTTAAATGTTTAAAGGCCCTTGGCTCATTTAGCTTATCCATCACCACTTGCAGTAAAATGTTATTTCCCACTGCAGTGCTACATGCTAAAACCATCCAACATTCTTGTACATCTTGGAGCCAGATGTATAAAGTTCCTGTTTGGTGGCAAAGTTTCTTTTGGTAACATTTTGAAATTTAATCCAGGTTTGTCTTAATTGTATATTTCTTGCAAAGAGTAATTTCGGGAACAAATGAAGTCTCCAGATTCTGCTATGTATGTTGTTGCAGCTGGATGTTCGGCTGATAAAGATTCTCCAGCTATAGATAACTGCCTTATCCCATACCTTCTTCCAATGATGTAAACAGCTATTCCTCATAATCTATTTAAAATAGCCATCCATCAGCTTGTTACAGTGATTCAATTTTTTTCTTAACCAAATGGAGTTCCATTATTCGTCTCTTGAGAAAAACATAGATCTTCAATTTTCTGAAATTGTGAGCATTTTGATGTGTGTCATTGCTCAAGAACCTCAACTGATGATTCACAAAACTTCAGCCTTGCCAACCTTGCACCAATACCAAACCTGACAACTAAGTGGTACCACTTTCTCCTATGTCCAAACTTTTCAACACTTCCAGTTTATCTTTTAGTGTACACAAAATGTAATTTTAGTGATGAAAAGAAAACTGGTTTCAACAAATCACGCTTTGCTTTAACAGATGTCAGACTAAGCTGGAAACAGTATGATGAGTTATTGAGCATCAACGAACACTTGCGCAGCAAAGCTAAGCTAATTGCCCTGTAACAGGCTACTGTCCTGTTCTCTCATTGCAGTCCTCAGTAAACACCAACGAACTAGCTCAGCGTGAGTTGGAGACTTTGACTACATATTAATGAAAGTTTGTTGATATCAGGATTCCCAATAAATAGAAGAAGTTAAATGTTTACTGGAGATTTATTGTCATCTTGGCAAAACAAACTATTGACACTCGTAGCTGACAAACAAAAAAAAACAAGACAGAATGGCAGCCTTCATAAAACAAAACTTCTCACTTCAAGAGTTACGAAGACGAGAGAGAATCGTTACTTTTCTCTCCCGGCACCCTATTGACTCCTCGCACTGATGGAAAATAAATTTAATAGATATTTGAACTGAAATGTACGAAATACAAAAGAAGGTTAAAGTCGCGGGTGCTGGTCGGTGCGAGTAACGTGATCACTCGTTGCAGGCTGTCTGACTGACAGCTGACAAATGATTGTGCTGCGATGAACTGTTGTGACATGATGTGCTCATTGACTGTTGTGATACCCGAGAAAGGTCGTGCTTCCCTATATATTGGTCGAAAGTTTCCTCATTGAAAACATATTGTTTTCGAGCAGTCGGTCACGTCAGCTAATGGTGACCTCTGTTATTTTCCTTGTTTCACCATGTCGTGCCTTGCAGTGGCGATGCTTTTAGTTTACTAACCCAGTGAAAAGGAAAGGAAAAGATGCGCTATTGTCCTATGATGTCTGTTACTACTGATGAAATGAGGAAAGAAAAATAACAAATTTGGAAAAACGAAAATATATAACATACAAACAAGTTGTTATTGCCAGGACCTTTCAAATATTACATGAATTACTATCCCTGACTGAAATATAGACAATTGAAATACGTCCCTAATATACCAATTTATATATACTCCTTGTACACATATGTGAAGTGGAAGGAGGCCTTCACTACCCTCCCTGGACAGCCAAGAGATGGAGGACATGAAGTTGCTGTGCTTCTTGCTCAGCAATCATCAATTGGTGACAGTCAAGCAACAATATTCGTACAGTGACCATTGTTCTGAGAGTTATTTTGGCTATGCCAAATATTTTCCAGTCTGAGCAAGCCTCTGTCCCGATTAATTCAATTAGCAGGGTTCTAATACATTAACAAAAAATTAAAACAGATAACAATATGCCACATGTTATGTATTCCACTTCTCATTAAACCAAGAAAGTTATACAACAACAAAAACCATGAAGAAATAGCAACTGTTGAGAATGTTAGACTTTTCAAGGTACATTTGTTGTAAATTCACACTATAATATAAATTTTTTCACACCAACACTGCCTTTGATCCTTACCACAGTAATGTATTACTATATACATATATTTATTGCTGTGACAAAAGTCATAGACATTCATGTGACACAGTGACAGCTATCAGATACATCTGCAAATATAGTTTTAGATCACCTCTACTTACAATGTGATATATTAATAATTTAATTTACATCTTTCTGCGGGAGACAAGATATACAAACTGGTATGATTCCTTGCTGGGGCAAGTGGTGTTGATGTCAAATGCATAGTAGTTTCAAATTGACTGTAAATTTTTGTCATTGATATTCTGTACAGTATATTATTTTTCTTATAAACTTTTATATATTTGAAACATCTAAGAACTTAACTTTTAGTTTTTATTTGTAAAAAGTGATCACTACAGCAAATTTCAGGCAAACATGATAGGAAAAGGAAATAATTTAATGTTTTCTCACAATGTTAATATTCAGGAACTCCGGGTGTATCGATGATCGTGGGTTAGACACTTGCTTTCCACAACTGGGATCTCTGGTTCAATCTTGATCTTGGTGGGCAGTAATATTTTTGACATTCTTATGTATGGACTGAGGTGGATACTGCAGTGATGGGGTAGTTTTCTAGAGCACTTCAGTTTTCTCAATCTTCATTCTGCTGCTCCTTTATCTCCATACCACCCCATCCATTCACTAGGCAACTATGATGACAGGTGTCCCCCTCAGGTCAACCTGCTCCAATAAGCATCAGGCTCCTCTCAGTCAACCTGAAGGCACAAACATGTGGATTTTATAGTGTTTATTCACATAATTTTTTCTGCCTGAATCCTCTGAATTGTATTGGATGGTAAAAAATTTTAACATAAAAATGCTTGGAAAAGCATTAAAAAAAATTACAATATTAATTTTATGTGCCAAGGTCTGAGGTGGACTTAATCCAGTTACTCTTACCACAATTAAAATAAACTATTATGTCATACTGTTCACAGACTCAGCCACCCAGAATGGCAAAATGTGGCTGTTTTTTGGCTGTCAAAAGAAGACCATGGATCTCTACAGAGATGAAAAAGCTGCCATGATTGATAAAGGTGTGCTGGACAAAGTGTTTCTTGCACTTTCTCGAGAACCTGAAATTCCAAAGGTAAGCAGAAGCCATTAATCATACATAAAATAATAAACCTGTGACATAAACAAAAAATTCAAATGCCACTGTCCATAAGTGATATCAGCGGAATCGCACAGTACCTATTACATATCTGAATTAATTTAAATCATTCACACACATTAAAGTTGGCATAAATACTAATGCTAACTTTATGTGCAATTCCTCATTAATTAATTTTTCTGCATTATGGTTTTTAATACCGTACCTTATTTTAGCTATGTAGTTGATGTGCCACGAGTGAAGTCATTCTCTCATCTAGCCTCGCCACAGCCGTGTTCACCTCCTAAGAGCCATTATTCCATACATGCCACAGGACACCTTCAAGCCACGGTGGCTTACGGTTTGCCCGGCAGTTACTGCTTGCTGCGCTGCAACCTGCTTCACATCATGTTGATGCTCTCCATCCCTCCAACGCCTGGCGCATGAGGGGCAGTAGCACCCAATCTCAGTTACTCTCTTCTATCCTTCCCATCTCTCTCTCTCCACACCCCGCAACCCCCATGCTGGCCCTGTGAGCCGAGTATAAATAAGACCTCCAGTCCTCAGTTCAAGGCTGTCTCGCACTAGTCCACTTGCCCTGTGTTACTCTGCCCGAGAGCACACCGATGGCAGTCTCACGCCAATTCTATAGCAACAGCCTTTTGTAGTCCAGTCGAGAGTTCTACGCTGCACGACAATGTCTCGTTGCCCGTCAGCATACCAAAACCACTGCACTTCCAGTTACCTTGTAGTTCATCAACAACTATCACGAGTACAAGTGCCGCCTGACTTGGGGTTACCGTCACTCCCCCCCCCCCCCCACGTTGGCGCGTCTTCCGAGACTAGGTTGACAACTTAAGATCAATCCTTCAGGCCTCAGTCTCGGTACAGGCTGGTTTATGCATGTTTGATTGTGCAATCAATAAAACAGGCATAACTCTGACTTGGTTGAGTTGTCTCTTCCAGCACTTTGTATACACCAAACCTTGCTCCTGTCTTTTCCCTCTTTTCGTCACCAGTCCTAGTAAGACTCTTCTAGGGATAGTCACGAACCAAACCTCAATCCTTTTCTCTCCTATTAGTAACTGCCTCGAGGTGCAGTTTAGGAAGCCCGCCTTCCTAGGCCTCATTAGAGCAGTTGTCTTTTGGACTATCACCCTCCGGCAGATGCCTGGATCCGCTAACAACGTTTCGCTAGTCAGGTCACCTGTTTGGACACGATAGGCCAAACCCAAAGGAGCCTCCATTCTTCGTGACACCTGTGTCAACTAGTAACGTTTCGATTGCTGGGAGCTCTGGGAGTGAAAGCCCCTAGCACTGCTGCTGTTAACCTCCAGTTTGGTACTTGGGCCCACTAGCAACATTCTGCTGGCCAAGCCACCGAGCTGAAGACCAGTAGATCAGGCTTTCAAACTTACCTAACCTCCGCACCCTACTCACCATCAGACTGCGTCAACCTCTTTACTGGCCCCCCCACTATCTACCTAGCAGGTTTACTACACCCCCCTTATGACTTACCATAGGGCTAGGCGGGGCAAGACTTCCAAGTTGGGGCTAGCTCAGGCTGGGTTACTGAAGATTAGCGGTTCAGTTGACAACCACATTTACACCTGGAAAAAAGAGCAGGCCGCAGGCCAGAGAGAGTCTGCAACCAGCTCGTCGAGCGCCCATCTGAACCTCACCTGGCATGTACCTCATGCAGTGTATCCGCTGCCACCTATGCCGTCGAAGAAGACGCCTACCTTCATCCAGCCAGCCAATGGTACTAGGGTAGTCAGGCCCCTTAACGTCACACCCACTTATATCCCAACTAGGGTACCCACTCACCCATCACTCGCAAACGCGCCACCCAAAGCACAACACTGTATCACATAAGTGGCCAAGCCTAGCAGTTTTCTGCTATGGCACTGAGCATCTCTGACCTCCAGCTAACAGCATTATACATAATCCTCACCATGGTATTGCTACACAGAAATGTGAAAATACTGTGATACAAGCAGTTTGGAATGGGAAAGATGCCTATAAACTGCATATTTCCTGTTGCTTGATGCACTTGGGGGTATGGTCTCTTTTATTTCACATATCCTAATGCTGCATGTCCCAATGTGAAAGTTTCTGAGATCAGCTGAGGAACCTAAGTTGTTTATGTCTGACCAGGAACGAGGCCATCTTGAAAACCTAGCAAAGTGCTGAGTCATCATCAAGTGGTTAAACTGATATTCTCTCATGTTTGCAGAATACTTCTAATACTTTTATATCACTGGAAAAGAATTCATTGCCAGAAAGTTTCTTTCATGTCTAAACTTCATGTTTCTGATGACATCGCCAAGGACAATTTCCATCAGTAAAAATATAATGGATAGAGACCTTCTTTGTTACTTAAGCTTATGAGTGAACCAAGGATAGCTATTTTAAAAGCCATTTATTTGTAGAAGACAATACATATTTACAGCTATTGTATAATTGGTGGTGAAGGAAAAAAAAAGGGGGGGGGGAGAGGGGGTAGTATATATTTAATTAGTTTTTTTTTTCTTGCACAAATAATTTTGAGATGTCAACTTTGAACAGCAGTACCTATGTCACAATATCTCATAACAAACTAGAAATCTGAGTAAATGAAAATTATTATTTCTTTTTTAAGTTTTATTATGTATTTTTGGAAAAAGATGAGATAAAAAAGTTTCAAGATATAGGTCATCAGGAAATAAACTGCTGTTTAACAATGTTAGATATGAGGCACTGGAAAATCCCCTCATCACCACCTTTCAGCAAAACAATGTTGATGCGCACAATATTTCTTCTAATTTTTAGGCCATGAACCACCACTGGTATTTTCTCTCATATCCAACTTTTTCCTTAGCAATACTCCTGTCTAAATAATATGCAATTTTGTGTTTTTGAGATAGATCTTATATCTGGTGTGCTCAGCCTAATTTAAGTAACTTATTTCATATTAACTCACATTTATTACTTATTATTAAACTAAAATCATTGTTTTACACAGCGAGAAATTGTAAGTATGAGAAAATGTTAATACACTGTTTTATAGTCATCCATAAAAAATTGACAACTGCTAAGCTAACTTATTTCTAAACTAAAAATGTAGAAGTCAAGGGTCCAAGAGGGGCAACAGAAGCCAAAATTCCATGCTGTTTACTGCATACAAGAATTGGTAAATTACGGAAAACTTACATAGACATCACGTCATTCACTGAATTCTTATGTTCTGTTAGCATCAAGGTTTTATATCACTTTAACATTTCTGTTATGGGCTGTATCACTGTAGAGATGGAAAACATCATTACAAAACAAAATGATTACAATTGTTTTATTTATTTTTATAGCTAGTATAACTTTCCTGTGTGTGTAGATATTATAATATGACCTCTATGTTCACTAGGACAAATTTAAACTTTCAGTTGAATGTAAACCAATTTCAGATGGCTTTCCTTTGATAACTCACTTCACTTCTATTATTATGATTGTTTGTTGTTCCACCCTTTAACAGTATAATAGACCTAAATGCAGACAGTTGTGAACTCTCTGCTTCCATAGGAAGAATTTATTTTGTAGCTGGCCCCATACTGACACGAGATTAATAAGTAGTGGTCAGGTCACAAAATTAAGTTTAATAAAAAAAAAGGTTTTAAACATAAAAATAATAAATAACATAGTATAAAATTCTTACTTATGTCCACTTTTACTTGTTATTTTTACAGACATATGTACAGAATCTGTTACTTGAACAGTCTTCTGACATATATCGTATGCTCACTCAAGAAGGTGGCCACTTCTATGTATGTGGTGACTGCAAAATGGCAGAAGATGTCCACCACACAATTGAGACTATAATTATGGACCGAGGCAATATGACACAAATTGAAGTGGACAAATTCATGTACATTCTCAAGGTAAACAATTGTTTCTCTCTCGCTAAATGTCACATCCAGTTATACATCAGCAATGAGTAATGCATTTTTAAAAATGTTAGATGTATACTGTACAAAAAATCCATCCTATTTATCTTGGTAATAATTTTTTTGCTAAGTATTTTTGTTACTTTTAATTTATACTTTATGTTCATTTAATAGACACACAGGTGCTTATATACTCTTACACACAACCAACACTCAATATACATATAAGACACTTCATTATTTATATTCAATTTGTGCCGATACACAAGTGTGGACTGCAAAGATATGAAAATGAGTAACAATAAGCTCACGTCAATACACAATTTACTGCTCCGACTCCATGAGACAGACTAACTTGTCCCACTGTTGTCAGCGGCGCTGTAAGATCGTGCTAGTACCAACTCCAGTGTGAGAAATTCCAATCAGAGTAAGCGTCCAATCATGTACTATTAAAAAATTTTACAAGTCCAAACAGGTTCATCATTATGTTATGTTATGGAACACTGATAGTAAACGTAAAATTAGTTTTTTGTTACTTCCCATTGTTGTATAATTTCTGATTAAATTTCGCCGTAACATACATAACTTAACAAAAGTTTGGAATAACATATTCAATTATATTGACATCTTATATTTCACTGGTAATGTTTGCACAGTAGTAGTGCACAAAATAAATATAATCAACATGTAGGCCTAAATAATTCCATATTATTGACTATGAAAACACAAAAACAAGTTTCTAACGGCAACCATCACTGAAAACTACAACTTTTGTGGAGTAATCTCAGTGGTGATTATCATGCTTTAAAAATGGGTATGCCCTCTCCACACCTGGATAAGTTTTGCATCACATGAAGCTTTATCTTTATCAATTATCAAGTTGCAGTAGTGTCCATGGCCTGGAAGGGAGTGCCACAGAATAGGTCCCAATCTTATTATTTAACAGTTGTTTAGCCAGTTGACATTCCCTACATTCTTTAACAAACTTATCGATTTTATGGTTCATGTCAGGCCAAAAAAACTCTCTTTTTATAAGGGATTTGGTTTTTCTCCTTGCCCATATGTGCACTCCTTGTAGAACTATGGAAATATTTCAATATTAAATACCTTGCCTTTTGTGAAATATAAATTTTCTTTCTCTTAAATTAATCAATGAAAAAGATAAGCCCCTTATCTAAGCGGCATTTGGAAACCATCCTCTAAGCAAACTGATTTTTTATCTTTTCACATTCTTTATCCCTCTCGTTGCCATTCATAGAAATCAGTGAAAAGTTCTGGCACTATCCTAATCATAATACACCACTCTTCTCTGTTATTCTCATTACTAATACCATCAGCATCGGGAACCGAGTCCACAGAGATCTCATAATCTGCGTTATCATACATTTTTGACAAACAATCAGCTATCATATTGTCTTTTCATTTTATGTGTACTATATTAAAATTAAAATTATTTATTAAGTCTTGCAATCCACCTACCTATTTTTCCTACTTGTTAGGGATGAGAATACAGCCAAGTCAACGCCTGGTTATCTGTATGCAGGTCAAATTTTTGGTGTTGTAAATAAGTTGCACTCAGGTTTTGATAGTTTTCATTTAATGCTCTACTAGCAAAAGCGGTAGGTTTCAGACCTCGTTCCAAGTCCTGCAAAAACACTCCTCCTAAAGCTAGTGCAGAAGTATCAACTTACAAAGTAAATTATTTGAAAAATCTGGTAAAGTTAAAACTGGAGGATGACAAATGGCATACTTTAGGTCACAAAACGCCTTATCTTGTGCCTCAGTCCACAAAAATAGGGTACCTTTCTTCCGCAATTTGTTAAGGAGAACATAGATCTCAGCATAGTTTTCAATAAATCTGGAGAAATAACCCAACATGCCCAAAAATTGCATTATCCCCTTTACATTATTTGGTCAAGGAGAATTTACTACACGTACTATTTTATCTGGATCCAGAATAAAACCAAGAAATTTTATTTCTGACTTTGCCCAGGTCACCTTTTCTGGATTTACAGTAAATCCCAGTCCTTTCAGTTTACTCAATACCAACCTTATATGCATTAGGTGTTCCTCCGGGTCCTTCAAATAAATAGGCCTACATATATCATCTAAAAACAAAATAAATAATTAAAAATGGTATCAAAATCAAGAATTAAAAATGGTATTCCTCCAAAGTATTTTGCAAAATTCACTAATGGCATTGACCCCCAAAAATTACGCCGAAAGGGACCCAATTCCACTCATAATGGCCCCACTGTGTCACAAAGGCAGTATACTACCTATTTTCTTCGTCCAGCATGCACTGATAAAACATGGCATTCAAATCAATAACTGAAAATAACATCTGCCTCTCCAAAATACTGTAACACATTTTCAACATTAGGCATTGGGAATGACGATAATCTACTACTACTAACCTATACTATCCGGGTTTCTTCTTTCCCACCAAAAATTCCAGAGACGCATATTGCGAGACAAAGGATCGTATAATTTTTTGTTCTCGTAACTCCATCACAATGCCTCTAAAGGCATTTTATTTGGACGGGGCACACTGGTACAGTTTTAACCGGATTGGTACGTCATCAGATACCGTATCCGATATGCCATAATTGCACAACACCCTTAACCTTTTGGAAATTACATCCTTAAATTCCTCAAGTAATTGGCTCAATTTTCCTTTTTGCTCGTCATTCAAAACTTCACCTTTACTTTCTGTATTGTGACATGTTACCATTACCACCTTCCCCTTTTCTAAACGATTTGTTGGCCCTTGGGGATCAAATCCAAACTTCAATGCTTGATGGTGAAAATAAATAACTGCTTTGGTTTCCACTAAGAAGGCTAGTAGGGTTCACTAATCCTGGGACGACTCAGAACTCCTTAGCCCGAGTATTTATGTACATTGAAATGCAAATGCAAGTTCATTGACACATGGCACGATAACCCATTTGCAACATACAGTTAAAATCCATTGCTTACTTTTAACCCTTCCTTTAGTTCTGGGAATTCTTACACTAATAAACATGCTAACTCTTGGCTAATGAAGTACTTGCTTGCATCAGTAGCTAACAGAGTTAAAAATCTTTTTCTCTTTAATTTTAACTGATACATATAATTTTTTTTTTATTGATTTTGGCATCCCACCACAGCTACTGTCTCACTACCCTTCTCCTTAACCCTTTTAAAAACTTTACATTCCCTTTGGACATGGCCCTTAATGCCGTCCCTCCTATGGTAGATGTTTTCTCACTTTCTAGCTGATTACTTTGCTCCCTTATTTTTTGGACATTATTTTCTTGATCATATAAACGGGTATCATACAGGCTATTTTCAACATCTACATCCCATCTCCACATTAGATCCAAGGATTGTGGGAAATTATGGCCAACACAACGTAAACAAACTTCTGGAGACAAATTTTGGATTAACAAAGCAACTAAATATTCTTCCTCTACAAGGATATCTAGAGCCCCGGCATGTTCACTCACTGACTGATATAATTACATAGTAATGCTTTCTCCCTTTTTTGGAAGTGATACACATATTTTTTTTATTAAATATACCTTCAATCGTTTGGGGCATAATTTTTCCCAAAGCCTTTCTTTAATAACATGCCATTCTTCCCTTTTAGCTATTCCTGATAAGAGGATTTCCAAAACTATACCCGCGCTTTTACTCACTACGGATTGTATTAAGGGCCGGCTCGATCGACAGAAACAGTATGCAAGAGATAGGGATTTCAATACGAAATTGTAGGTTGCATTACACTGTCAGTTTACATGATTAAGCATTAAAACATATAATCATAATACACGTTTTGAAAACGAACGTGCTGCAAGACAAAAACAATATTTCCATTACTGAAAGTATGTTATATCGCAAATTTGAATATTAAATCCGCTGCACATTACAGGCTGTGCAGTTTAATGGTTTAAAAATTGTGTAGCGAACACCGTTACTATGAAACAATGAAAAAAGTCAGTGATGGCATAACTGTATTTATATTAGGAAGAACGTAATACATCAGGACGTACACAAAATATTCGCAAAGTAATGGGTGATGTGTTGGATGATACACATGCACCAAGAGTAGAGTGAGAGGGAGGCAGGCTGGTGTAGTTGTCATGTCTGCCACAGTGCCGACCGAGTGGCCTTGAGCAATTATGCTCGGGCTCGTCTGTAATCCCAGCTACACTACAAGAAGTTGAAGGCTGTGCGTGAGTGTTGTAGTTCCATGTGTGTTTATCAGACAAACTATACACATGGGAAAAGCAAAATAAAGGAATTCTGTAAAAAGGAAAATGCAGCATGTGCATGCAGCTAAATTTGCGTTATGTATGCACCGTACAAATAAGGTTATAATGTCTTTAGATAAAGAAGTGCTAAACAGCTGTTGTGGGTTTTACCATGAGTCAGGTGTACTGCGACAGCACAGTTATAGTTAACATATATGAAACAAAGCATGAGTAGGCCTACTTTGTTGATGTACTGTACGAGTAGTGATGTTAATATTTTTTGTGTAATAAAACAAATACATGCAATGTAAGTGCAAATTGCAAGAAAATAAGAACAAACTATGATGTATGCATGAAATTAGGTACTAAGGTAGACTAATAATAAGGATCCATAGGAAAGTCCGACTTGTCCAAAGGGGTGAGGAGGTTTCATACTCAAGGCAGTTTTATTCAGTGCGGTTGTTTTTCACTAAGTGACAAATAGTTTAATGAGTTTGATAACAGACGATATTGCATATAACTTTTAGTTTTTGACAAATGTCCACATTAAAGTTTGAGCCTGGAAGGCCAAAAATAGGAGGGGGGGGGGGGGCAGAGCTCAGTAAACAACTGAAAGAGTTGGAAAATAAAAAAAATTATAAAACTTTTGAGGTTACTGCAAAAAAAACTTCTGCAAATTTTTACTAATTTCAAACCAATTATGTATTAGTATGCATAAAAATAATAATACCAGATGTATGCGCATGATTGTCCGCAATAAGTAGACCCCACAGCCAAGCAAGTGGAAACAGCTTTATATCAAACGGATTCAGATTCGGCCGAACGCCATATCGTTATGTCACCCGTCCGTCATCTTTGACCCTTGACCTTGGTGACCTCTAACACCAAAAACACAAAATATTCCAAAAAAATCTTCCAAAATTATATTTAAAAAATGTTTTATAAAAAATTTTATTGAAAATTCATTAAAAAGTTTATAATAGAAATTATTAAAAAATCATTTTGAAAAATCTTTATATATTTAATTTTAAAATCCTGAAAGTATTTGTAAAAAATTATTTTAAAAATTTGTTATTGAAAATTTATTTAAAAACTTTTCGCCGTTACCTCCATATTGGTAAGAGACTCGACCAAGTAATTGTGTTCGACCCCACCATCTTGGTATGCTCTAACTTTGTTAAAAAATATTTTAAAAAGTTAAAAAAGTTTATTGATAATAGTTTAAAAATTGTTAGAAAATTTATAAAATAGTTCAGTTTAAAAAATTTACATTTCGGAGGGGTAATTAGTCGCACACGCTCCATCCCTTCCCTGTCGCGTAAGTCCATCTATTACTAACTTTAGTTCGACTCCCAGCAGACGACTGATTCCCTCGCCCCCACTCCTCTCACATATACTCATTCCGCCATATTGATTTTTTCATTCGTCATTTTTTATACATTACTGGACACTGCCATCTTGGTAAGTGACCACCATCTTGGTAAACATCACTTGTCTGCCATCTTGGAAGCCGATGCCCATTAGTAATTGAACTTACACCTGTAACCCATTACCCCTAACCTTGACCCCCATGACCTTGAAAACAAAAATTCGAGAAAAATACATAAGTCAACAAGCATAATACATTAAAGACTACCACCATCATATTAAATGCAGACTACCTCGACCTTGACCCCATGACCTAGAAAACAAAAACTTGGGAAAAAATGCATAAAAGGCAGTAAGCATAATACATTAAAGACTACCACTGCAATATTAGATGCAGACTACCTCGACCTTGACACCATGACCTTAAATGACCCTGAAAACAAAAACTCAAGAAAAAATACATAAAAGACAGCAATCATAATACATGAAATGCTACCACCGCCATATTAGATGCAGACTACCTCGACCTTGACCCCATGATCTTGAAAGCAAAGACTTTAGAAATATACATAAAAATCAGCAAGCATAATAGCATAATACATCACAAACTACCACAGCCATATTAGATGCAGACTATCTCGACCTTGACCCCATGACCTTGAAAACAAAAACTTCAGGAAAAAAACTACAAAAAAATTGAGGAACATATAACATTAGACAATAAGCAAATCCTAGCCCCCCCCCCCCCCCCCACCAAATTACTCTTACTTAAGATTTTATGATATTTTGTACATCAACACTGTTTGCCAGAAAAAACAGTTAGCAATAAATTACATTATTAATCCAACAAATTATAAATAGGCATATATAGGGGTTGCGGTAGCAAAAGAAAACAAAATGGTTTTAATATATTGTTCCTTATTGCATTAAACATTCCACAGATATAAAATGGTTTAAATATATTGTTATTCATCACATTGAACAACTTAAGAAATACAATAAGCCCTAACTTAATCAGGCATCATAACTAAATTTTTTTACAGGAAACATAAAAATGTTATGTGTTTGGAGTTCACATTTCTAATCTAATGTCCAGGATCCTTGAATCCATGTCATTGTCCATTATTATGTTTTCATTGGAACGGTGGACTGGAATATTGCTGGTTTCTGGCCCCTGTTAACCCACCTCTTCTTTATCACGCTATTCAACATCTTCATCACCATTTTGAGCTTGTAGAATACACATCAACTCATTGGCACGCTGAACCGCTATACACACTGGACGCACTTGTGACTGCGAGACACCTTGTAAAACATTGTGATGAATGTTTTTCCTGTGACGATCAGCTGACTTGGTAAGAGCATTATAAAGTCCACAAACCTGACAGATACGTTTTGAAAGCTTTGGCTTCACTGATGGACAAAAATAATAGTAAGGTACTTGGGTAAACCCTATGAAGTAACTTCCAAATCTAGTGCAAGGCAAAGACTTAGGCCTAGAAATTCCCCTTCATCACTTACAATCAGGTCATGTGAGGGTTGCTTTAATTTAATTGATGGCGGCAAGAAGTATGATTTGAGAATTATTAAAATTCCGCTTCTTGGTTGAAGACAAGTTTTATCTTTGCATTTTACTACCTGAAGTAAGTACTGGCTTTCCCGAATATGATCGGAGTACCATTCTATTTGTGGCTCAACTGGAAGTTCAGGCTCACCAGAATTGGCGTATGTGGTGTGGACAGGAAGTCCATCAATGTTCATAGTGTTCCAGACCTCCGCCAACACCTTCCCAGCAAACTCGAAGTTACATTTCTCCAAGTCATCATTAACTGTACATCCTTTGTCGTCCAGATAGGAGCCAAAGTGGTCGTGAGGCAAAATTAGTCCTGCCAATTCTCAACTGAGAGGGGCCATTTTGCATCCAACCCTGTTGAACACACTTCTTCCTGGCACATTAGCAGCAATGAATAATGCATCCAAATTTTTCATTTTGAAGTGATGTACAGCAAAAGCTATTACCTTTCGGTACCTTGGATTTTCAGCTGGCCCTCCATCTGCAGTCATAATAACAACAGGCTTTACAGAACCATCCTCGGTCCTAACCAAATACTGAAACTCATCAACATTGAGCAATGCTTCAAAGTTCTGAGCATGTGTGTTTGCTGTTGATGAACTGTGTTTGCCACTTCTTATTGCAAGAAATGTTGGTACAGGATATCCTACTGCGTGCAGATTTCCAGATGTCATCAGCTTGATTTCAGTACCAGTGAAAACTGAGGGTATGAGTTTATGGCGCTCTGCCACCACCCAGTCATGGTCAGGCAATGAAACACAGTATTCCATATCCATCAGCAATGGTGCTTGTTTGTTTGCTGCAGTGAGGCCAATGGGGACCCGAGCCTTATCATCTTGAGAAAGAAAAAGAACTTGTGCAGGTCCAAGGATTGAGGCTAGACTCTCCAGGTAACATATGGATGCTGTAGCAAATTGACTATCAATATGACTATGGTGGAGATCTCTTTGTGGCCGGGACAGTTTCACAGGAACTGTTGAAACATGCCTACAACCCTCCACAGTTGTGGAGTTTTTCAGCACTACAGCTAATAATAGTAAATCCAATTTTTATTAACTCTAGCACAAGTTCGTCCAAAGATTTTATACTTCAGATTGTCTCAGTCCTTCATCTGACATCTACTGCACTCCCAAAAACAGCAACATCTGCAATAGTTTTTAATAGCAACGGTTGATCTTGTTCTAAGCTAGTATGCCCCACTGATTCCCTCATAAACAATTTATTTTTTATATCCGGGTTCTAACTACGTATTTCCTCAAGCGCTCTCTTTTTGTTTTCTCTGTGTTTCTTTTGATACTCTGCATTTTGTTTTTTCTTTTCCAGGACTGCTGTTCTTTTGCCAATTGTTCGCAAACTTTCATGATTTTTTTTCCACCTCATTAGTACGCAGTGTGTCTCTAGCTGCATAAAGCACTTTTAATTTTTTTTCAAAAGCTACAGTTTTACTATCTGACAACATTTGTGAAGGTTTAGTACGTATAGGTTTATCTGACAACTCAAGATGGCATTTTTCCTCCTCTTAATATATAACTGGAAGTTCCAATTCCGTGCTTGTAGTGCCCTCTTTAGGGATTGAAGCAAGTGGTGTAGCTGTCTCAGGACCTGAAGGTGATGGCTTTTTGCATGATGAAGCTGCCTGAAATCAAGGAAATCATTCAACAACATATACTGTTATTAAAATAATGTTTAAATATTAAAACAAGAAATTATGTATGAACACATTCCATAATTTACAGTGCTTCAACCAATATTTTAAGAACCTCTTTGACCCGTTTACTTCCTTTTGGCCAGAAATATTGAGTTTTTCAAAATATGTTAGCGTGTCTGTATTTTGGCTAACAAAAAAGGATGAAATGAAATATGGAATAAAATTATAGAGTTGGGTTTTAAACAACAAATATTTTACACGGACAGATGAATAAAACTATAAGTTAAATGGGTATTTTTTTATCATTTAAAACAAAAAGGCAAACATATTGACATTTGTTCAAAATTTCTACAAACTAGAGGGCTATGTGAACGACTTTAGAAATCACCCCGGGAAATACAACATAGGCTACTCTTAATTCTACAAACTTTAATATAGGCTTGATAATATTAAACACTTACACTTACCTTAGTGAAAAAGTGCAAAAAAGCTGATATCTTTCTGGTTGCTGCCTGCAGTTCTAACTCAATTCTTTTTAAAACAAGCCCTTCAAGATCTTTGTCGCACTTAGTTTCATTCTTGTACCCTCACCAAACATAATTCGCCATCTTTTGTACGGCTTGGGCAGTAGTATTAATTCGAGATTTTTTTAAATTCTCATAAAGTTTCTGGTACAGTAATGACCTGTCAATGTTAGTAGCCAAATTGTAATTAAATCCAACTACATGTAATTTCACTACACAACTAAAACAATAAATGTAAGTAAATTTAAAAGGAATAATCAGTTGGTTTGTCATGGCACAATGCACGAGTCAAAAGACAACACTAATTACAATTACTTTGGTGCCGGCGGGCCGGCACTGCGAGTCACGTGTCTGCCAATGGACGGGAAAGGAGGAGCAAAAAAATAATAAAGGCAAAAATAGATGGAAAGTTCCGAACAGACCGCAGAACGCTCATTCCCCATCATACTTGTCGTTGCACATCTAATGCTTAAGTAAGAATTGTCGTGACCCCCTTCCCCTTGTCCCCACTATCAGCAGACCCAGGACCCCCTCCCCCTTACTCTTACATAATACTTGAACAGCCCCTAACTGAATGCAAACACAGGGAAATCCTAATATTGAAAACACGCTCCCATATTTATTTATAATCGCTTCCACCACCATTAATGTTGAGTATTTTATTAATTTTAACACAACTTGTCCTATTTTTATAGTAACAATATAGAGAATACTGTTTTTGACCTGGCTTATTATTTATTTTAATGAATGCATAAATTCTCACCAATTTTAGCCATTTTAATAATACTGTCTATTTACTTCATAGTAGCCAATTAGAGCTCAATACAGAAGAAAATTCGCTTCAATGTACATGCTTACACAACCTGTTTACTTTGAACAAGAAGTGACTGCAATCAAAACAAGTTCGGAGCCAATGTAACCGCATGCAGGGCTAAACATGTTTTAAGTGGAGTAGTTCTGTATACCATGTGACAGCGGCCTTAAATTACTTTGATATTGTATTTCTGTGATTTTATAAAGCAATTATATTAATTTGATTAAATATTGCTCTTTGTCAATTTTGGAATTTTGTTTTGGGTGACTTCACGCGCCAACCACAGTTGACACCATACAGTGGCAAGTGGAATTTCAATTTAGATGCAAAGTAAACATTAACAGAAAGTCAACTTTGACTAGATCGCATGTTAGAAAACAGTTTGCTGGTTCATCAAATTTTATTTACGTACTCTACCTCCTATGTTTGTCAAGATATGCTGCATTGCTTACGAATATTTTGTATTTATTTACAGTAAAAACTTACATTATGTGTGTTATTTTACACTTACTTCGTTAATCAACATTAACTAGTTTCTTTGTTGTTGTCTTCCACGTGTCATAGATTCACGGCCCACGGTCTGTTTTTGAAACTCAAGCTTACATCACCTTGCTGAGTTTTCTGCCTACATCAGTTGGGTTTGGTGATTACCCGATACAATATTGACGAAATTCGTCCCAAGACAATGTACTATTTGCAGTAGCACTTGAAGGTTTCTTATTATACATCACATGCTTATCTGCTCCAGAGGATGTACAGTAGCTTATTACATTTATGTATTTAAAGTAACATGCATATTTCCTGACTTGTAAACACGTCCATGCAAACACGTGCAGGCTTTCGTAGTAAAATTTTGGACACACATCTGGCACGAAGAAATAGAGAAACGCTGACAGAAGAGCAATTTGGCTGCCAAAGCAGTAGAAACACACTGCTTTTTGTTAAGTAAACTACCAAAACCACCAATTACATTTTTGTATGACCATTCATATTGTAAATAAGTGTGAACCTAACATTTCCCTTTATTGTTTAGGTCAACTTTATTGATTGTTTTACATTTTACTATAACAATACATCTGGCAACATAACCTATTATATTAGTGATGCTGTGTTGCGGTAACTAAAGAAATTATGTTTATTGATATAATTAATCAAACAAACATAAGTAAACTTCATTACTGACAATACAGTAGACTGTAGGATATATTTACAGTAGGCCTATACATATGTTGATTATAGGTGCATTTTGTTGAAAATGATTTGACGGGATGTTCGATACAATCAAAAAAAGGATAAACGCAACTATGTTTAAACCTTTAAACTGGTTTCCTGAATTAATACTACCTAATATTATGATTATCAAAACAATTTTCATAAATATGCTCTAGGAGTTAAACACAAAGGCTATATGATACATACGTTTGCAAATATGTCCAAGTTTTTTGTAATGTCAGTATGTGTAGCCACAAAACGGCACAATACGTAAAACATTTATTGCTGCTTCGTGAAAAGTATTGAATCTAGAAACGCTTTGTTTATAGAATATTAAATTTTCATGTTTTATTCAGATTTACAAGGCTTAAATATTACATTTCGACCATTACCCACGATTTTAGCATACTTTTTAGTCGATCATATTAAATCAGGTTTATGAGTAGAAAAATTTATTAGAATACTATTTTTTTACAGGTCACCTAATGAATATGCATGAATACTGACAATTCTATATGAAGCCCCATTATGTGTAGGGCTAGTGGTGAAATTTCCATGAATTTTTTTCAAATAGTTTTTCACGGACAAGCGAGTTGAGTGGTTGGTTGCATCAGTTCTTCCTGATAATGTGCTGTGCGAGTCGTTCAATGTACAGCGTTGTTGTCGCTGGGTGGTTGGACATACTCTGTTCTCCACAGGTGCTGACGATTTGGCAACAACGTACAGTTTTTCGTGTGAAAGGTGTGGCACTATACGCCCAAGCCTGCATTACCTCCTTACTTACCCTTACCCCGCCCTCCTTTACACTGCAGCACCATGTTTCCTCTGCCGATACATTGACTGCACTTAAATTAGCCAACAGCGTTGGTTTATACCACACAGTAAACCCAAGAGATATGGTGGCAAAGAACAATATGGTCTTAACTAACCACATCAGGGCCAAAACAACTGAAAGATACAGCAGAGTGGCGCAGGATTGAGACACTCTCTACCCTATAGGTTTCAGGCTGGTCAAGTCTGCCTCACTTTTGCTACTAGACCAAATAAATTATTACAATATCACTCGAGGTAGACGGGAGCCTCGTCTTAAATTAACTTCGTACCCCAACCTAATATTATCACCTTAATTACTTAACTCATACACAATCCAAAACTATGTTAACTAAGCACAGTATCAAACTAAGGGTTACCGAACACTATCAGTTGGTAGTGTTAGATACCTTTTAAGTTCTGGTTATTTTATTTTGTTTTGCCAGTCATCACGTCTATACCGTCCACACAATATTTTGGGTACTACTACAAATGCTTCGACTCCAGACCTAGTTACTAAAATGGTGGATGACTCACTGCATCGAAACACCACGTTAGTATAAAGCTCCATAGGTTTGCTTCAGTACAAACAAGGCACTTTTCCTTTCAAACCTCTCGTTGCAGCGACAACAAGTGGGCCCATTCAATCAGCTGATGGTCAGCAGTACAACTCCACATCAAAAGGCGGGTATGGCAGCATGCACTTTTCACAATGTGGTAAACCCAAGTACAATTTGTGGGTCGATCTCACACCACGCTGAATTACTACAAAAATCAATTTGCCACGGAAAATATGTTCCCATTTTATCAACTGAAACTAAGCACACAGCTAGTGGTGAACTTAAACAGCAGGCTTACGTCACCAAAAGGTTTATTCATTTGCGCCTGCAAGTGCGATCACTTACAACAGTATTAAAACACACCTGTAACTTCAACATAGTTCCTGTCACAATTTGCTAGAGACACGCCGCCCGCAAGCCACGTTAATCTACTGGGCTGCAGCATTCACTGGCCCTCGCACTGCACAGCACAACATAGCAGCACTACCATAGGCTCTTGTACGCCCGCTTAGGTCACACACTTCTCTGTAACTGCTACCAGTGACACCCTCAACTGCCTAACCACATTGTAAGCCGTGCACAATACGATCCCAAGCGGCGACTGCCGGAACACAAATCAAATATCTAATATTTACAATATGAATATAAATTAAAATAACAATAAAACCTACAATATATATTCACAATAAATAGTATTACTGGCATAAATGGCAGATAAATAATAAAAATACAATAGGCTGGCCTTTTAAAATATTAAAAATCTTAACCACATGCAAAATACAACACTAGCTCGCTATTGCCAATCTAAGCACATAGGAACCATACATCAAAAAACCCTGTGACAATCTACTTGTCTCACTGAGAGTAGCAGATGGAATTTGATGTGGTGAAAATGCAACTTTCAACATGTTGCAAGCATGTTTGATTCCACTCATATCAAGGAACTGTGCAGGGTAGTCCATTTGGCTAATATTATGTTGCTGAAGATACTGACATGCTGCCTTTGTGCACATCCATATGCCTAAAAATGGTGTCTACACTATCTTGAACATACTGAAGGCAGTAGATGGAGATGACAAGAGTCCACCACCCAACCATTATTCCAGCCCAGAACATGACACTTCTGCCATAAAACAGATGGACTAACTGAACAGAATTATAAAACTTAATAGTAGAGGAATTATAATATTACCCTGGTAGCCATGCAAGAACTGCTCAGAAATTCTTTTAGTAGCCTGAATTGAATGCAAATAAATGCCTGGTGGGTTTATGACATGTGCCATCAGATAAGTTACATATAATAATATACTATGTACAAGAAATTTATGGTGGTACAAGCCAGGCAGTATATGGTTAAGACTACAAACAGAAAAATATGATTACTCTATGGACAAAATTATTACTGTATTTTATTGTAGATATTGACGCTGTCAGGTGAGACACGAGACAAACAATGACACAAATACTTACTGGTAATATGGGCGCCAGCGGTGGTTCCCAATCACTACACTATTGAGACTCAGGGTTCTCAGGAATGCTGTGGGTTCTGTATGTCTGTCTCACCCATGCGTACTTACAACCACGTAGGCAATACTAAACTTTTACTAAATAACACTTTGAAAAAAAGCACTTAATAAAATACATGTGGATAGGACACTGTCACTACTGACTAAAAGAGGTAGGTTCACTATAGACTTGTTTTTATTATTATTGCTCGTATAGGTCAACATGCCAATGAAATAATGAAACTCTCGGTCATGATTAGCCAATTCCGCTTGGATGCTCCCCAGCCCACAGTTAATCTAGTGCACGCCTAGATGGATGATCTCACCGCTGTGTATGAAAACACAATCTTCACAAGGGAAGAGCGCCGACAGCCACTAGGGTGGACTGACGGGTTTTCCCTGAAGACATGACATGGTGAATTACAAATGAAACCCATGATGAAACATATTAACACATGTGATAACTTAGCATCACTAACACAAACTCGCCTGGGCTCCCCGCCAGCACATGGGTAGTATGGTGACGGCTTGTACACAGAGCCGGCTAGGACGGAAGTAATATCACCGTACCCAAATTTCAAAATTACATAAATACCCTTACAAGATGATGGGGCACGAGATGAGTAAGTCACAATAAACACACACACATGTGTGAAAACAAGTTTATATGGTGCAGATGCAGCTGAATGAAGTTCGCAGCGGACCACATGGTGCAGGTGGAATTGCAATATTTCTTTGTGAAAACTGTAAATTAAATCTCAACAAAATATTATTCTGATAGCGAAAATTATTCTCTTTACGATTGAAGTGATTACAGGCTTGTAGCATGCCTGATGGCGGAAAAAGCAAACATCAAAGTGACAGCGTGATCAAACACAAAAGTATCAATTTACGTGAAAACTACACGGAACCCTGACAAAATTTAACGTAGAACCCTGAATAAAAATATCGCACATACAATATTACATAAATAAGCTCTCAAAATGCAATGATGGCGTAGACATATACTTGGCATCGGTTAGCCACGTGGTTATACGTGATGTTGCCATAAAATATTGAAACATGAAAAATATCCTCAAATACATATATGAAAACGCCCTTCAAATTGCACATAGTAATAATGCAGAAATTATGATGAAACGCCTTTAGCAGAAGCGGATGGCGCCTGATTCAAGTTTTGCAGGTCGCATGACCTCTCCGACATCTTTCCCCTCCTTCGCCTCGATTAAGTAAAATGCCACAAGGGCGAAATAAATTAGTTAAGCGGAAGCATAATGCTGGGGAAATGTCTGGCAAAACGTACGCAAGCAAAGATTAACTGGTATACTAAAAGTGCTTTTGAAATCTACATCAGTGAACAAATGTTGTAGTGCATACGTGACAGTGCCTTACCTCGCCAACTCTCCTCGACAGACTGTACAGAGGCAAGCGTCGCACGGACCTACCATGGCCGCCTACAGGGTTCATATAAGCAGAAGTGCTATGCACGCCGAGTAAAATATTTTATTATTGAAATAAAAGTGGCACATAATAAATTAAATATTGTCTTAGTTTATAATTTTCCTGTGGATTTTTCATATTAATATAGTGTCTCTTTATAACGGCGTTCACACAGGAATATTAGTGTTCTTAATCTCTGTGCCGCGGGCACATTGAATTTCATAACCAAATATTTTTCAAATTGACAACAAACACTTTAAAACATTTTAAGACATATCAAACCCTGGAAAATAAAAATACAATACACATTTTACACTGCAAAATAATATTTACGTGAAAGTTCAAAATATTGGCCTCTTTGCGCACGTGCAGGTACACGTGACACGTGCGTGGTGAGCGCCATCATGGGCTCTAGCGCCACTGGCTGTTAGCCAGCATCAATATATATTTCAAATGGTTAGAAATCATTCATATATGGTATGTGACAAACATTATAATAGGAGTTTTACTTAACTCTATAGCTGCTCATGGGTTGCCAGTGTGTATCATATCAGCTATTAAAACCAGTTTTACTTAGATGAATTCCAGGTATTTCTGAAAGACAACATTCAGCTTACGCTCAGAAGCTGATTTCCCCATACCATCTGTGGTACATGTAAAAGCCGAAAAATGTACAGTTTCTGAAAATGGAGATGATGACACAGAGTGTAACAGAGATTATCTATTCTATGGCTATCCTACTGCAAGGGTAGATGAGCCCATCCAAGGTGGTTCGAGATTACCATGTAACACTGGCATGCATCCAAGGAAAGTGCAGTTTGGAGCTAGGAACAGCTAAATTCATGATCCTAGAAAGGACCACATGAAGGATTCTGGGGACATGGAGCACTAAATTGAGCACCCCCTTTTTGAATAAAAAAGAAGTATAGTTGCAACCACACAATGATTTAGACTTCTCTTAAAATTAGAGGTGACTGGGTTGCTTTACAGTAACTAAACCACTTAGAACAATGGGGTATTCTACAGTACACAGGCTTGTGGCATTTGTTGTGACATCCTAACAAAACTTGATATGATAAATACTATGTAATGGCAATGCAGTGAACTACTTGTGAAAATGAAAACAGCACACATACTTATTTTCTGAAGAAACAACCTTGTGGTAGTTCAAGGCTATGAGTATATAGACTGCTAGATTCCACTAACAGGGGGGTCATGGGTGTTCCTGGAGTAGTTGTCTACTTTTGTGGTAACCTGGTCTCATGGATGTTGAAGCAAAGTGTGGTAGCCTTGTTTATAGCAGAATCCCAATACCTACTATGTGTCAGCCCCAGCAGTAACAGAACGTCTGTACACAAGTAGTGTGGTGTCACGTTCATACACCAAACTTCCAGTTCTATTTTATCTATTGACAATCAAAATGCAATAAAATTGATCAAAAATTAAAAAAAAAAAAAAACAGTAAAAAGCTGAAACACGTCTGTACTCATTTTATTAACGATGCAGTATCAAAAGGAATGTTGCCAATATTTTATGTCCCAACTGATCATGATGTTGCAGACACATTTACGAAACCATTGTTGGCTCACAAGCACAACTTTAGGGCCAAATTGAAGCTTAACTGAATTTTGTGTTGAATGTGTTTTATTTTAATTTTTTGTAATTGAGGCTGTGGTGGCACAAAAGCCAGAACACTCACCTCCCACAAATGTGAACTAGGTTAGATTGCTAGTGGTGTTGCTCCTGGATTTTCGCATGTGAGAATTGTACTGGATGATGCAGTTGGTCAGCAAGTTTTTCAAAGATCTCATTTTTTTCCTGCCCCTGCATTCCGGAATTGCTCCATACTCACCTCGTTTCACTCTCATCAACTCTGAAGGCATCACTGTTACAAACTTCCCAACCCTCTCCACTACACTCTTTTTGTATTTATAAGTTTAGACCCAACTTGCAATTGAGGGAGTGCATTGATATTATTTATTGTGTTTTAGTGTACTCTATATTGTAGTTAATAGCTGCACTATTTGTGAGTATGTGAGTACTGATCGTAGTAGTAAAAAATAACATGGCTGTCTATATGTTGTGTTTTATTTTGTCTGTGACATAATCCCACTGCTTTTCAATCTTCCAACCCTAGAACTCCTATCATGGTACATATATGATATTCTGATCTGATATACAATACCTTCTCCATGCCCTTGCCTTGCTAATTGCAATTCCTTGTGTGATCATTTATATGACCCTTAGAAGTTCAGAAGCATACTTTGCTTTGCAAGTTGCAGTAAGGATTAAGTCAATTTTCTGAAATGCTGTGTATATGTGTTTCAAGTTTCAATTTAAATGTGTAAGCATTACTTCTTTTAATTACATAGTCAAATAATATTTGTGAAAATTTTCAATTGCAGGAAGATAAAAGGTACCATGAGGATATATTTGGGATTACTTTGCATACCACAAGCAGAATGCAAATGTTTTCCCCTTATGACAAGTCACTTGAAATTGGAGGGGGTGTTGCAGCATAAACAAATGTAAAATGTATTTTGAAATGAACACTTAAAACCCAAGCCCAATTAAATAACTATAAACAAAATATAACAATTATCAGTTAAGTCTGTATTAAATATTGAAATCCATTTTTCAAGTGTTTGATAACTTTAATTTTAAAATGATATACATTTGATTTCAAATATGCAGCAAATAAGAGTTAAAAAAGAAAAAATATTTAAATTGTAGCTAGTAACAAAACATTTAAGTAAATTGTATTTATTATACTACTGTAAAACTAGAGTCTAAAAATGATTTCATATAGAAAGAATTTTTTATATTTATACTGTAAAATTAAGAAAATGTACAACTAATTGTATAATAAAACAACTCATCTATAGTTTATCCTGTTATTGAATCTTATGTACACAAAATATTCCTACTTCAAGAAATTTAGTCTAAGTAAGTTATTAAGACAAGTGAAAAATGTTCTAATAAAACATCTGTCACTGACATCATCAGCTATTCATAAACAATGTAATCAATTCAAATGAATCAAGAACATTTTTGAAAACCTACAGTTTTGATAAAACAAAGGAATTAGTACTGCTACAGTGTGATTTAGTAAGATGTTCGTGCCAGGTTTGTACATATTACCAATGTTTTTTACTGATTTACTGAGTGCTAAATTTCTCTCTTCCTGTTTACTGGTCCTGCTGGGTGAGTATGAATCAAACTGGCCCCAGGCTGTACAACACCACAACCTCCAC